>VZQC01007972.1:0-48391 GCA_009823505.1 Rhizomys pruinosus
CCGACCCAGCCATTACCACTCCTGGGCATGTACCCTCAAGACTTACGCCACCCAGAGATACATGCACGCTATGTCTATTGGCCACTCTCTTCCAAGTTAGCAAGGAGCTGAACCAAACCTAAAATGCCCCTAATCTGGATGAAGTGATAGAGGAAAATGTGGGTACATCTTACACAATGGAATCTATGCAGCATGTAAAGAAAGACTGAGCATCACGAGCTTTGCAGGAAAAGGCTGTATGCTAGAGGACAATCATCGCTGAGTGGAAGTAACCCACGAGTCCCAGAAAAAAACAACGAATGGTATCACTCATATATGGATGCTAGCCAAATTACCCAGTGTACTAAGTATTTTCTTGTGTAGGGCCCCCTGAGTTTTTGTACTAAGCAGTTGGGCATAATGCAATTTGGAAACAACAACAACAGACAAATACTGCATCAAAGAACTGACTGAAACAGTGAACTGCTCAAAACAGTCAACTTCCCCATGGAAAATATTGAGAAAGACTAAGAGATAGAAAGCATGTTTGGCAGAATGCACGAGCTCTGGTGGGGTGGGGGAATGAGCGGGAACATGGGTCTAGATTTGTTAAAAATAAATAAATAAATTTATGTGAAAAAAAAAGAATTTGTACTGATTACAACAAAAGATAAAAAAAAAAAAGACAGAATTCATGAAATCCAGTGGTGGGGTGCTAGCAGGGGGTGCCAATGGGGGAAAGGTATAAAGAGGACTAAGGTGTTATATATGAAATACACAAAACTTTGATTAAAAATGTATTTTTCTAAACAGTTATTTCTTGTCTGGTGTGCAAGCTTGCTGTTCCCCACCCCATGCATCTGCTGCCCACCACTAGAACCATAGAGAGGAATTGTGTGCGTGGATAGAAGGACAGACAGCAGCACACACACTCATCGGCCGGGTGGGGTCCAGCACCCATGTCAAAGGAGTAACACCCCCCCCCTTAATCTACTGGTACTGTTGTGGAAAGTGTAAGCTGTTGGTGCTGTGGTTTACTGTGGTTGGGACGATCCAGCAGAGTCAGTGATTCTAGGCTGCACAGCCAAAGCTGAAGAAGAAACCAGCAGCAAGCAAACTGAGTGACCAACCAGTCCTCCATATTAACATTCAAGATCAGCAACAGAAGCCAAACAAACAAACAAGGGGGGGGATGAATACACATGCCAAAGACATAATGGAAAAACAACAATATGGAAAACCTCATAATAAATCCCCACTGAACTCAACCAGTACTGTAGAAGATCCCAACAACAAGATCTCCCTGGAAGGAAACCAAGACACTGACCTTAGAATAACAGTTATAGACATATTCAAAAACTATAAAGAACAAATCAGAGAACTAAAGGGAGAGAATGAAAAATTCATGAAGGAACTAGAAGGAAAGAATGATAAACTCTGGAAATAACTAAAGGGAGAGATTGACAAACTCCAAAAAGAACTAAAGGAAGAGAAATACAAAATCTGAAAAGAACTAGAGGGAGAGAATGACAAACTCCAGAAGGAAGTGGAAACACAAAATATCTCAGGCTGAAAGGAAAAAAGAAACTGACCATTAAAGCAAGGAGCTACAAGAAGAGAATGAAAAGCTCCAAAAGGAAGTTGAAATACTGAAGAAATCACAGGATGAAATGAGAAAGGAAGTTGAAGATTCATTCAATCAGCAGAAAAGGATGGGAAAACACCTTGGAAGCAGAACAGATGAAGCAGAAAAAAAGAATATCAGACCTACAGGATAACACAGTGCAGCTAGAAAGCTCAAGTAAAGATTATGAAAAATTGAAAAAAAAAATACAAGAGTGGAACCACCAGGAAATGTGGGACAATATGATAAGACCAAACCTCTGCCTCATAGGGATAGGGGAAGGAGAAGAATCCCAAGAGAACAGTATAGATCAAATATTCAACAGAATAATAGAAGAAAATTTCCCCAAACTGAGAAAAGAGAGACCCATACAAATACAAGATGCACATAGAACACCAAATACACAAGACCAGAAAAGAAATTCCCCATGCCATATCATAGTTAAAACACTAGATGCTCAAAACAAAGACAAAATACTGAAAGCCACAAAAGAAAAACAACAAATTACATAAAGGGGGAAACCATCAGAATTATAGCTGACTTTTCAGTGCAAACTATGAAAGCCAGAAGAACATGAACCAAAGTATTCCCAGTGCTAAACAACTTTAGATGCCATCCCAGATTAAATGAAAATGACAATACAACACAACAAAACCTGTAAAGTCAGTCCTAAGAAGGAAATTTCTAGCCCTACGTGCTCACATTAAAAAAAAAAAGAAAGAGAACAAATAAATGATCTAACATTACAGCTAAAAACACTTGAGAGACAACAACAAATGAACCCTAAACCCAACAGACAGGAAGAAATAACAAAATCAGAGCAGAAATCAATGAAATAGAAACAAAGAAAACAATACATAAGATCAATGAATCCAAAAGCTAGTTCCTTGAAAAGATAAACAAAATAGACAGACTTCTAGCCCAGTTAACTAAAAGAAAGAAAGAAAGAGCAACTCCAAATCAATAGCATTCATGATGAAAGTGGAAACATCACAACAGATAAAGAAAAGATTCAAACAATCATACGAGAATACTTCAAAAACCTATACTCTACTAAATTTGAAAACTAAGAGAAATGGATGAATATCTGAAATCCTGGGATTCACCAAAGCTTAACCAAGAAGAGATTGACAGCTTAAACAGACCCATAATTCTTGAGAAAATTAAAGATGTAATAAAAAACCTCCCAGGGGCTAGAGAGATGGCCTAGAGGTTAAGAGAACTGACTGCTCTTGCTGAGGACCCAGGTTCAATCCCCAGTACCCACATGGCAGCTGAGAACTGTCTTTGACTCTATTTCTGGTGTAATCTGACACTCTCTTCTGACCTCCATGGCATTGCACTACAGGGGTACAACAGACTACATCGCAGATCAGTGACTATTTCATCACACCATAAGCTAAATAAATAAGAATAAACATAATATAAATAATAGCCTCCCCCAAACTAAAAAACAAAAAAAAAGACACAAAAAAGAAACCCAGGGCTCAGATTGGTTTTCAGAGTATTCTATTAAAAACATAAAACATTGTCAAAGAGGTCGTTACAACTGCAGGTTACTACCTCAAACTTTACAGAAGAGAATACAGAGGAAAAATTCCAAATTCCTTCTATGAAAACAGCCTCACTCTAATACCAATACCCATGCAAAAGCACAAGAAAGGATAAATGACTATTATCGTACCCATTATCATTATATGAAGCACAGATTGCATAAAACTCCAAACAAGTATATAGACTTCGCAAATCCCATTACGGGAACCCACAGTCAAACAGAATCATCTACTCCATGTCATTGACCAAGGTTGGATCATACCAGACACATTTCAGGATGTAATCTGATGCAGGAGGCAAAACATTAAATATATTTCATAAAACACAAAATTGGACAAAACCACCGACAATACTCTTTAAATTGATGCAGAAAAAGCCTTCTTGAGAAATAATCCTATCTTAAAGTCCTAGAGCGGAATTAGACTGGACGGGATCACATTCCTCAATGTAATCAAAGCACTATACAAAGAAACCCACAGACCAACATCATCCTAAATTGAGAGACGAAGTTGGAAGCATTCCCGTTAAAGGCGGAACATAGCAAAGGCTGTCCACTATTGCAACCTCCTCTTCAATATAGTCTTGAAATTATCGCATAGGGCATAAGGTGAGAAAGGAAAATAAAGGAGTATTAATCAGAAAAGAGAAGTAAAACTATCTCTTTTGCAGATGAATGGATAAATTACCTAAGGGAATTGTGGTGGTTTGAATGGAGTGTCCCGCCATATGCCTTCTAAGTATTCAGACTTGTCTCCAGTGGTGCACTGTTCTTGGGTTCTTGGAAAATGGAGATGTGGCAGTGCTGTGCTAGAGGATTTACGTTATTGGGGCAGGCTTAGTGAGTTTAACAAGCCGTGCTGGTCTCCAGGCTCATCTTTCTTGCTTCCTGTATGCTCACTTGCTGCTCCAGCCCAGGCCACTCATGCTTTCTGCCACCGTGCAATGGCTCTAATTTCCCTGGAACGCCTAGTCGGTAAGCGTCAAATTAAAACTCTTTCGTTTTGTAAGACCTTGGGCCATGGTGGATTTATAACAACAGAAAGTGACTAATACAGTTTTTGGTACCAGAAGAGTGGGCTTTGGTTTGAAGAACCTTGACATAGTGGATATTTGGAGAAATTGGAAGACATTTGGATTTGGGCTAGAAAAGCTATGACTACTTTCGAAGCAGAGCTTAACGGGTCAGTCTAGTATAAGCCTGAAGAAAGCATGCTAAAAATGTAGTTTCAGAGGAAAATAAAGACTTTAAGCAGTAACTGGGATATTTTGATAAACAGTCTGGCAACAGTTTGCCAACAGCCCAAATTGTTGCCTAAATCTAAGTTGAAAAGCAATGACTGATGCTGGGAAAGTAATTTAAAAAAAAAAAAAGACAGCCTAATGTAAAATGGGGTGTGGCTATTGATGTAAATATTGGCAGATTTCTACAGTGAAGAAGAGGAGATGGGCAGAAAGAAATGCAGAAGTGCTCTACATTCTGTTTGGATTGAAAACTGCACTAGGAAGATTAAAGATTAAAGGTGAGGCCAAGGCATGTGAAAGAGAGTGTCCTTTTGATAAGGAGACTATAGTGATTAAGGAGAGGCCTAGGTATTTACAATAAACAATGGGAAATGGTAATTAAAGTGATTAAGGAGAGGCCTGGAGATTTACAGTAAACAACAGAATCAGTTACCTCGAGGCAAGGCCACACCCAGCTAAGCTTCCAATTTTGAAAGGAAAATACTGAAAGCGATTTCTACTCCAACAAGTCCAGGGCAGAGAAAATTATGTCAAATGTGGTTAAAGTAGGAGAGAGTCCATCCAAATTGCAGCCAGATTCGGAATTTCATTCACGTGGTGCTGCTTTAGAGGCATGAAGTTTGCAAGAGTGAAGGGTATAGTTCTTCCTCCATGGTTCATGAGAGCCGCAGAGGCCAGGCAGAGTACACAGGTCTTCTGAAAAAAGAGCCCTGACAGCCATGCATTGAAGCCCTGGCCTGAAATTTGAATGCCTGACGTTGGCAGCCATGAGAACCCTCCAAAGAAACATTCGAGATGCCAGAGCTGTGAGATATTTGCCAAGGAGAGCTGCATACAGGGAGTGGTACCAGCCTAAGAAAGAGATGTATGTTGCAAGCAAAGCTGGAAGAGCTGAGCCATCTAAGCCCTTTGGAAGTCAAGTCCCAGAAGTTGCACATGGAGTTACTGGATTTGGTGTTTGCCCTGCTGGTTTTCAGTCTTCTTTTGGTCCAGTATTTCCTCACTATGCCTTTATTCCTCCCTTTTGGAATGGGAATGTGTATTCAGTTCCACTGTATGTTGGGAGTATGTAATTTGCTTTTGATTTTACAGGAGCTTACAGTTAAGAGATTGGCCTATGTCTCAGAAGAGATTTTGGATGATAGACTTTTGAATAGAATTGAGATTGGTAAAGACTATAGGGACTTTTAAGGTTGGACTAAATGCATTTTGTATTTTATATGGCCTATGGGGGCCAGGGAGTGGAATGTGGTGGTTTAAATGAGAGTGTTCCCCCATGTGCTTTAAGTATTCAGACATTTTGTCTCCAGTTGGTGGCACTGTTCTTGGAGGTCTTAGAAGGTGTGGACATGCTGGAGGAAGTACATTATTGGGGGCAGGCTTAGTGACTTTAACAAGGCTTGCATATCCAGGCTCTCTCTCTTGGCTTCCTGTGCTCATTGTGAGCTGTGACCCTCGGCTTGCTGCTCTAGCCCCAGCCACCATGCTTCCCACCACAATGGACTCTAATTCCCTGGAACTGTCAATCGTAAGCTCAAATAAACTCTTCCTTTTATAAGACCCCTTGGTCATGGTGGATTTATCACAGCAACAGAAAAGTGACTAATACAGGGATGCTAAAAACTCCACAGAAAACTCCTAGAAATTATTAAAAGTTTCAGTAAAGTGGCAGGATATAAAATAAACCTAGAAAAATCAATATCTTTTTTTTACACCAAGAATAACCAACTGGAGAAGGAATATAAGGAGACCTTCCCAATCACAATAACCTCAAAAAGAATAAAAATACCTGGCAATAAACCTAACCAAAGACACCAAAGACCTCTACAACAAAAATTTTAAAACTCTGAAGGGGTTTTAGGAGATTGAAAATGACATCAAAAGATGGAAAGACCTCTCATGCTCATGGATTAGAAAACTTAATATAGTAAAATGTCCATTCTACCCAAATTAATATACAGATTCAATGCAATCCCAATCAAAATCCCCATGAGCTTTTTCACAGACTTAGAAAAAAATCCTTAAATTCATATGGAAAAACAAAAGACCCTGAATAGCTAAAGCAACCCAGAGCAAAAAGTGCAATACAGAGGGGATTGCTCTACCAGACTTCAAGCTATATTACAGGGGTATGGTCATAAGGACAGCCTGGTCCTGGCACAAAAACAGACCCATTGACCAATGGAACAAAATTGAAGATCCAAACTTGAGCTCATATAACTTCAGCAACCTCATATTTCACAAAGGGGCCAAAAAAGTTCAATGGAAGAAAAATAGCATCTTCAGCAAATGTGTTGGAAAAACTGGATCACCATTTATTTTTTTAATTAATTAATTTATTTTTAATTTGTATGAGTGTACTGTCTGCATGTAGGTTGGTGCACCTGTGTCGTGCAATGCTATGGAGGTCAGAAGAAAGCATCAGATTCCCCTGGAAATGGACTCAAAGATGGTTCTTAGCCACCATGTGGGTGCTGGGAATCAAACCCGGGTCCTCTGCAAGAGCAAGTAAACGCTCTTAACCACTGAGCCATCTCTCCAGCCCCTGGATCACCATTTATAGAAGAACAAACTAAACCCCTACCTCTCGCCTTGTACAAAAATAAACTCCAAGGAGATCTGAGATCTTAACCTGAAACCCAAAACTCTGAAGGTGATAGAAGAAAAAGCTGGCAGCAACCTACAAGACATAGGAGTAGGAAAAGACTTTCCAAATCGAACAGCAGCTGCACAGGAAATAAGGACAACAGCTGACAAGTGGGACCTCATTAAACTCAAAAGCTTTTGTACCGCTAAAGAAACAATCAAGGAAGTGAAGAGAAAACCCAGAGTGGGAGGAAACCTTCACCACTGATACATCTGACAGAGCTTTAACATCCAGAATATATAAACTACTTAAAAAACAAAGAAGTAAGAAAACAAATTACCTACTCAAAAGATGGAGTAAAGAGATGAATAGAGGGCCGGGCGTGGTGGCACATGCCTTTAATCCTAGCACTTGGGAGGCAGAGGCAGGTGGATCTTTGTGATTTCAAGGCCAGCCTGGTCTACGGAGTGAGTTCTAGGACAGCTGGGGCTACAGGGAGATCCTGCCTCAAAAAGACCAGAGAGAGAGAGAGAGAGAGAGAGAGAGAGAGAGAGAGAGAGAGAGAGAGAGAGAGAGAGAGAGAGAGAGAGAGAGAGAGAAACAAAGACTTCACCAGTAAGGAAGTGAAGATGGCTGAGAAACATCTTTAAAAGTGTTCAACATCATTAATAATTAAGGAAATGAAAATTAAAACCACACTAAGGTATCATCTCACTCCAATAAGACTAGCCAAGATCAAGAAAATAAAAGGCACCAAATGCTGGAGAGGTTGTGGGGAAAGGGGAACACTCATCCACTGCTGGTGGGAATGTAAACTGGTACAACCACTGTGGAAAACAGTGTGAAGAACACTTAAAAAACTCAAAATGAGCTCCTCCTCCTCTTCCTCCTCTTCCTCTTCCTTCTCCTCTTCCTCTTCCTCTTCCTCCTCCTCCTCTTCTTTCTCTTCTAAAAAAAAAACTCAAAATGAGCCCACCACCTGACCCAGCCATACCACTCCTGGGTATATACCCACAAGACATATCCTACTGCAAAGATACATGCACAGCTATGTTTATTGCAGCTCTCTTCACATTAGCAAAGAGCTGGAACCAACCCAAATGCCCCTCAACTGATGACTGGATAACAAAAATATGGCACATCTGCACAATGAGTTCTATGCAGCGGTAAAGAAAGATGACATCATGAACTTTGCAGGTAAATGGATGCAACTAAGTGAAGCCATTATGCTAAGTGAAGTAACACAGTCCCAGAACAAAAAGTGAATGGTTTCCCTCATTTGTGGATGCTAACACCAAATCTTCAGTTAGCAGGCAAACGGAGCGACTTTATTATTATATTTCATTGTATCTGAAAGCAACTGTGCTCTTATAATGTGAATCTCTTAATGAGCTCTAGAATTGACCTACCACTTGTATTCACACATTGTAATTAGCATATATGGGTGGAAAATACGTATTCATATTCTAAAAGAAAGAATGGAAAGTTATACTTCTTTTTACTGCATGTAACTTTACTGTTGACATGTGAATCTCTTAAATCTTTTAATGTGTTTTGGAATTAACCTGTAGTTTATTTTCAGATTTTGTAAAGTTGATTTATGTGTGGAGTGTATATATGCAGATGTTGGAATAATATAAAATTAAAGGGAAGAGAGAGAGAGAGAGAGAGAGAGAGAGAAACCTATTCAAAGAACTGACCAAAACAACTTGTGCATTGAAAAGGTTATAAAAGATCGAGAAAAAGATGCAAGACAGGCCTTAACATGTATGACAGAATCCATGAGCTCCAGCAGGGGGTGGGGGATGCAAGGGGTGGGCATGGGTGGAGGAATGAGTCTAAATTTGATTAAGAAATGTATGAAATGCGCTCAATAAAAATTAACTTAAAAATTATTTCTTGAACAACTCACTATGATTTCTGTATATGGATCATTTCAAGGCCTATTTCAGTATCTTGTGTTCCAAATTTAGCATTTATATTAAAGAGTCTGCACTTCCCAGTTCCCTTGGTGTCCTGTGGAGAAGCACAGAAGTGGATCTATTTCAACAGAAGTTAGTGATATAACCCAGGAAAGAGTCAAGACTGAGAGGGACAGAATGGGTCTGATCCAGTACATATCTATAGATATGAATATATAGTGTACACATAGGTTATGCATTTAAATATGTGTATAAAAGGATGTTTTAGAAAGTTATTTGAGCCAGGTATGTTGATGCATGCCTTTAATCCCAGCACTTGGGAGGCAGAGGCAGGTGGATCTATATGAGTTCAAGGCCAGCCTAGTCTACAGAGCAAGTTCCAGGCCAGCTGGAGCTACAGGAAGACCCTTTTTCAAACACACACACACACACACACACACACACACATACACACATCTCACACACACACACACGCACACACACACACATACACACATCTCACACACACACACACACACACGCACACACACACAGGCACGCACGCACGCACACAAAGAAAATTGTTTGATAGAGAACTTTCTAGAAAAAGTTGGTGGGGCATTACAAGAACATTTGAAGAGCAAATGGTCTGAAGGAAATAATTTGAAAGCTTTTATTCTCTCTGATTCAGTTCATAACAAACCCTGACCGGTTTGAACAGGACAATACTCTAGGCAGTATATGATTTTAAAAATAAGAGGACAATTTCTTCCTGAGCTACTTTATGGCCCAGCTCTGGAACCATAGCACAACATAAAACATGTAAAAGGCACAGGTCCTCATTCTGAGGTCAGAGAAGCTTCAGAAAGGAAAGTGGCATGACTGCATTTCAGTTATCTTTGACAGAACCTAGCACTTAAGAGTAAGATAAAGTACTGGCCTGGGGGAAGGATAGATGGATTTGAAATAGACAAATAGAATTTGAGATATCACAGAAGAAAGGGATAAATTTGTCAGGCAAAGGCTACTGAAGAAAGATATTTAAATGGTGGGAAAGCTGGAAGCATAGACCATAAGATGGAAAATGGAGCGAGGTATTTTGGAGACAGCAAATTGATTGGTTTGAGGTACATGAGAAGTAGAAACTCTAACAAGGTAATTCAGGACATTAAGAGCTAAAGTCTCAGGACTGATGTCAACTGTGAAAATGCATGCAATGTTAGCAGCTATTAAATACTGAAATTTTCCATATCAGAATATTAATTAATGCTAAAATTCTAATAGGAATTCATTAGGTCATACTGAACTGTGAAGGCTATTAATTTTTTATTTTTTTAATTTATTTTTTTATGTGTATGAGTGTACTGTCTGCATGTAGGTTTGTGCACCGGGGTCATGCAATGCCTCAGAGGTCAGAAGAGGGTGTGGGATTCCCCTGGAACTGGAGTTAAAGACGGTTCTCAGCCGCCATGTGGGTGCTGGAGATAGAACCTGGGTCCTCTGCAAGAGCAGTCATCGCTCTTAACCACTAGGCCATCTCTCCAGCCCAAAGGCTATTACTTTTAAGAGACCCAATCACTTATAAACGAATTCTCGGTCATCACAGTCTCTATGACACACCCCAACATGCCTGTTGGTCCTGCCAGTGTCACCAAGTTGTGTGGCCTCCTGAATCTTTCAAGACACTTTGATCCTGGGGAAATTCCGAGTTCACTTCATAATTGCACTGCTGCTGCTTCCAAGAGACTGACCTTTTCCTTGTGTTACTGTCAATGCATTTTAATCCTTGTGTTGCTCATTAGCATGCAAAGTTTATAACTTCCTGTAAATATCATGAAGATACGTTTCTGAAAATGTGCAGCAAAGCAAAGAACACGTGATTTATAATGAATCAGGCTAAATTGTCTATTGACTAGGTGTAAACATTAGGACACCAGAGCTGGAGAGATAGCTCCAAGGTTAAGAGCACTGGCTGCTCCTGCAGAGGCCCTGGGTTTCATTCCCAGCATCCACATGCAGTTAACAACCATCTGTAACTCCAACTGGATTCAATGCTCTTTCCTGGCCTCTGAAGGCATTGCATATATGGCTGTAGTTACATACATGCAGGGAAAACATTCATACACATAAAATAAAAATTAAAAAGTTAAGCTAGACCAATGTCCTCTAATAGTATGAGTTAGTAGACTCAATGCAATGTATAATGTGCATTTATTTTTCTTTAGTCTTTTTGAGATGAGGTCTCCATGTAGCCCCAGCTAGCCTGGAACTCGATAGGCAAACCAGGCTGGCCTCAACCTCACAGAGATCCACCTGCCTCTGGGAGTGCGGAGATTAAAGGCATGCACTGCCACACCCAGTGTTGTAATGTGTATTGCTGGAGTGCAGATGATCATTTCAACAAAAACAAGCATGGATTGCTGTCACCATGAACAAACATTAGATGTAAATGATGTTCCATGTGATATCATTCAAAATCAAATGTACTATTTATATCAAAATAGCAATTGTGCCCTGTTAAAGGACACAAGTGAAGAAAAAATTGAGTGATATGGTATTATATAATAAAAACAATCTGGCATTTTTACTTTAACTAAAATTTTTGAAACATGAATCATATGGACATATTTGCAAACAAAGTGTGTGTATATATTCATGTTTATATACATGTATATATTCATGTGTGTATACATGTATGTGTATAAACATGCATGCATGTATATATTCATGTGTATATACATGTATGTGTGTATATAAGAAAACAAATTTTTAAAAATTCATGAGTTTAATATCATCAACCATGTTTCAATTTTTTTTTGGTCTTTTCAAGACAGGGTCTCCCTGTAGCCCCAGCTGTCCTGGAACTCGCTCTGTAGACCAGGCTGGCCTTGAACTCACAAAGATCTGCCTGCCTCTGCCTTCCAAGTGCTAGGATTAAAGGCATGCACCACCACGCCCGGCCCATGTTTCAATTTTATATAAAAATGCTTTACTATTTTAATTAAAATGTAAAATTCAGTATTTGGGATGAGTCTAATGTTTTATGGTTCCAACAAAGGTGGGAAAATACATAAGAAATTAGTTATGCAATTACACAATCAGCATTCAGGAAAATATGACTTTGATGAAAAGCATTTCCATTCATGGAAATGACTACATTTTATAGGGAGTACTCTAGGGGAAAGGGTAGAGTTTTATCTCCAATTTTACAAATGCTCTCATTGCTCTTATGCAGCACTTCATTCTCTGGATGATGCAATAAAGATGTAATTCAAGTAAATCCCTTTCTTTTAAAAAAATCAATTAAACACCACAGAAAATTAAATAATGTAAGAGCTGAGGCCTGAAATAGCAAACACAGAGAAATTATTTGAATCTGATGATCACTCCCTAGTGTTTGAACTGGAAAAATAGTGTGGGTGGGTAATGAGCATAGCATATTAATCTCAACAAGAACTATGAGAAAGCAGCTTCATCCTGAAGACATTATGGTGGTACAAGCAGTGACCTCACAGAGTAAGGGCTTTGTGGCAGTGACTCCTAGTCTTATTCACTGTTTGTCTTCAAGACCTGAAACAGGCCCTGGCTCTGTGCATTCTTCAATAAGCAAGTGAATGAACCAATTGGTCTTTGGAAAAGAAGTGGAACATTGGGTAGATGCTTGAAAAATTATATTTAGGGATAATGGCTTTAATAAGGGACAATCCATTATAGATTTCAATGCTTTTCTTACTTTTCAAGAAATTCTTAGATTATTAAAGGTGATGTTTTAAATAAGTACAAAGCGGGCTGGAGAGATAGCCTAGCGGTTAAGAGCGCCGACCGCTCTTGCAGAGGACCCGGGTTCGATCCCCAGCACCCACATGGCGGCCGAGAACAGTCTGAAAGTCCAATTCCAGGAGAACTCCAGTTCCAAGGGAATCCGACACCCTCTTCTGACCTCTGCGGCATTGCATGACACGGGTGCACAAACTTGCATGCAGACAGTGCATTCGTACACATACAGAAATAAATAAAATTAATAAAAAAAAATTAAAAAAAAATAAGTACAAAGCTAAATAAAAGAGATTTTTAAGGACAATTGAAGATTCAATTTTTAAGGTGAAATATAATAAATCACATAAACTACCAAGTCCAAGAGTAGAACAACAGAAAGCAAGTTACATGATATTGTCTGCTTGGTCACAAAGGTAAATAATTTTTAAATTCTTCAGTTATTTAGATTAAAGATTTTTTATATTCTTGAAAAGGTTAGAATATATAAACCTCTCAGACCCTATTAATAAAGGCTAGAAATTTGCAATGTGATTGATACTAGCTCAGCAGAACCTGACAGAAGATTCAATCTAGTAAACAATATGAACAATGGCAGGACAAACTTTCTACTTGCTAAAACTACAATCATACTGTGAGATTTCTTTTAGAGATCTGATGTTAAATTAGCGTCCAGGTGAGGATTTCTTCTATCTGGTAATGGCCATTTTTTTTTTTATTTGCTTTATTTTTCCCTATGCTGACTTAGGACTTGCCTCTCAGCTCCTAGGTGATAGCAGGAAAATTATCTGAAAGTCAAATGTGAATTATGGCTTTGAGAAAGCCAACATTTGAATTAGTATTTCTGAACTGAGGAGCAAAACCCATTAGTTGGTCATGACCCTTGGTTTAGCAGATTATCACCATCAGTTGTTTAAGAGAGAAGGAAAATATAGTCAATTTGCCAAATGTTACCCTGCTAACATTTAGGGAAACAGAAGGGTCAGCAATTTTCCTAAAGAGCCTGAGGACAAGGCACCCACACAGAGAGTTCCTTCTGTCGGTAAGCTTGGCCATGGAGCGGCAGTGGAGGAAACCAGTAGCCCAGAGTGCGCATTCAGAACATCTGAGCAGCCTTTTAAGATTGAACAAACCAGCCGGGCTTGGTGGCGCAGGCCTTTAATCCTAGCACTTGGGAGGCAGGGGCAGGTGGATCTTTGTGAGTTCAAGGCCAGCCTGGTCTACAGAGCAAGTTCCAGGACAGCTGGGGCTACAAGGAGACCCTGTCTCGAAAAGACTGAAAAAAAAAAAAATTGAACAAACCACACTGAAGCTGAAATGTTCAGCAAGCAGAGGAGGAAAGAGATCAAACTAAGAAGATCCGACACTCTTCCTCCCCCAGCACCATCAGCACCATTCGAGAGCAAGACTGATTCACGTTTGTATCCGTATTCCCTAGACAGGCTTGTTTGTTGAAAAGGGATTATTCCCATGGTCACTAATGACTGAAAATCACTTTTAACACCACTGTGAAAATTATTTTTCAGCAGGATATATCAATTTCTGCAGAGGTAGGAGAAAGGTCACATCTTAAAGTTCAGAGCCAGCAGTAAACCTGAAGATTTTCCACACTCTAAGAGGCTAAATATACAAATGAACAATGGCGTGTATAAAAACAGGATTTCAGGGCATGGGGAGATGGTTCAGTAGGTAGACGCTCATTCACAAGCAAGAGGACCTGAATTCAGAGCAACAGCAAATATATCAATAAATAGCCAATGGCATGCAACCGTAATCCCAGGTCTGAGAAGGTAGAGGCAGGAGGATATCCAGGACTTCCCAGTTAGCCTGTCCAGATGAATCCATAAGTTCTAGGGTCAGAAAGATCTTGTCTTAAAAAATAAAGGTAAAGAGGTATTGAGGAAAATGCCTGATATTGATCTCTGGCTTCTATACACACTTACACACATATATACACACATACATGCACATACAAACACACACACATACATATACTCATACACACACACTTTGTAAACAGAATTCTGACACACAACTTTCATAGGAAACCAGGCCCTTAATAATAACAGTGTGTGAATGCAGTCTGCTAGTGATCAGACTTGCAGGAGCCAGCACTGTACTGGGAAATGGTTTGAGTGTATCTGCTGAGTGTTCATGAGTTGGAAGCTCAGTCTTTAGTGTGGCAACTTTGGGAGCTGTTAGAACTTTTAAGAGGTGGAGCCTATTGGAAGGGAATTAGGTGGTTGGGAGATCTGCCTTTGGAAGAGTCTGACACAGATTCATAGAGAAAGTTTGTTCTCATTAGCTAGAGGGGTTATAAAAGAGCAAGCTTGCTCTGAGTCATTCTCTAGCGTCCTGTCTTACCAGGGCATCCCCCCCCCCCCTCACATGTGCTCCCACAATGGTGATATCACCCACCACAATATCCTACAGCAACGGGCTCTAACCAGAATTGATAGGGCTGCCTGCTCTTAGACTGTGAACCTCCAAAACTGTGGCCTTAATACAGCCAGATTGTTATCTTTTTTAAATTTTTATTTGCTTTTTATGTGTATGGATGTACTGTCTGCATGTAGGTTCATGCAATGCTGCAGAGGTCAGAAGAGGGTGTTGGATTCCCCTGGAACTGGAGTTAAAGATGGTTTTTAGACACCATGTGGGTGCTAGGGATCGAACCCGAGTCCTCTGCAAGGGCAGTCAGCACTCTTAACATATATATATATGAAACAAGATTATCAAATCTAGTCCCGTGTCCCCCACCCTATCCCCCACCCCACCAGAGCTCATGTATTCTGCCAAACATGCTTTTCATCTCTTTCTCAGTCTTTCTCAAAAATTCTCCATGTGGAAGTTGACTGTTTTGAGCAGAAGTTCACTGTTTCAGTCAGTTCTTTGATGCAGTCCTTTCTGTTGTTGCTGTTGTTGTTTCCAATATGCATCACTCCCAATTACTAGGACAAAAGCTCAAGGGGCTGTGCACAAGAAATACTTACAACTAGGTAATTGGCACTAGCATCCACAGATGAGGGATACCACTCGTCGTCGTTTGTTTTTCTGGGACTGGGTTACTTCGCTCAGCATGATATCAGCACTCTTAACTTCTAGGCCATCCCTCCAGCCACAAGATTGCTATCTTTAATAACAATACAGAAAACCAAATAATTTCCATAACTGCTCCACAGTGACCAGGCTTTTATTAGGAACTGGCAGATTCCGTAATTCCTTACACACACACACACACACACACACACACACACACACCATTTTAAGTGTGGGACTAGCCAGGAAAGCTAGCTACAGCACCCTAACAGCACTGAGGAGGCCCACTTCCCATTAGCCCACCTCTCTTCCTTGGGCTACCAGGCTCCGGGCAGGGCATCTCTGTTTTCTACTGTGAAGCTTCCCACTCCTTGGCTCCCTTGAAGTGTACACCAAAATGAGTGTGCTTGGGGCCCACTCCTGTGATCCAGCGAGTTCTGAATGAGTACCCCCCCCTGCTGCTTTCCATTTCCCTATCACAGTCTTTTCAATTACTGTTTTATATTATTATGTCACTAGCAACTTTCACTTATCTTTTCTTGCTTAATTTCAGAAGAGCATCTCACCTTTGTTTAATGTTATGCTGGTTCATCAAGTAGGTTAGACTAAGTCTTGAGAATTGTCTGCTTCGTTCAGATCATTGGTTGGAATTTTTTTTTTTTTTTTTTTTTATTTTTTTTGTGTTTTTGAGACAGGGTCTCCCTGTAGCCCCAGCTGTCCTGGAACTCACATTGTAGACCAGGCTGGCCTTGAACTCACAAAGATCCACCTGCCTCTGCCTCCCAAGTGCTAGGATTAAAGGTGTGCACCACCACGCCCAGCCGGTTGGAAATTTAATGCCATCTCAGGAAAGAAGTTCTTCCTCACAGCTGAGTTCCCTGGAAGAACTAGGTTTTCTGTATCATCCTGCAATCATTTTATATATAGCTCACCCTCTGGCCCTTTGCACAGAGGGATTATGGCTTAGAATTGCTACCCATGGAAGCTGGATGACATAGCATTCTATTCTTCCATTTGTTTTGATGCATTTTTAAAATATCCTATTTTAAGGATGGCTCTTTCCCGATTATCTTAAAGATGATGTATCTAGATATTAGCAATATTTAGGTTAGTATAGAATGTTTATTTTTAAAAAGACATCCTAGACATGTTAAAAATAATAGATTTGTAAGATTGGGAAGAAATTACAATATGAATTTAGTATGAGATGTTCATGTTCTAATTAAAAATAATACTGAAATTGCAATTCCTTTTGTTTTATAAAGTCATTTAGATTTACACTTGAATAAATATTCCACACTTGAAAATTGCAAAGGTTATTACTATTTTGTCCTCTACAAATCCAGAATATTACTTAACTTTATTTTGAGATATATTTCAAATGGTGTGGCAAACATGAAAATAAAATTTATAAAGATTTATAATCAAAGAATAATATATTAGGTAATGTTCCCAAAGGGCAAGGAGATCAAGAAAGATTAAAAGAATTGCAAATTACTTTGATAAAAGAAGAAAAAATAAATAGCTAAAACACAGATAATGTCACCCTGAAAATGCAGATAGTGTCACCCAAAAGCAGTTGCCAACATCTCAGTTAGATATCCACTATTGTGATGCATCTCAGACAAAATATGTTCTGCCTTCAACACAAGGACTTAACTATGCAGGAAACAGGGCAAATAATTGCAAAACAACTGAAAGAAGTTAAAGAGGTAATTATAAGCGTTAATTATAGAATCCAATAAGAAGATTGTCAAAGATTATCAAGACCATCAAATATATACCAAGAATTATAGCCTCAGTGGGGAAACTTTACAGTAAATATAACTTGATCCTTATATTGGTTGTTTTTTTATGAATGAAAGAAAACTTGGCAGAAAGTTTAACCTTGAGCCGTATGGAAACACTTTTACTCCTTGGTACCTTGGAAGTGTGTCACAGAAAGCACGAGAAGATGGTTTCATGACTCTGAAGCTCGCATCCCTCTGCTGATGCTGAAGGGAGCATCCTTTGTGAATTACTGTCTGCCCTGCACAGACCCTGGGAGAAATTCTTCTTCTCTCAATACCAGGAAGAGCTGTGCCACTCTTGAGCAACTGACTCGTTTGATCCTGTGGCACCAGGTGTCATAACTACTGCATCTCTCTCTTTCTCATTTGGCACCAAAAGGCTTAGATCTAAATTTACTGCCTTCCTCTGGCAAGGATGGAAATGAGCCTGAGTTTGGTATGCTAAATCAACACTGCCTTCGTCTTGTTTTTCCTACCTCTCATTTTTCTCTATCCTAATTTTCTCCCCTGCCCTTATTTTTTTTTAATTTTTGTTTAGCTTATTGTAGTGTACGTTTTTAATAAATGACCAGAAACTAGGGATATATGAATGAATATCCAGGTAACTGAATACAAACAGTTGAAGTTGAATGGATAACTCTTTGACCCTATTCAAAGTTCCAAGTGTTGTCTGTACCTCACTTTTCCCTGGACACGTCTCCTGCTCCTCTGTACAGAAAATATTCAACCTTCTAGGCCCAGCTGAGAAGCTCTGCCTCTATAGAGACTTTGCTGAGCACAACAGCCTTGCAGAAGTGAGCACATGCTCCTTTGGGTCACATTGAACTGTGACATGTTTTCACCTATCATCCCCCAGAAATGATCCTTCTTGAGGTGAAGACTCAAAGCATTCATGCACTAGACAGTCTTCCCAGGTCAAGAAGATCCAGAGAGACGAAAGGACTCAGAAATTATGTCATTAAAGAAAGAAAAAAGAAACAACTACAAACCCAAATAATATTGCCCACAGCCAATCAGCCATCCTGATTGGACAGGAGGACTATAATCTAAGGAGATGTTAAAGATCTGGAGAGAAAAGAATTCAATTTAAAAGGAAGGATTTAGATGTACCTCCACTTTTCATTTACAAACAAAAATTAAGGGTTGGGTGTGGTTGCGCACGCCTTTAACCCCAGCACTAGGGAGGCAGAGGCAGGCGGATCTCTGTGAGTTCAAGGCCAGCCTGGTCTACATAGCGAGCTCTAGGCCAGCTGGGACTAAAGGGAGACCCTGTCTCAAAAAGACCAAAAAAAAAATTAAATGACACCCCTGAAGGGAGACCTCCATTGGCCTCAAACCACAGAGCAATCTTGCTCTGCAAATAAGCCCATCCAAGACCCCTATAAACCTCAACCATAAAGCATTTCTACTTTGCCCTTCTGAGACTCACACATAGCAAGTGGGGCTACACCCCCCCTAAATCTCCTACCCAACCCCCATGACTCTATTTACCTACACAAAGTGACCCTCATTGACTAATGAGGGTCGGTTTGGATTGTATGAGGTTGCTTGCTTTTCTTTTCCACCTGCATGCAAATCTTTCAATTACTAATTCCTACCATTTTGGTGCTGAAATCCATGAGAGAGTTCTAACCTAGAGAGAACATTCAGCTTAAAACTCCTATTCCTAACAACACCTCCCCACCCCCCAAAATAAATTATTTTTATTTTGTTTGGTTTGAGGGTTTTCTGAGACTGGTCTCGTTGTGTAGGCCTGTCTGGCCTCAAAGATGCAGTGCTTATTCTGCCTAGTCCTGGGGCTATGGGCTTGTGCCAGCAGCCCCAACCTGTAAACATCATTATTTTTTTCTTCTCCTATATTGTCTTTTATTCACTCATCAGTCATTTCCGCTTACTCAGTGCATGTCCTCCTTAATGACTTCTGAGGACCTGAGCTTAACTGAACTATTCGGAAACCATCTGGAAGAGTTTAGAGAAGAGATAACCACGACTTTGCACAGAAGCTAAACAAACTTTGCAAACATTTTTTCCCCTGGTCCCAATCCAGCACAGTGCCTAGGAGACTCAGAGGCTTCGCCGAGGATAACTGGAGCCTCTGATCAAAGACATCGGGATGCTTAACCAGAAAGTCTAGTCACCTGAGAGCTGGAGTCCCCCCAGCCTTCCAAGCAGGCAGGGACTTAATTAAAAGCCAAGTTTGGATGAGGAAGCTTTTGGTGACGGTGTGGGGAGATCAAGAGAAGCTGGGGAGGCAGCAGTAGGCTAATCACACAGCAGGCAGAGAAGAGCTGTGTGGACAGTTCTGAAAGAATCCTTTGCCTAGATTCAACCCTGAATCACAGTTTGTTGCCTGAGGTCAGGAAGACCTTTCCCTTTTCAAGTTGGTAATCAGTGACAGCTCAGACAGTCTTTTGAAGCAGTTCTAGAAAGTTCCACATGAAATTTGAAAGCTAGCTCTCCTCTCCTTCAAAGCCATCCTTACTAGGCATGTGGAGAGGGAGGGGGAGCATTTAAGGAGGTTCTATCCGGATTGCCCAGGGAGCAGCTAGCAGGACAGTTCTGAAGACATTAAATTTCCTCCCTGATTTATGATCTGCGCCCCCCACACACACACACCACTCATAGCTCCCACTCAAACATTTTTCTCTACAATGCTTTAATTCTTATTTGAAGCTTCTGAATTGGCCTTATTTGTTTCACAGGTGGACAGAATTCTGAAGGGCCTTTGCAAGATGTCCACTCTATACCAGGGTGTACATCTTGTTCCCTTCCATGTAAATACAATCTCATTCAGGGACTAGCGTTCATTACGTGAAAAAGGCATCACTGGTTTCCCATAAGCCAAATCTGAGCTACTCAAAATGGGAGTTATCCTGAGTGGGCTTGGCCTAATTAGGTGAGACCTGAAAAAATATTGGGCCTCTTCTAAACAAAACAGATAGGGAAGGAAAGAATTTGTCTGCTAGTCTTGAAGACTCTCCTGCTTTGGAGGTAGCCACAGAGCTGCAAACCACAGGCAGACTCTAGGGATTGAGAACCACCCCTGGCTGATAAGCAGCCAAAGAGACCTTATCCCACAGCTGCACTGTGGATGGTTCTCCTCCAGCAACCACAGGAGCTTGGAAGGAGATGCCAAGCTCAGCTGAGAATGCAGCCAAGCTGAGACCACAGCCTCAACCTTCCAGACTCTGAATAGAGGAACTTGCATGGATGACCTGGACCCCTAAACTCAGAAAGGAGCTGAGGGAAGAGGAGATGGTACAGTCAACATGGAGGCATGAGTTCAGTCCTCAAACCCACATAAAAACTAAAGCTGGGCATGGTGGTGCAGGCTTTTAACTCCAGTGCTGCCTATATGGAGACAGGTGGACCCATGACCTAGCCTAATTGGCAAGTCTTGGGACCCTGTGAGAGACCTTGCCTCAAAAACCATGGTAGACAGCTCCTGAGGGACAGCTCCTGAGTTTGATTTCCACGTGTATGTGCACACAGTATGTGTGCACCCACATACAGCTGTGCATATACACGCACAATGCTGATTAGTTTTAAAATGTCAACTTGCTACAACCTAGAATCACCTGGGAAGAGAGTTTTAACTGAGGCTGGCTCTCTCTGCTCCTGACTGTGGACATGATGGTCACCTGTTTGAATTCTGACCTTCATTTCCCTGGAATTGTGAACAATAAACGATTCTCCCTTAAGATGCTTTATGGTCAGAGTATTTTATCACAAAAACAGAAATAAAATTAGGATGAATACACAAAATAAGAGACAGATAGGTAGACAGATGATGATGATGATGATGATGATGATGATGATAGATGATACATAGGATAGATAGATAGGTAGATGAGAGGTAGATAGATGATAGAGATAGAGGATAGATGATACATATTATATAGAGATGATAGACAGATAATAGATAGATGATAGATATGATACAGTACATCATTAGTTTGTGACAAATTTTACATCGTGTCATAAAACTAGCACACGTTCTAACACACCCATCACCCAGACCCCACAACTTCTTCTACTGAATGAAGCCCTACTGAAGGCTCATCCTACCAAAAGTCTCTCTTCCCACTCCTCCATTCTCTTCCCAATCAGACTAACCCCAATCGCTTTTCATTTGTTCTCCTCCAAAAGTCATTCTCAAAGTTTCAAGGTCATTACTTGGGGTTCCCAAGGACACATTCTCCACACTGGATCTGGTTCACCTTTCACTCTGCTGACCTTGGCTTCGATGGTCCAAAGCAACAAGATAAACTCCTTCCTGTCTATCATGAATCAAGGCAATGACAGGAAGCAGCAGCAACTCCCACACCTCTACGTACAGCGAAAAGTACCAATTTAACTAAACCTTAGCCCTCAAGTACACGGCTTTCAATATTTTGAGTGACTAAATGGGATATACCATAAAGCACTCCTGCAGCATGCTAAAGTGTGAAAATTCTTCTGAAAATTTGCATATGTCTGAGCTTTAAACAAAACTCACTGATTTCTCATGGAATGGCACTTTGACATGAAAGAATAAATGACCAACATAGTTTAGTTATTCAAATGTAGTCGGCAGACAGTTTTTCAAAAATGAGTGAAATAGTCCAACACTTTGAAAAAACATAATTGGCAGAATTTGTATTCAGTGATAAACCTGTTTTCAAGGGGAAACAGGTGCCCATTTCTATGGACCAGATAGCATCCCAGTCCTTAAAGAGATTTCTAACTAGTGATGAGATTAGACCAGTGACAAAATCAGCGATATATGGTTTTCAATGTTGTATAATGATATGTTAATATTTACAACTCTTCTTGCCTTAATGAAACAGTATCTTCCAAAGAGGAGGGGAGGAAACAATGGAACCGTGTCACAAAACTCATATATGAGAACAAGAGCAGTCAAAATGCAAACTCTACTAATGGAGTTCAACGCAGAACAACAGTAAGAGCTCACGAGTCTATAGTGCAACTAATTTAAGAAACTGTTCTAGAGCACACGCACGCACACACAAACAGCAGGAGCAGCAACCAACAGTCAGCAAGTATATGCTGAGCACCATTTATTACCAGGGAAAAGCAAACCCAAACCACAATGAGGTTTCAACCAATACCTGCCTGGACAGTCACTACCAAAAAGTCACAGCTGGTGACAGTATAAAGCAGTAGCACAGATGAGAAACAGCACAAGGTTCCTTGCAATATTAAAATAGATCTACCATATGATCCAGTAAGTACTTTTCTGGGTCTATATCCAAAAGAAATGAAATTGGTTTGTAAGAGAAATGTCTGCATCCCCATGATCATGGTAGTATAATTCACAATGGAACTTGCCTTCAAATTCTATTGATGGATAAATGGATGAGGAAAATGTGGTATGTGTTTATAATGAGATATTAGTCAACCTTCAAAAATGAAGGAAAATCTATATGACAACATGGATGAAACTGGCAGACACTGTGTAAGAGAAATAAGCCAGGTACAGAAAAGAAAGATACTGCATGATCTCACTTAGATGTAGAATTGGAAAACATCAAAGAAGCAGAGAAAAAGAGTGGTTATCAGGGGTTCTGGAAAAGATACCAAGGTCAAGACATTTGTCAAGGTTATAAAGTGTCAGAAGAGCCATAATTTCTGTAAACCTGAAGAACAGCATGCTGGTAACAGGTAACAATAATCTATGTTGGAAATTTGCTTAGTGACTGGATATTATGACCATTGCTGCATCAATGTATCGCAAGTACACATGTGGAATATAGTATGTAACAGATGCTTAAGAAGCATTTTCTGGGCTGGAGAGATGGCTCAGTGCTTAAGATCACCAGCTGCTCTTGCAGAGGAGCTGGGTTTAGATCTGAGCACCCACATGGCAACTAACAATCCTCCAAAACTCCAGTTCCAGAGGATCTGATGTCTTCTGATCTCTGTGGACATTGCATGACATGGGTACACTTACATGCAGGTAACACACTCATACACATAAGAATAATAAATAAAATATTTTTGTTTCATTTTGTTTTTTGAGACAGGGTCTCTCTTTAGTCCCAGCTGGCCTGGAGTTCACTATGTAGAAAAGGCTGGCCTTGAACTCACAGAGATCCGCCTGCCTCTGCCACCTGTGTGCTGGGATTAAAGGCGTGTGCCACCATGCCTGGACTAAGACAGTTCTTAGTACCATGTGGGTGTTGGGAATCGAACCTGGGTCTTCTACAAGAGCAGTCAGTGCTCTTAACTGCTGAGCCATCTCTCCACCCCCATAAAATATTTTTTAAAGAAGGATTTTCTGTTGATATTCAAGCTCAATGTGGTACCATCCCTCCCTTAAATAATGAGCAATATCACTGAAGAGCTGCGAAATGCATGCCAAAACAAACAAAAAATGCCTATTGTGATTTTTTATCAAAGTGTCTAATGAGTTATAAAGACAGAACCAAGAACATTTAGAAATCTGTGAAAATTGAAATACCTTTAGATTTCCTTCTATAAAAATAAACCTCTTTGAAAATTCCGGAAGGCCATACAAATATTTCAAGAATTATATACAACAAAATTTTGGTCAAAAGAATTTATAATTCTTCTCCATTACTTGTTACTTTCTTTGTTATTTTCTAAATTTTTATTTATGTATATGCCACATGAATACAGGTGCCATAAAGGCCAGAAGAAGGTGTCAGATCCCCTGCAGCTGGAGTGGCAGGTGGCTGTGAGCTGCAAAGTAGTAAGCACTCTTAACCTGGGAGCCATCTTTCTACCCCCTCTCGTTATAGTCTTAATACAAAATCAAACATGACTTTAAGATGCAAGGACTGAAAGTCTATTCTAAACAGAATGCTGTGATGCTAGAAAATCCCAACTATAATAAAATTAGAAGTATATTTCTTTTTAAATTTTATTTATTATTTTATGAGTGTACTGTCTGCTTGTAGGTAGGTGCATCTGTGTTGTGCAGTGCTTCGAAGGTCAGAAGAGGGTGTCGGATTCCCCTGGAACTGGAGTTAAAGACGGTTCTTAGCCACCATGTGGATGCTGGGAATCGAACCCGGGTCCTCTGCAAGAGCAGTTGGTGCTCTTAACTCCTGAGCCATCTCTCCAGCCCCAGAAGTATATTTCTACTGTGAAGTAATGCATTGGTGTAAAGGAGAATGTATCATCATTTAAAATTACCTGTAAATAGCAAGTGTAAAATGCCCAAAGGACAGAAGGTTGCTAGGAGATTATGAAATTAGGCATCTATTTTTATAGTTCAAAGTATTTTATCCCTGTCACGTGTTTGCTTTAGTTTTGGTAATTGCTCTACAGAACATTAGTTCACACTGGAACCGTGGCTTGGAATCGGTACCTGAGCAATAGACTCCAGTGAAGAGGAGTGAGATTTGCTGAAAGATGTCAGGGCAAGGAATCTTCCATTGACCTAAGTTATTTCTGTTGGTGATAATTACTGAGTTCCAAAGTGCAGAGCAGCCAGAACAGGACCAGGAGCTGATAACACAACAGGTGTTTCCCAGGCCACTAGCCAAGAACCACAGTAGGCTCACACTCAGAAAAACAGAGCAGCTATTCCTGACCTGCCTCTGCCAGCTGGCTCCCTGGAATGCATGCTTCCAAATCCCTGCTCCTAGCTCAGAAAAGCCTGGATGGCTCTGCACCTGCTGCCTTTCCCAGCTGCTGTGAGGCACCTACCTCTTCAGCCAATACCCAGAGAACCAGTGAATGCCAATGTGGTGGAAATTTTCTGAGACAGTGAGAACACCAAGCAAGCCTGCTTTCTTACTTCAGCTCAGAAGAGGGAGACAATGAAGACAGAAGAGGGAGATGAGCAGGCCAGAGAGTGTGTACAAAAAGGCATTTGATAGGGATGCAGGTAGCCCCTCTGGATGTCCTGAGTCCAAAAGGATGCGGCCCGTACACAAGTTTGCCATTTACATGGTCTCTGTTGTTGTTTTACTCCTTTTTATAGCCCTGCTCTCCCAAGGAGTCTACCTCTGAGCCAAAGAGTGACAAGCCCAAGACAGCCCAGCAAGCCAGCAATGTTCCTAAACAGAGGCCACACTCCATTTTGGCTCAGTTTAAGATGACCGGCTCGATGCTCCCTTCCTAGGGACTGAGCTGTGTATCCCTCGGGAAATGTTATGTTGAGGCTTTAACTCCCACAGTGACTCTGTTTGGAGACACAGCTCTCCATCTGTGCTCCTTCTGCCTCTGGCTCTGCCTCTCAAGACTGGGTTGTGGCTAGAAGTCACCATGCCTGGACTTAATTGTTAATTTTTAATAATTCAATAAAATTGGCATGGATTGTGATCATCAGCTTTCTGTTACTATAACAGATTCCCATGACAAAACAACATATGGAGAAAAAGGATTCCATTTGGTTCCCTAGATTTGAGGTTTTAGTCACCTAATCAATGAGCCCTGTTGCTTCTGAGCTAAGATGAAACAGAGTTAAGCCACTTCAAGGCTGTAAGGCAAAAGAAGAGGTACAGAAGAAGGGACTAGGGTTCCTGTATCCACTTCGAGGGTACATCCCTGACTACAAGGACACAACTTCAATGATTGGCAGAGCTCCCCATGGGTATCATCTCTGAAAGTTTCCAACAACTCCCAGAAATGCCAAACTGGGACAGAGATTTCTGCACATGCATAACTGGAGACACTTGAAGTCTGCCACATTCCACTCCTGGTGCCCAAAGACTCCTGGTGTCCATCTCACCACATAAACTTCATCTCCAACGTCTTCACTGTTCCAGCACTGCTGGAAAGACCAAGTCTGAAGTCTCAAATGCAAGCTCCTGTAAGAAAGTCAAAAGATTTCTGGGGCTGGAGAGAGGCTCATCAGTTAAGAGCACCTGTTGCACTTGCAGAGGACCCAGGCATTGGGTTCGGCACACCCACATTGTAGCTAACAAAGATCCGTAACTCCAGTCCAGGGAATCTGACACCTTCGTCTGACCTCTGAGGGCACTGCATGACACTGGTGCACTTACATACATGCAGGCAATACACTCGTACACAAAAATAAAAATAATAAATCTTTAAAAGAAAAGTCAAAACAAGTCAAGAAGTAATGGTGCAGGGTCAACCTTCATACTACTAAAGGGAGGAATAGAAAACCAGACCAAAGCAAGACCAAAACCTAGCATCATCCGGCACACTCTGAAGGGCTGTAGACTCTCAAGGCTTTGGCAATCCATCCCTACGACTTCACTGGTTACAGTCCATATGACCACTCCCTGGGAATGGCTCTGCTCACCACCTGCAGTTTCCTATACTGTTGGCATTTCTATCTTCTTTGGGTCTCTATTACAGCTTTGATTTTATTCTCAGCACTTCATGCAAGATCCTGTCAGGAGCTGCCTGCAGGAGAGCATGGTCAAGAGGATGAGCACTCCAGAGTCCGGCTGCTGTGCCTCTGATGCCTTAAAAATGTGCCCAGTCTTTTTCTAATGATTCTGTAGAAATGATTTTGTGGTGGTTAATACAGTGATTCCACTTGGCAGGATCTAGAATCATCTAGGGGCACACCTCTGGCCCTGTCTCTGAGGGAGTTTTATATTGGTTAATGGATGTGGGAAGACCCAGAAGAACGTCATCCATGGGCTTGGTGAAGGGGAAGGTGAGGTGAGAGCCAGCATCCATCTCTCTCTGCTTTCTGACAGTGTCATCACCTGAATCAAGCTCCCTGCCATAATGGAGCAGAACTTCACACCAGGAGCCAAAATAAACCTCTTCTTCAAATTGCTTCTGTCAGGCATTTTGTCATGGCAATGGGAAAAGTAAAAAATACTGTTATCTTATATAAACTTTGAATATAATTTTTAAACCCCCAGCATGGAGAGCTAGTTAAAAATGTAAGAGAAGCCAGGCATGGTACCATATTCCTTTAATCTGAGCACTTGGGAGGCAAATGGAGGTGGATCTCTGTGAGATCCAGGCCAACTGTATAGACATATCTAGTTCCAGGCCAGTTGGGGTTACAGAAAGACCAGGTCTCAAAAAGCAACAACTAATAATAATAATAAATAATAATAATAATAAATAATAGAAAAAGACAAGAGAATTTGATGAGATTCAATCTGGAAACAGTTGAATTTTTGAATTTGCACAGTAGAGACACGGGACAGTAAAGAGTGCAGATAACCTTTAAAAGTTAAAATGCTTTGTAGGATTATTGTCTTTATATGTTTTCAGAGCCTAGAGCTTAGTTGTTCTCTAATTGTATCAATTTCTAATTAAACAAATTGCTTTTCATTTGTTCAACCAACCCCTCTATAAAATGAGGAAAGTTAACCTCTCATGGCATCACTTTTAAAGATGGAAAGAAACAAAAGCAGATAAAGCATTTGCTCTGTGTGTCAAGTTCTCTGGGCCTTGGGATGCCCTGACAGCTTGTAAATGCTGTTTGGGGGTATGTCTTTTCTGTTAATGTGATACAACATCATGGCCAAGACAACTTCTAGAAGGAAGGGCGTGTTGGGCTTATGGGTCCACAGTGGTGGAGAGGAATGGGAGAAGCACCCAAAGCCAGCTCAGGGCTCAGATCCTCAAGCATGACCAGGAAACAGAGAGCGAAACTGGAAATGGGGCCCAGCTAAGAGCTCTCAAAGCCCAAGTGAGTGTTTCTTCAAGCCAAGGCCAAACCTAAACCTCCACAAAACAAGGCCACCCACCGACTGGGACCAAATATTCAAATACTTGGAGCCTCTAGGGGGCATTTCTTATGCAAAGCACCACAGTCTGTAATGGTGTTTACAGAAGGATCAACATTGGAAGCAGTAGACTAAGCAGGGAAGATTTGTCCTCACCATTGAGAGTGGGCGTTGTCCAGTCAGCTAAGGGCCTAGGCACAAAGAAAGGGCAGAGGAAGAACAGTTTCTTTTCTATGAGCTGACACATTCCCTTCTTTTCATCGTCACTAGAACTTCTGATTCTCAGGCCTTCAGATTCAAACTGGAACTTACACACTTGGGTCTCCTGGCTCTCAGGCTTTTGAACTTGAATTGTGATTCTCCTACCAGCCATCTTTAGCCTCCAGCTTAGAAGTGGCAGATAGTAGGACTTTTCAGTCTCCATAATCATGTGAACAATTCTCATGATAGATGTTTATATACACATATACAGCTATACAAGTATTAATACTTATATAGATATGTATATATGTGTCTCTATGAAGACCCTGCTGCTTCTATTTCTTCATAGAACAGAGAATAAGCATGTAATCTAAGGCCCATAGCAGAATGAATTTCTACTAACCTTAACATTATGCATGTTTTACATCCACTGAAGATCGTCTCCATCTTATCTCTGTACTTTCCTGTGTCATGCTGAGCTCTGCCTTTCCTCCTGACTTTGTAAAGCTAAGGGGAAACCGGTACTTTGGGCTTAGCCTAACCAAAAATCTCACCACAGGTCTGGACCACTTCCCGGCCTAGCTTCTGCCACCACTGGCAGATCTCCCTACCAGTCTTCTGCAGCTCAGATTTTAAGTTTCAAAACCAGCTCATGATCCCCAATTCCCTGCCATCCACCACACAAATAAACCTATTTAGAAATGGCTTCTTGGCCTCAAAGGGAAAGGAGGTGGTGCACCTATAGAAGATACAGCTAGTAAATCTGTGAGCAGAGCTTCAAGTATGCACTTTGAAACTAGGGTAGTTCTAGCACATAGAGGGAAATAAAACTCACCTGAAGGGAGACAGGACACATATCCATGAAGAAAGTGAAATGTGGCATTTTTCTTTCACAAAAATAAAGTATTATGATGCTGAGAGGCTAAGACTTAAAGGAAATGCCTATCTCAGCTTTAACGTCTAGAGTACTTCACAGACCTTCTTTTAACCCAGAGTGCTGATTTCCCATTTTCAGCATGGGAACCCTTCATTTTTACCTTCTCACCAACGTCATTTACTTAGAAAATTAAATCCTGTAAAGTGGCAATGGTGGTAACAGAACTGCCATAATTCTCAGACTAGTCCTGTAGGGAGAGGTTCCACCATAGTTCTCTGACTGCTCTGGCCCAATAGTCAGAAGCCTCTAAGAGGGCCCTTCATTGCCCTCTGCTCTTATACTTTAAACTTCTGTGTTTCATTCCTTTACCTAAGTACTGTCCAGTTTTTTAACTTAGTTTGTTTTGTTTTGTTCTTTTTTTGTCTTTTTGAGAGAGGGTCTTTTTATAGCCCCAGCTATCCTGGACCTCACTCTGTAGACCAGGCTGGCCTTGAACTTACAGATATCCACCTGCCTCTGCCTCCCGAGGGCTAGGATTAAAGGTGTGTGCCACCACACCAGGCTTAAAGATGGTTCTTAGCTGCCATGTGGGTGCTGGGAATCGAACCCAGGTCCTATGCAAAAGCAGTCAGCAGGCACTTTTAACCACTAAGCCATCTCTCCAGCCCTTAACTTAGTTTTTAAAGTTATAATGTGTATTTTTTTAAAGTAGTATGAGAAGGAAAATATCATTTCTCTCTCCTCTCCTGAAGGATTGAATCCACTGCTGACAGTTTCTGGCATTGCCCTGAAAAAAATAATGATACCTCACCTCCTGTATTTATTATGTCCATTGTATATTTTGTTAGCACAACAAGACAAATAGTGATGAGAGAACAAGTGATTGGAACATTAGGTTATCTTCCTGTTACTGTAACAAATACCTAAGGTAATGAACTTATAAAGAACAAAGGTTTAGCTTATTTACAGCATTCAGTCCATGGCGAAGTTGGCCCCATCACTTTTAAACCTAAGTAGATGTTCTCTATCATGGTGGGAAGATGTGGACAGACAGTGATGCTCACTTCATGGCCAAAATAGAGAACAGGAAGAGGAAGGACCCGAGGTCCCACCAGCCTCAGACCTGCAACTAGGTCCCACCTCTAAGGTTTTCCCGTGTTCCAAGAGTGACGAGCTAAGGCCCCAGCCTTTAAAGCCCCCAGCCTTTAAAGCCCCTGAGCCTTTGGTAGACATTTCAAACCAAACTAGAATATACATTCTGACATTTATAAAGATAAAAATGACCACTTTGTAGATTTTATCTGAAAATTCTCTCGGTAGATTGTCAGGTATGCTCTTAAATCTTTTTTTGTGCCAGCCCAACCTATAATGGAGGTGTCATGACACATGAAGCCACTCCCTTCCTGGCTGGAAAGATCTACATAGAATCCCTCAGTAGCTTAGGGGCACTCTGTGTAATGAAAGTCACTCAAGTGTCTTAGTGTTGAGGTACCAAAAACCTTGGGAAACTGATCCCTTAGTCACAATACTCTGGCATATAAATATCCAACAGTGATAGAATAACAGTAACCAGACAACAACCTCAGGGGGGGCTGATGAAATACTTTAAGAGTCGCTTAATCTGATATTATAAATAAATATAATGATCCAAATATAATGATACCCATTCAATTTCTATCATACACCAACCATAAGTCTAAATCAATATTGAAATCAAATTTTCTTTCAAAGTGAAAAAGCATTCTTATCATTCACACATTAATGTTTTTCATTTGTATGGTTGAACTCCTCCTTTAAACAGAGAGAAAAGAATGCCAAAAATAGTCTTTTATATTAATGGGTAATTCTATCCCAAGAGAGACCAAAATGCAAAGCAAAAGACAAAAACACTACAAATATAATTTACCCTTAACATATATGCATAAGATTAACTGTACCTCTCTGTGAGAAGTGCTGATACTGCCCAGTTTTACTTCTGAATTATTCAAGTATTCACAACTTATGATTGTGAAAAGAATATACCGGTTCTTAACAAACAACATTATGTGTTAACTTGGAGGTTTTTATTAGACAATAAGTTCAGCATTTCTCCGATCAACTCCCATTCAACATATTTGACAGAATAGAACAGACCATATTACTACAAATAGAAATAATCTAATAAAGGCATTTTGAATCCTTAACTTTCCTAAAATTACTTTTTTTAAATGATGGCTAAAACACATTTCCATTGCTAGAATCTGATCATCTGCCCTTCTATCATGATTAATCACCCAGAATACACTGTCGTTCAGTTCTGAATCATGAGCTGAATAGAATGCAGTAACATCAAAGAATGCTGGTCTATTTATCAGCCTCCCTCTCCTGGCCTTTTCCTCAATTCTACAGTGATTTACCGTACCAACACAAGCAAGTGATAAACAGCACACTACCAGAACCCTTCTGGAATGCACATAATAGCATCATTTGAATAAAGGTTCAGTTAATCTCGGTTTCTTTGCCTCTGGGAAGACAACATAGATACAAGAATTCTGTAAAAAGCACAATTATATCAAAGCTCATGTTAATCAATAGATTCATCATTACCACTATCTTGGTGTTTTTTTTTTTAAACATACAATTAGCAAGCAGGCTAACTTTTCTACGTTATATAAAAAGCAACAATCAGGCGCCATCTTGGTCACTAGAATTTTCCTCATATGCATAATTTCTGGTTAACTGTCCCTCCTGTCATTTCTTTGAGAATGTGTTAAAGTCTTAGATATTGGAAGAATCAGGACCAATTGACCAGATAAAAGTTAGCAGGGTAAGCTGTGCATAGTGGGCCCTGCCTTTAGTCCCAGCACTCGGGAGGCAGAGGCTAGCAGATCTCTCTGAGACTGAGGCCAGCCAGGTCTACATAGCGAGTTCCAAGCCAACAGGGGCTACCTAGCCTAAAAAAAAGTTGCCCTGGTTGTTAAGGAAGCCAAAAGAAAAGCACCAAAACTCCACTTGTACTTGCACCCTCAAAACAGTTCAAAACGAAATCCTGACACAGAGCAGTGACCCTGGCTTTGTGCCCAAGCAGGTGCTCAGATGAGTCTCTAGAGAAAGGCTATCAGGGAAGTGCTGAGGTGAGGTGGGAACTGGAAAGAGAGAGAGATGAGCATTCATATTCTCTCTCTCTCTCTCTCTCTCTCTCTCTCTCTCTCTCTCTCTCTCTCTCTCTCTCTCTCCCTCCCTCTCTCTCCTTTCTTTCCCCTCGTCCAACCCCAATGTCGGCTATCCTGGAAGGAACGAGCAGAAGCCCCAGTAGGAGAACTGTTCCCACATGGACCATCTTGAACTACTGGCTCCTTCCTTCACACACTAGAAGCAGAAAGTCACTGGGAGTGAGCCGGGCGTGGTGGCGCATGCCTTTAATCCTAGCACTTAGGAGGCAGAGGCAGGCGGATCTTTGTGAGTTCAAGGCCAGCCTGGTCTACAGAGTGAGTGCCAGGACAGCTGGGGCTACAGGGAGACCCGTCTCGAAAAGAACAAAAAGAAAAAAAAAATTGTCCAACATTCTTAGCCACCAGGAAAGTGCCAGTTAAATGTACCTCAAAGTTCTATCCCATCTTAGTTGGCATGGCTATCATCAAAGGAACAAATGACAAGTGCTGGTAGAGATGTGGAGAATAAGGAACTCTTTCTTATTCATTGCTGGTAGGAATGTAAACTGGCACAGCCACTATGGACATCAGTATGGAGATTTCTCAGAAAAAAAGGAAAAATATTATTACACTATGACAAAGTTATAACTACTCCTAGGCATATACCCAAAGGACTCTGTATCCTACCACGGAGATACTTGCACATCTTTGTTTATTACTGTTTTATTTATGAGACTTAGAAAATGGAATGAGCATAGATGTCCATCAGCAGATGAACAGATAATGCACACAGGGCACACCACACACACAATGGAATTTTATTCAGCTGAAAGAAAAAAATGAAGCAAAATTATAGAAAAATGGATGGATGNTTTTTTTTTGGTCTTTTGGAGACAGGGTCTCCCTGTAGCCCCAAGCTGTCCTGGGACTCGCTCTGGAGACCAGGCTGGCCTTGAACTCACAAAAATCCGCCTGCCTCTGCCTCCCAAATTTCTATTTCTTTATCACATCACTTTCTCATCCCAAATACTAACAGTAGGTGTGTGTATGTGTAGAGCTGAGCCTCAAGATATACTTCACTTCCGGGTAGAGATGCTTCACTTCCTGTTTACTCAATACCAGTGTCTGTTGAGAAGACCAGACGAGAGTTACAGGAAGCTGATCTCTCAGATCCACCGCCCACATAGCCAATTCCACTGGAGGACAGGGAAGCAAATTCATTCTTCTCTGTTTTCTTCCTGGGGCCTTGTTAGTCTCAGACAAACCCAGAAGAGGAGAAGGAAAACATTCAGGACTAATTTGTGTTTCTTATCTTTGCCTCCTCATGAACAGTACCCAGCAAAACTTTCAAACCAGAGGCAGAGATGGAAACCAGGCATGGACCCAGCTGAAAGAAGGAAACTCCTATGATTTGAGTATTATACATGGTCTAGGGTGTGACTTGTAAAGGCTAAAGAGAAAGGTGAGATCAGACCCAGGGCTACCCACTGTGGGAGAAGGAGAAAGGCTTATCTTACACTCTCCTCTCTGTCATCCAGCAAGATATTCTAACAGTCTCTTTATGGCTTGAAAACCCAGCATGCAGACACAAATGTGTGCATTTGTGTGTGTGCATATGTGATTGTGCATGTGTGTACATGCATATAGGTGTGTTATCTGCTATAGACAGAGAGGCAGGAAAGACACCGCAAAATAAGAAGGCAAGCCTGGTGAAGTTAATCAATGTGTTGGCCTCCTCCTGTGACCACATGAGTAAAAGTAGACTGGAAAATGTTATTAAACCCACAGCTCCCAGACATTGTAGGTTTGTGTTAGCAAAAGTAATTACAGAACTAATTCCATTGCTTTATTGAAAATGCCTTGGGCTTAGTATTGATATGGCAAGAATGACTACCAGTGAAAACAAAAGCAGGTTTCCTGTTGCTTGAGTTTACTCTGTTCACACTCTGATTTCCTTGGTTCAATCATGGGTTTCACCCAGGATGGTCAGTATAATAAAGGAGATAATAGCCAGTGTTGTATCTATGCTCACGGTCTATGTGAGAGAGGTGCACAGCCTAATGGGGACACAGGAAGGTACTGCTGGCACAGGATCTCTTCAATTAGTAGATCCTAAACGACCTTTGCAGCAAGATCACTTAAGAAGCTCTTAAAACTGCAGATTCCCATTCTCTACCCCCGATATCCTGGTTCAATACATTAACCTAGGATTAAGGCATTTGTATTTATTTGATCTAAGTCTATCATTCAATCAGGACTCAGTAAGAGCCTGTTATCAATCAGGTTTTCAGCACATAGCAGTAAGCAGAAATGGGGCTAGAGGCGATAACTGCTCCTCAGTGAAGTCTGCTTTCTGAGCAATCAAGAGGACTGGAGTTCAGATCCCAGCATGCACATAGCAAGCCAGGTTGTCTTTAACACACCTGTAACCATGCCGCAGAGGGGACAGAGACAAGAGGACCACTGGAGCTTAGCCAAGAAACATGAGCCTCAAGTTCAGTGAGAGACCCTGCCTCAAAGGGCAGGGAGTGACAGATAAGGACACCAGACTCTTCTGTCCGGCTCCACATGCTCATACAGGGAATGCAACACACACACACACACACACACACACACACACACACACACACACCACACAGATTAATAGGGCTGAAGCCGGAGGAAAATGTTTCATAGGTAGTTGAAACAAATTATGCAGAGGTCCTGGGGTAGAAAGATAGCCAGTCTATGCTCAAGGAAGTATAAGGAGGGCAATAGGGATGTGAATGAAGTCACAAGATAATTGAGATAAAGGCAGATAATGAGGGGCTTTGTAAGTAAACATACAGAAGCTTTTGCTTTGAGTGGGAGGGCACTTGAGCAGAACAAGGATTAAGTTTGGCCTTTATACTGTCACTCTGTCTACTTTGTTTTTTGTTTTGTTTTTGAGACAGGGTCTCCCTGGAGCCCCAGCTGTCCACTCTGTAAACCAGGCTGGCCTTGAATTCACAAAGATCCACCTGCCTCCGCCTCCTGAGTGCTAGGATTAAAGGCATGCGCCACCACGCCCGGCACTCTGTCTACTTTGAAGGAAACAGATTGAAAGAAAGTCAAAGGGAATCAAGGAGACCCTTTAGAAATATGTTGAACAATCTAGTCTGAGGTGGCTTGGGCTCAGGACTATAGTCAGGGAGATGGAACATAGATTCTGGATCTGTTTTAAAGAAGAGTGGGCAGGATTCAGTGATGGACTAGATGTGGGCTTCCAGAGAAAGCAGGAATCAAAGATGACTTCTAGTACTGGAGAAATGGCTCAGCAGTTAAGAGCATTGGCTGCTCCTGTGAAGGACCTGGGATCGATTCCCAACACCCACATGGCAGATAATAACCATAATTCCAGTTCCAGAGGAATCCAACACCCTTTTCTGGCCTCCACAGGCAGTACATGAGTACACTTATATACATGCAAGCAATACACTCATACACATAAAACAAAAATAATAAAAAATTTTAAAGAGATGTCTTCTTCACTCAGAGTCACAGGCACAAATGAATCTGCTCTATGAGGGCAGGAAAGACGGAGAAGAGCAGAGACGAGCAGCAGAACATTAACAACCTAGTTCCAGATGCTCTGAGCGGCCTACTAAAGGAAGCGTTGCACAGGTGGTTGGATGAAGTCAGAAGCACACCTGTACCAGAAATAAAGTTCGGGCTTCATCCACAGAGATTTCAAATGCGAATGCGCACGGAGCTGAGCGAACTGGAGGAAGGTTCCGTGCCTGGTAAGGATGTGAGTCCTGATTCATGGACGGCGCTGTATTTCTACTGGATCTTCACATTGGTGGATGTGAACTTCTTTTCTAAAGACACTAACACTGTTCATCTGCTCACCACGACCCAGTCAGTCTGAAAGGCCCCACCTCCTAATACACCAGGGGCAAGGATTTCTGCCCATGGATTTGAGGGAGTGTAAGCATTGATTCCACTGCAGAAGAGCTTAAGGGTTGCAGGAAATCATGATCAGGGTTCAGAACCCAGTAGCCTGAGTCCTGGGCTAATTCTCCTGCTTGACAGCCAGGAGCTCTTCAGGTCTGCTCCATTAGCTTGGGTTCTGCACCTTATGGTAGGGCCAGTGCTCTCCTGAGAACCTCTAACTCCCTTTCCACCAACTGCAGTGAAACTCAGCTGTCAAGAGACAGAGGGCCTTTGAGGGGTGTTACAGAGTCTTTATCAGCAAAAAGAAAACACAGATCAAAGGCTCTGGTAGCTATAGACGGAAAAAAGTAGCTCATCTGTCTTGCTCTGAAAACTGTCATGAATTGTTTGGGAAATCGGGAAGAGGATTCTCCCCTCAGTCTGTGTGCTGCTTGTGTTTGTTTCACCAAAAGCTTTAGCCACAGCAGTCAGAAGACTCAAATTAACAAATGCATTCATGGGAAAAAAGCGGCCATAGCATGTGCAAACCGACGGGGGGGGGGTGGCATGGGGTTTCAGAAGAGACTGTTCCCAAGGAGAATAAGTCAGGAGGGAAGGCAGGGAACAATGGACAGTGCCTATATATATATATATATATATATATATATATATATATATATAAACATTTTATTTATGCTTTGTGTATTTCATACATCATTATTCAATTCAGTTCAGGCATATTTTTTTTTTTTTGTCTTTAGCTTATTTATGTCTATGCGTTGTTTTTTTTTTTTTTTTTTTTCTTTTTCTTTTTTTTTTTTTTTTTGTTTTTCTTTTTTTGCTGTTTATGTTTTTCCTATTATTTTTTTTTTTTTTTTATTTTTTCTTGTTTTCGCTTTAATTGGTGTTTTAGTCGGTTCTGGTGCATTTTTTTTTTTTGTTGTTGTCGCTTTTTTTTTTATTTTTCCCTTCCCTTCCCCCCATCCCACCCCACCCCATCCCAGATTATGCATTCTGCCATGACTGTCCTGCATCTTTCTCTCAGTTTTTTTTTCCATTTTTTAGCAATAGGTGTTAATTTATGAGACAGTGTATATTTTTAACTGTATGCTAACTCTGAGTGTCAGCAAGAAGGGAACACATTCATTAACATATGGAAACCTTTCATCTCCCATAATAAGGATAATTAATATCTATGGTATTTATTACATGCAAAACACTGGACTTAATTTTCTACATTCAGATTCTCTTACCTATTTAAGTTAAGGCACATTTGTTAAGCCAGTATATACATACATGGCATGTACATGTGCTTGTGTATGATCACGTACATATATGATCACATACATAAACATTTATGGTAAGTTATATTATTTCCCTTTTTGTTTGTTTTTGTTTGTTTGTTTGTTTACAGAGTTTCCCTACCTGGAAGTCACTTTGTGGACCAGGCTGGATGGGCTCTCACAGAGATCCTCCAGCCTCTGCCTCTGGAGGGCCGGGATTAAAGGCTCACACCACCTGTCCTACTGTTATTTCCCTTTTAAAGAGACAGACAGGTTAAGTCATTTCGCCAAGCTGTGAAGTTCATGGTCTTAATGTGTCATGCTGTTAGTCTCTGACACCTCTCAGCTTGCTGCACATTAAAAGCTCTTCCTAGAGCAGTTCACTACCCTCTCTAGCCTCACTTCTTAGGTCTCACAGTTGTGAACCACACACACTGAGCTTCTTTCTGTTACAGTATGCCTTTTCATGCTTTTTTATTGATTGACAACAATTGTTTATATTCATGGGTTATAATTTGTTGACATATGTAGTCATTGTGGAATGTGTAAGCAAAGCTGATTAACAAACCTACCTCTCGCTAAGCCTACTTGTTAATTTCGAGGTGGAAATTTCTTCTCAGTGACTTTAGAATTGGAGGCCAGCAGGATGGCAGAGTGAGCAAAGGTGCTCGGCAGCAAGGCTGACGACCCCAGTTAGATCCCTGGTAGAAGGAAAGAGCCCACTCCCCCAAAGGTGCTCGGCAGCAAGGCTGGTGACCCAAGTTAGATCCCTGGAAGAAGGAAAGAGCCTATTCCCCAAAGGTGCTTGCCAGCAAGGCTGGTGACCCGAGTTAGATCCCTGGGAGAAGGAAAGAGCCTACACACCCAAAGGTGCTTGCCAGCAAGGCTGATGACCCAAGTTCGATCCCTGGTACAAGGAAAGAGCCTACTCCCCCCAAAGGTGCTCGGCAGCAAGGCTGACCACCCGAGTTCGATCCCTGGTACAAGGAAAGAGCCTACTCCCCCCAAAAGTTGTCCTCTGACCTCCACTACTGCATGCATGCTTGCAGGTGCACGCATGCAAATGTAATAAAATTTTAAATAATAACTTTGAGCTGTAATCTCATTAATAACTATGGTTACCATGCTGTGCAATAGTTCCAAAACCCTTGCGCATCTTGGCTAGCTACAGCTGTGCATCTTCTGCTAGGCTCTCCCATCCCCCTCTCTCCCCAGCCTCCAGGAGCTTCTAAAAGCTTGGCCTTTTAATTTTTTCTATATATATTTTCATTAACTTTTTGTGCATTTCATACAATGCATCTTAATCATATTTAGGGCCCCTCCCATACCTGCACTTCCTATAGACCCCACCCCACCAGATTTCATGCATTCTGTCATCTATGTTAAGGTCTACTGAGAACTTGACCTTTTTTAGATTGTATATATAAATGTGATCACACACTATTTTTCATTCTGGTCCTGGCTCGTTTCACTTAATGTCCTCCAGGCTCTTCCATGGGTTTAGTTTGGGTATTGAATGTCTCCCAGAGGACTATGTGTCGAAGGCCTGGCCACCAGGGTGGCATTATCGGGGGTTGGTGGGAATCTGTGGGAGAGGAGCCTCATTCTTAGAGAGGATTTCAGGACCCCAGTCTCTCCTCTCTTTTGTTTTCTGGCCATGACGTGAGCAGTTTGTTCCATCCTGTGCTCCCTGGCATTGCCATATGGTACACCCGAAAGAGACGCAAAGGAGTAAACAAGCCCGATCTTGAACTGGATCCTCCAAAACCATGACTCAAGATCAAACTTTTCTCATTATAAGTTGATCATCTTAGTTATTTTGTTATAGCAACAAAAAGCTATCACACTCATGTTGTTCCAGCTGACGGAAATTCCTCCTCTGTAAGACTAAATAATGTTCCACAGTGTATCTATTCCACATTTTCTAATCTAATAACCCACCAATGGACATTCAGGTTGACTGCATATGTCAGCCATTGTGAATAATGCTGCAATGAATTTGAGAGTGAAGATACCTCTTTGGCAAACCAATTCCGTTTCTTTGGACTATATACCCACTGGTGGGATGGCCATAGAGATGGTAATTGTCTTGGGTTTCTGAGGCATGCCAGTGCTCTTTCAATAATTCCTGTGCTTATCTAAATTCCCTTCAACTGTGTGCAAGTTTCTTTTTCTCTATACCCTTGCCAGCACTTATTAATTTGTCTTTTTACTAATCCCTCACAATGGCTTTGACTACCGTCTCCCTAGTATGGGGAATCTCTTCCTCTATGTATTGGCCATTTGTACATCTTCTTTTGGAAAAATAGCTTCCCAGGACCTTTGCCTATTTTTAAAATTGCTATTTATTTTCATGATATTGCTACATCAAGGACGTATCAAGGTTATAAATTGCTTTGGTGTATTTTCCAGAGAAAGAACACTCTGAGCTCTGCATCCGGATGAGCTGTTACGTACCCTGGAACAAATGAAGAAGTGACTCATTTGCAGAGTCAGGGTGAGTCACACTGACTACTTCTCATTTTTCAGACCAATGAAAATAAATACCTCCAAAATTCATCCACAGGCAGAATACTTTAAGATTTGCATAGAGGGAGTTATCTGTGCAACTTCTGAGCCCTTAAAAGTTTGCAGGTTCAGCAAAGTATCTTAAATGACCAAGTTGTTTAAGCAGAAGGCAACTTAAACCAAGTGTCACCTCCAGAGTGAGCTGACTGGGGAGGTCCATCCACTGTGCTCATCATTCAGTGCCTTTCTTTCCTTTAAGGTCATTCGTACTACTGTGAAAGGCCTATTTATTAAATAAAAAGTGTCCACCTTTTTATTTAAACTAATATTTGTGATTCTCCTTTAAGTAACTTACAGAGAATGCTTCCTGCATACTGTGTGTGTGTGTGTGTGTGTGTGTGTGTGTGTACAGGCACAGGTGCTCATTTGTGTACATGTGGAGGCCATAGAAAGTCAGCATCCTCCTCTATGACTCTCTGGCTTAGCCCTTGAGACAGGATCTCTAAGTGCACATGGACCTCACCCTTTTGTAGGCTGGGCCGGCAGCCAGCAAGCTGCAGCAACTTCCTGTCTGCTCCCCAGCATGCGGTTACAGATGTGTGCCACCATGCCTGCATGCCTGGCTGTTTTTTTAAGGTGTTGCAGGGAGCAAAGGATGGGGATTGGAGAGATGGCGCAGCAGTTTAGAGCGCTGGCTGCTTTGATAGAGGACCTGGGTTCAGTTCCCAGCACCCACCTGGCTGTTAACAAACTGTCCATAACTCCAGTTCCAAGGGTATCCGACCCCCTCTTCTGGCTTCCATGGCACTGTATATTCAGGTATACTTCCATACATGCAGGCAAAACACTCATACACATAAAATAAAATTAACTGATTGATTAATTAATTAATAAAAATTTTAAATGCGTCTGGGGATCTGAACTCAGGTGTTCACAATTGTGCAGCAAACGCTTTCCCACTGATCCATTTCTCAGCTCACAAATGATAGTCTCTTTTTTTTTCTTTGTGAGATAGGGTATTCCTGTAGCCCCAGCTAGCTTGGAACAGGCTATATAAATCAGGCTGGCCTTGAACTCACAGAGATCCACCTGCCTCTGCCTCCTGAGTGCTGGGATTAAAGGTGTGCGGCACCACCATGCCCAGCAAATAATGTTTTTCTTAAGATGTGTAGATATAAGTCACGCAATCAGAAGTTGACATAAACTACATAAGCACCTCAAAAATAATAAAAATGCAGTTCACCAACCAGGAGGTATAAGTTGTTTAGAAAAAGCCCAAGTTTTTAAACTTTGCTCTTGGGAGAAATTTCATGTCATGTGCGGAGAGGATTCAAACGGAAACGTCATCTTCCCTGGAGCCTTGAGATGGCCGTCCATGTGAAGACAAGCTGTCGAGGAGAGTGGTGGGAGGTTTAGTTAAGGCCAGTCTGCTGTTTTCCTGCTTCTGACTATTAAACACAGTTTGTGTTATTAACACAATACTTGGAGAAGTAATTGCCTTCAGGTTTCATTTGTTAGGCTTTCGGCCTGCTGTTTTTCTACAATGTCTTTTTTCATCCATTTCCATCAGTCTGGACTTAGATTGAAATGGAAGAATCCATTACCTCTTACCATCATCTGTACAGAATACAGGATGCTATTTGTCAATGGTTAAAAGTTAACTTTATTAAATGAAAAACATTCAAATTCACAAACCATTCGGGGAAATAAGTGATGTTTTTAACTAAATGATGTCCTAGTGTTCTTTCAGTTGATTAATGACTTGGGGAAAAATTAAATCTCCTTGTCCCATACTTATACATGTATTTCATGTGGAATAACTATATCCCCCAAATTAGTTCTGAAGAATTCTCATTTAAGTGCTCAGGAAACTAAAAAAAATCTGTGCTGATTAAACAACTATGGCTGTTCCCCTCCCATAATGAAAATGATTTTAGCCAGTTATGTACTCTAAGAAATTCTAAAATTTTATTAAGAACATGATTTTGAGTTTTTCCCCATACTTCCCTGCGCCCCACCATCTCAGCTCTGCTAGGACCCTTGCATGTCCCCAGATCTGGGAGTTTTCCCAGACCTCCCTTTGTTGTTTTAGTAAATGTTTGTGATTTTCATACAATGTGATTTGATGGTATTTAAATGCTTTCTCCCACCCACACCTCCTTTTACTGTCCCCCTCCCAATACAATGTAATATATATATATATATATATATATATATATATATATATATAATACAGCCCACACTATAAAGACTAATTTGTGTCCCAAAATGTTCTTTAGTATGGGTCAATCCTCTGGAACCTGGTTAACCCACCAAGAGTCCTATCCTTGAAAGAGGCTATCTCTCCCTATCCCAGCAGCCAACAGTTGCCAAAAGTTCCTTAGGTTGGGGTTTCTTACCCACTTCCCCATATCTATGCTGGGATTTTTTCTGGTTTGAGCTTGTATGGACTTGTGCATGCTGTCACCATTGCTGTGAGTTTATATGAATAACTGACCTCTGTCTGGAAAACTCTGTCTCCTTGTGGTTCTCCACTACCACTGACTCTTACAATCTTTCCACCCTCTCTTTTACAAAGATCTTTGAACTTTGAGGGGCAGAAGTTTGGTATAAGTGTCCTATTCATAAGTGCTCTGCGGCCTCTTCTTCTCTTCACATTGACCAGTTGTAGGTTTCTGTGTTAAACACCATCTGAAACATAAGGAAACTTCTCTGGCAAGAGTTGAGAGATCATTCATCTACGGGTATAACAATAAGTCATTAAAATATGATAACTATTTAGTTGAAAACTAGTATTATGCTCTTCCCTATGTCCTGTGATCTGTCTACCCTCAGGTTCCTAAAACCAAATCAGTGTCAGGCATGGGCTTCATCTTAAGAGGCAGAGCCTAAATCCAATTAGAGAGTAGCTGGTTACTCCCATAATATTGCTCATGTTGCCACTGCACCAGAGGGAGCATCTTGCCAGTATCTTACAGCTGGGTAAAATTGATAACTATTTTTTTCCTTCTGAAAAAAAATAGCATCTTCCAGCACCGTGAACACTAGCCAGTAGAGATGAGTCTCTGAAGTCAGAACCAGCTTGATTTTTCCTTCTTTGTTCTACAACTTGCATATATAGTTTTTTCAGAATTGGGGTCTTAATACCAAATTCTGGTGGGTGGCAGGAGCATGGGTAATGGCCAGTATTGTTTGAGAGTCCATGGGATACCTGATCAACAGATTCTAGAGAGAGTTCATTCCCAGCATTGAGGTGGGGTTTTGTTAGCCTATGATGCCTAGAGGGTGAGGGTAACTCCTTTTAATTTCTTTATACATATAATGTATATGAATACACTTTAACTAGCTTCTATAGCAGTAGGCATCCATATGGCTTTTTCTAAAGATCTGTAGTGTTAGTCATATCTCCCCATACTCCCTCCTGAGCCCTGCCCTCCCATCACCCAACCAATTTAACCCTTTCTACCCTGATGCTTCCCCTTCCCCCTTCATACCTCTGCATTCTATCACTTCTCTCACAAGGCACTACCAACCCCATGGCCTTTCATTAGTTTCTTGACCTCTCTGTATTTTCAATTTGAAACATATATGCCTAAGATTTGAATGCTACCATCCAGCTATGAGAGAGAATGTGCAATGTTTGTCTTGCTGAGTCTGGGTTACCTTTGGATGATTGTTTCCAGTTCCATGCCTAATGACTTACTGTTGTTCTCATAGGTTAATGCATCTCTCAGCTCTCAGCAGAGAAGCTTCCATATGCAATGGATGGTGATTAACACAGAGAACTACAAATGGCCAATGTGCAGAGAACAAGAGGTTGCAGAGTGCTTATCCCTGAATAGGACACCTATGTCAAAACTCTGCCTTCCAAGGCTCACTGTGGAAGAGGTGGGCAGAAAGATTATAAGAATCAGAGGTGGTAGATAAGTTAGAAGCCTGTCCACAAGGACAGAGATTCCAAAGCAGTTCTGAGAATGTAGTTGCTGGATCCCAGGAGCACCGGGAGATCTGGTTCCTGAGCTTTTCCTGCCCCTTCTTGGGGGTTATATGCTGTGGACAAGCCTGAAACCCAGATGAGCCACCTGAACGCGCCTCAGCCCAGTTTCTGCCATAAGTCCTTCATAAAGCCCCGAGACTTGCATCTTTATGGTACTAGTCTCCTGCTCATTAGTTCCATTTCTAGGGTTATTTTCATAGATTTATGTACATGTTCATCATTATTTATCTTCATGTGAAACTATAAAATTCTACATGTCTGACAAAAAGAAAATTATCAAATAAAATAGTGTGGCTAACAGAATGGGAAAATATTCCATGCTGCTATCCAAAATATTTTCTGTATGATTGTATGAAAAGAAATACCCACAATAAAATATTCAATATTTTATTTCCTCAGTAGAGAAGCTTTCTGCTGTACAGGAACTCCCTCTCCTCTGTCTCACACCTATGAATCCATTTTTATGGATTTCTCTAAAATTTACCCTCTGTAGAACATGAATTTAGTTCTTTAAAATCAGGAGTCAAGAACCAGAAAAAAAAAACGCAAAAAGTCAAGAACTCAAAACCTACTGACTTAGTGGCTGGCTGAATTTCCTAGGAACCCCACCCTCACCCCGAACACACACACACACACACACACACACACACACACAAGCCAAGCTCACCAAGAGCAGAAACAGGCTCCATCTAACTCAAAGAAATCCCCATATTTTCTCATATCAAGGCAGTGCATGCCTGTAATCCCAGCATATGGGAGGCAGAAGCAAGAAGATTGCTGAAATGAAGCAAGCCTGATGTAAATAGTGACTTATTTAGGCCAGAAAGGGCTACATAGGAAGATCTCAGGGGGAAAAAAAATCACACACACATACACACACACACACACACACACACACACACACACGGAAAATGAAGAAAGTTTCAATTAAAATTCTCAACTAAAATTCACTAAACAAAAAATGGAAATGGCAGAGAAATAAAAATCCAGTTCCAGAGGAATCCGAGACCCTCTTCTGACCTCCGCGGCATTGCACGACACAGGTGCACAGACTTGCATGCAGACAGTACATTCATACACATACAGAAATAAATAAAAATTAATTAAAAAAATTTTTGGCTTTTGGGGCTGGAGAGATGGCCTAGCGGTTAAGAGCACTGACAGCTCTTGAAGAGGACCAGGGTTCGATTCCCAGCACCCACATGATGGCTAAGAACTGTCTTTAACTCCAGTTCCAGGGGAATCNAGTACATTCATACACATACAGAAATAAATAAAAATAATTAATAAAAATATCTAAAAAAAATAAAATAAAAATAAAACATAGATTAAAAATAAATGAAATCCAGGCATGATGGCTCATAGGCTTAATCCCAGAAGTAGAGAGGCACGGACAGGCAGATCTCTGTCAGATTGAAGTCAGCCTGATTTATACAGCAAGGTTCAGGCCAGCTGGGGCTACAGGAAGACCCTGTCTCAAAAAAAAAAAGAAGGAAAGAAGGAAGGAAGGAAAGAAAGAAAGAAAGAAAGAAAGAGTGAGAGAGATTGAGAGAGATAGAAAGGAAATAAAAAGAGAAATCTAATGTCCAGTAAACATCTTACCAACATGCAACAAATGTAAACTAAATAATAATGTAACATTGTTCTTTTACTACATTGCCAATGGCTTTTCAGAGCATTGTGCTTTGTATAGAAATAAAGAGACAAGAGTGCCTGTCTTACCAGTCCCTGCATGAACAGTTTCTAAAAGGTCATGTCTTTTGCACATTAGTTCCATTTCTAGGATTATTTTTAATAGATTTATATACATGTTCATCATATCATTTTCCTCATAGGAAACTATAAAATTCCACATGTCTGACAATGAGAAAATCATCAAATAAAATAATGTAGCTAACAGAATGGAAAATATCTCATGCTGCTATGAAAAACATCTTCTGCATAATTGTTTGAGAAGACATACCCACAATAAAATATTCAGTCAGAAGAAAACATTGGTGATTATTTCCTCAGCTGTATTTCAATAATTATATATGCATGCATATGAACAGAAAAATAGATCAAAAGAAAATGTCAACACACAATAACAATTCTCTCTGGATGGCATGTTCAGTGACCTTTTTTCTAAATTCCAGTGAAAGGAAACAATACTTAATTCTGCCAAATGAACAGCTGATTTCCCCTTTATTCATTACATAAGAATTACCTCTAACGAGCATAATAAGAGTAAATAGATGTTATAATTTTGTGGGTAACTTTAAATAATTTTTCAGCTTGTTAGTTCTATTTATATCCTTAACTAGTATATTTTCACATTTTAGACAAAAATTAACTCCTGTAGCTCAAATACCTAAGACCAAAACTACAAATAAAATTGATTAGTTATTATAGTATGGATCTCTATAAAGAAAATATTTTAAACAAACAATTCAACTCTCGATATGTTTTTATGATTTAGAAGAGAGTATTGTGAGACTTGTCTAAGCTCTACTTTTTAGAAACATCAAGGAAAGATAACATTTGCTTCACAGGATAATTTAAAGAGCTTACACAAGCACAATAACACAACAGGACTTGAGAAACTGCTTTTGCTATGAAGCATTGGCCTCTCTTGTACCTACATGGTAACTAAAGGCAGGTTGAAAGCCTAGCATCTCTGCCTTTACTTCGTATGCCTCTTTTGTATGCCAATTCCCTGAGCTTGACTCTACACAAGTATGTTTTTCAGTCATGGAGTGTCTATGCAGAGACCCTACCCTATCTCAGGCTCTATAAAGTAAAGATTCAAAGATAATTGCAACTGTGGCATATTACTGTCAGCTTTTAACAATGTCCTGTTCCAAAAGATGCCTAAAGATCCACATTCTTTATCCCAAACCTATAGTCACCTTAGTTTGCAGCAACAGCAGAACCTCAGAGGACAGACCACTCCTCAGGTGGGGACAGTTTTTCATAAGCAGGAGGTTGCACCCTGAAACAGAAACACTCATCTCCAAGAAACAATTCGTCCCCTCAAGTAACAATGCCTTCTTTAGAGTACTTTGCCTAACCAGAACTGAAACAATGATGGAGGAGGCTGGACCTTGACTAGAACAGGTCAGTCATGCATTCCTCGGGCCCTTGGCCTAAATGATTGTTCCCACTCCCCACATGGCAAGAGCGCCTTCTCTCTTACCAGTCCCCACATGGATATGTCCTTTGCACATTAGTTCCATTTCTAGGGTTATTTTTAATAGATGTATGTACATGTTCATCATATTATTTGTCCTCATGGGAAACTATAAAATTCTACATATCTAACAACAAGAAAATCATCCAAAAAATAGTGTGACTAACAGAATGAAAACTATTCCATGCCACCATGAAAAATATTAAACCATGGGGCTGGAGAGATTTCTCAGTGGTTAAGACCATTGGCTGTTCTTACAGAGCACCCAGGTTTAGTTCCCAGCATCCACATGAGGGCTAACAGCCATTCTTAACTCCAGTTCCAAGGGAATCAACACCTTACCCACTTCTGATCCCATGGGCATTGCACAAAAATGGTGCCTACAAACACATGCAGACAATACACTCATATGCATAAAATAAAAATAATAAACTCTTTGTAGAAAGAAAAATATGAGACAGTCCGTTGGCGGGTTTGGATCGGTGCCTCTGCCAGGCCTTTGTGCGGGCTGGCCGGACGTCAATCAGGCAGGTACGGGGCCCAGGCTAAGTCAGGCATATCCTCCACCCCCGCCACCGCCGGTGATCGGTGAGAATCCAAGTGGACTTTTTCTTGGAGAACCTTCAGAACAAGAAGAGAAGAGTGCTTTGGCTTCCAATATCCAATATATAAACAAAATTGAAAGCCTGAAAACTAGACAAGTCAATATTCCATAAACAAGGAGGAGGAAAGGAAAAAAAAAAAGCATCTGAAGGAGGAAAGCAAAACCATCTGCTAACATAGTGAAAAGGTATTTGTGATCTGAACTACAAAAGGGAAGCCCAAATGCCAGGGACATGATGAAGGGATAACATGGGAAAGGCACAGGATAATCCTGCACCAGGCTCTACCAAACCTGTTGGAGATAGCTACAATGGGAACCCCTTGGAGGAGACCCAAGGAACAGATCTTAGAGGAATAATTGCAGACCTATGCAGAGAAATTAAAGAACATAAAGAAGAATTCAGAGAACTAAAGAGAAAGAATGAAAAACTCAAAAAGGACCTAGAGGGATACAATGACAAACATTGGAAAGAACTAAAGGAACAGATTGACAAACTCCAGAAAGAACTAGAGGGAGAAAAAAATAAAGATGAATTCGGAGAACTAAAGAGAGAGAATGAAAAACTCAAAAAAGACCTAGAGGTATACAATGACAAAC
>VZQC01007972.1:53547-141433 GCA_009823505.1 Rhizomys pruinosus
GGAGAGGGATGCATAGTAAAAGAACAACAGAAAGACTGCATCAGAAAACTGACTGAAATGGTGAATTGGGAAGGGTGGGAGGGGCGGGAGAGGGACACAGGTGTATATTTGATTAATGCATATTTAATTGACGTGAGTTCAGCAAGTATCCAGTTTTGCCCAGACACTGTCTACAGGTTACATGGTGTTTTAGGACTTAGTAAAAGTAAATATGTATATTAAACAACATTGGTTTACAGGCTCTGATAAAAATGGCAATGCATCTGAGTTAAATGGAGATATAAATTGCTGTTTTCCACATTTGTTTTACATAAAATCTTTATAACAATAACTTTGGGATTGGCATGTTCAAATGTTCTCTATAATTTCTGTGTTGTACAGTATCACCTTGTAGCATTCTCTTTCACCTATAAGATGATTTAATGTAAAAATTAAGTTTGCTTCCCAAGTTAATCACATACAGTCACCCAAAACAGCATGGGTGAATTTGATGAAATCTGTACGTTGATTCCACCCTATAAGTATGTATAATACAAATGGCTTCTGGAGACTCATGGGTCAAAAAAGAAAAACCTTAAAAAAATAAAGGGGGAGGATACAGATAGATATGAAACCTTTTCGTCAAAAACCTTGCAATTCAAATCTTAAAACTAACTACGGGAAAAGATTTGTATGTTCCAACAGGTCAAAATGTCACCAACTTAATGGCTGAGAAAGAAAAGATACAGCTTTGCATTGAGTAGGATGTACCAGATAGTGCCAACAGAAAGGTTGACCCATCTGAACATTGAAAGGAAGAAAAGCCTCAGATTGCTACAAACATCAAATCCCTCTGTGGATCCTACTTGTAACAACTATTTATAATGAGTCCTAATGAAACTTACCTTCTAGATGCCGCAAAGGTTTTAATACAAGAGACTTTCTTACCTCCCCCGCATAGAACAAGGAGAAATATGATGATGATGAGGTCGTTCTCCAACTGTAAATTGGAGACAGCTATTATAGAGGTAATCGCTTATAAAACTGGTAAAACTGCCTTCTTTAATTGACTAATAGACATAGGAACTGTGAAAATGATTATTCTCTATTCAGATCCAAATATAATACTAAAGTCTCCTTAAGCTATGCACTTAAGCAAAATATATTAATACAGGAGCTCTGACATCAGCAATGGATTATTCTACCAAGGAGATGTTGGTCAGGGGATCCAAGCCCCCACAAAAGGTAAAGGCTCCTTGCCTCCAAACTGGGATACCTGCAAGAAGAGAGGTGATAAGGCCCTGCTGTCGAAGTCCTGACATTAACATGGGAAAGATGTATTGAGACCACACATGCAAGTGTACAGATGGCCTCTAAAATACCAGAGAGTGTTACCAAAGGCCACTAAACCAATAAAGCAAATTGGGTCTCCTTGAGTCAAGCAAGACTCCTCTGTCAGCACCACCTACACCTCACCTGCCTGGAAATACTGTGCAGCAGAGGCAGCCATATGCCTGCATATCCCAAATCTAATTGGCTATTGACTCTCTCCTTGGAGGACTAACCCACGGCTGATGCCACAAGCTTACATCCTCTAATGGTTAGGAGATGTTATAAGCCACAGTAAGACCCTGTCATATTCAACAGAAAAAAAAATGTAATTCATGGATTAACATACCATCGAAACATCTGTGTCTATACCAAAGTAACCTACCATAACTATTAGTACTGTTTAAATACCTATATATCTATTTGCTTGTGCTTCATTAGTAGGATCGAAAGGTTATCCCTGGACAAATCATAAGCCCATGAAAGGAAACAGCCAGAATTGACCAGAGTCCAAGACAACAGCTCCAGAGAAAGTAGAATGTTTTGCTTCTCATCCACCTGTGCCCCTTTTCTAAGCCTAGGGAACAATCTGCGGAAGAGGGGACATGGTAGAATGTAAGGGCTGCGATTGGGGTGAATGATGAAACTACAGCAATATAGTCTGGACACTCATTTGATCAACTTGATTGAACATACAAGCCCCCCCCCCGGATGGTGGGACCCATGGGCTGTGTGGGTTTGGGCACAACTGCCTACAAATTGGTTTTACATGAAGGATGCTTGTACTCATAAATTATCACGTATTGCTAAAAAATGAAAAAAAAACAGAGAAAGATGCAGGACAGTTATGGCAGATGCATGATCTGGGATGGGGTGGGGTGGGGTGGGGGGAAGAGAAAAGGAAATATGACTGAACTGAATTGGAAAATGATGTATGAAATACACAAAGCATCAATTAAAAAAATGAATCAATCAAAAAAATAAAATAAAAAAGAAAGAAAAATATTAAGCCTGTCAGCGAACTCCTAGGGATGGGCTTGGGGTCACCATACCCTTTTATTCATTCCTTCCAGTGTGTCCACATTGAACAAAATCCCCCTTCCTCCTTTGCATCCTTACTCATCTCTAATTGGCAGATTGAGACAAGTGGTCAAGCCAGAGCCTGAGCTCTTGCTCTAAAATTCTGCTTACAGCTGGAGGTAGAAACTGTAGATTCTAAGATATTCTAAGAACAAATTTAGCTGTTCTGAAGTGCTATGGGGCCTCTGTACATGGTATTTCATGAACAGTTCCCCACTGCTTTGATTTAAGGGATTATTACCAAGTATCAGTAATTATATTCATTACTAACCAAATTGAAGATGCAGTATGAAATGTAGCATGGGTGCAGCAACTATATTAGAAAGAAAGACAAATATTGACTCACTAGAACCATGTGCAGAGACGAGAGTTCATCTTCATTTTCAAGCACAAAATTCATATTCCTATTGGATCATTGCATTCTTGGAATGAATTTCTGAAGAACAGAAGCAAAATTAAAAAAAAAAAATTTCAGGCCCTTTGAAATAGCAGATGATGTTATTTCATTGTTTGCCACCCACTTTCCATATTTACCATGTAACCTTGAAATAGATGACAATTGTATATGTGGTCTTCATTTCAGCCAACTCATTTTGGAAATGATAAGTTCTTAAGTCGTATTCTAACATACTCCACTTTAAATTTAGATCTTGTCAACAGACAAAACAAAAGATTGTTATTTACATCACAAAAAGAGCCTTCTATTTATCAAAGGGTTCATTGCAATGAAGATTCTTTTAAAGGACTGGCTCTTCTGTTACAATTAAAATACTTCAGTTTAGACCAATTTTATCTGCCTGCAGCTTTTCAGTACTGAACTTGGCACCTCAATGTGTATATCTAATTATAATGGTAGAACTTATCTAGGGTAAAGAGCCACTCAGCTATGGCTCAATAAATCAGGGAAAGAGAGAAAAACACCCAGCCAAAGAGAAACATGGAGAGGAGTTAGCAGGAAAGACAGAAGTTAAGATGCATAGAAACTCTGAAAAAATGTTTACTGTCAAATGTCTACCGAAACAGTAAAACAGAGCAATTCCACGTCTTTTTTATACAGATAGACATAATCTGTCCCCAAAGACTTTTGAGGTCAAAGGCTCTGTCTAGTTGTCAGTTCTTACCTAGAACATAAGCTTAAATAACCTTCACCTATAGACAGTGTTAGCCAGGGCCATAGCAAATCTATAAGCCTCCTCCATTTTGGTTGAACTTCAATAATTCCAGAAACTACAGTAATTTGGGTTCTAGAAACTTATTTTTCTAGATGTTTTTTTACCTCCCCATCCTCATAGCTAATTCAGAGGCAGTCTGGTGGCAAACATGTATTATGGGATACTCAACAATTTTTGGCATAAAAATCTCCTCTTTCCTCTAAAATATCTAAGAAGTTACTGTCATTCTTCTGAGAGGAGACTGATCTCTCCACAGAGCCTCTGACAGGCTTTTGTTTGTCTGTTATCTATGACACTAATATCTCTCTTACCCAAATGGCAATCCACCTTGGTGTCACCCTTGATCCCCAATCTGAAACGTTTTAGATAGCAATACATACTTGTTGAACAATCTGTTGACAAATTACACATTCAGTATCTCTACACGAGTCCATAGGCAATGATGAAGGAAGGCCATATAACATGAAACAGTACCAGACAAGAGAAATCTTCTTTTGAGTCATTGGCCGGGATAGTCCAGGAGACTCCCAAAATTAGACAGGCTATTTCCATAGCCCTATATTGCCTCCCAGAACCTGAAGATAAGACCCTATTTCTGAAGACAAGACATACCTTGGAGACCTGATCTTGGACAATGGAACAGGATCTGACATGGAGGCTGCCTCTGAAAGCTTTGGAGGGCACTACACAAGCCCCTAAAGAAGAACATCAATCCAACATTAGCTTCAAGACCAAATATCCATGTCAATGACCAGAACAGCATACAACATCAGCAATTTTTTGGGGGGGTCTTTTTCAGACAGAGTCTTCCTTTAGCTCTGGCTGTTCTGGAACTCACTCTGTAGACCAAGCTGGCCTTGAACACACAGAGATCGGCCTCCCTCTGCCTCCCAAGTGCTGGGATTAAAGGCGTGTGCCACCAACGCCCAGCATTAGTGGCACTTCTATCTTGGGAGAAATCAATGGCTAACTAATTGGACCTAAGGCCCACTTAATGGGAGGAAACTCATGTGTGATATTGTGAACATAGCCAGATGCACACAACTGGAGAGGCCATAGACCACAGAGAAATCCCCAAGGCTAACACATCCCTAGGCTAAGGTAATATCTTACCAACTACAAAAGGGGTATCCTTGTATTTACAGAAAAGTGTCCCAGACACCACTAAGATAAGGGGCTTCTTTTGTACCAGATGAGAATAGTGCAGAGTCTTACAACTGGACACACACAGACATGGTATGTGAATTACTCATGCCTAAGCAACACATCTATAATGCAACCTCTACACATAAGCCCCAAACCTTATAGAACAAGGACCCCAGAAGGCATTAATTACTTCTTTACTCTCATTAAGGAAGCTTCTCCATGCAACAGGAGACCAGAAACTCAAAAGGACATTAATTGAATGGCCAAACCATGAAGATTGAGAGTCTACTGAACATGGTTTCATGGACAGGTCACCTGTGTTCAGATTCCCCCACCCACAGCTCAGGGAACATTGTAGATGGAAGGATTGTGAGAGCCAGGAAGTTAGTGAAAGACCAAATGGAAATGAATCCTACAGGCTCCTGGATCCTTGTTCATTTGAACCTACAGCATTAGTATCAGCATGCACAGGACCCATGCAAGCTAGGGTAACAGACCTTAATCTTGGCTGAAGAAATATTGGCAGCTGATGGCAGTTGGGTGAGGAAAACCTGGCCTTCTTTAGGAAAGGGACTCCAGATAGGCTGACTAGGCTCAGGGGATGAGCTGGCACTGAGGAGTGGGTGGGGAGAGTAGTTTGGCGCAATGGACCCTAGTAGAAATGACAAGAATGTGTGAACTCTTGGAGAGGGGTCCTGCAGGAGGGTGCCTGGGGAGAAGCAGTTATAAAGGTGATTAAGACTGATTGAAAAATTATGAATGAAACACATAAAAATTCAAATCAAAAAGACAAATTAGAAAAGAATTAACATATGGGGCAAGCCCCAGACCTTTGAGCTCCCCTGGCCCAACTGATTAAGGCCTCTCTTGACTCTCACCACAGAAGCTTCCTCATGCAACAGTTGGTGATTAACCCAGAGATCCACAAATGGTCAATGTGCAGAGAATAAGAGGCTGCAGAGCGCTTATCCTTGAATAGGACACCTACATCAAACCTCTGCCTCCCAAGGCTCAGGGATCCCTGTGGAAGAGGGGGCTGGAAAGACTGTAGGAGCCAGAGGTGGTAGATGAACACAAGGAAACAGAGTTTTCCATGCAGCCGATCAGTTGAATTCACAGCACCAGTGACAGCATCCATATAAACTCAAGCCAGACAAATGCCCAGCCTAGAAGTAGAGAAGTGCTAAGAAGCCCCAATCCTAACTGAAGAAGTATTGATGATGAATAACTGCTGGGAGAGAGTATGTTTTCTTTTCTTTTTTTTTTTTGAGAGAGTAAGTTTTCCTTAAGGGTGTGACACTGTATAGGTTGACCAGGCTCCAAAAGATGGACCCACACAGAAGGACATTGGAGTACAAATTTGATTCAATGGCCTTTATGGATGAAAAGATAGATGATTGAAAGCTAGCTAACTAGATAGATAGATGATAGATACATAGATAAATGATAGCTAGATAGATAGATGATAAATAGATAATATATATAATTGAGTGCATGAATACATATATATATTACATATATATATATGTATATATATATATATATGTGTGTGTATTTTTGAGTACACAAAATTGGGAGGGATATGAAAGGGGTCAGATAGGAGAAGGGGTCTAAATATTATCAAAATTCATTGCATGGAATTAACAAAATTTCAATAAATTCTTTAAAGAATTATCATATGGACTGGGGTGCAGGGTAATTCAGTTGATAGACTGCTTGTCTTGCAGTCATGAGAACCTGAGCTTGATTTCCAGATCCCACATTTAGAATAAAATCCAGGTGTGAGGATGTCCACTTGTAATCCCAGCACTGGGGAAGTAGAATCAAGCAGATATCTGAAGCTTACTGATTAGCTAGCCTAACCGACTTGGGCACCTCCAGCCCAGTGAGAGAGACTGTAGCTAGTCAAGTTACACAGCTCCTGAGAAATATCTGAGACTGACATTGTTACAGTAGCAAGACGGGACCCCTTAAATGCAAATTAGAACAGAATCTCTAGCCTAGATGGAAATCTACCATTCCAGTTTGGTCAGGTCAGTCACTTGGCCACAGGACCACCCCTAGGAAGGCGGGTTCACTTTAAGTCATGCTGAAGAGATAAGCAGAATAGTTAGTTCTTTAATGAGATACTGCACTTTTCTTTCCCAGAACCCCCACCTCTAGAGCAGTAACTTCTGGGACCACAGAAATACAGCTTGGCAAGTCTGCTCACTCTTCTGAAGAATTCAGAAAAGCATGACCTCTCTGTTTCCTAGTTCTAGCCCTTCCCTGAGCATACTTTCCCTAGCACTGGGCTTCTCCAGGACTTGGGGTGTCTCACTCTTTCTCTATAGCCCCCCCTCCTCTACCATGTGGCTTCTAGTCTGTCAAGGGTCTGACCTCTCTGCTAGCTTAAAATAGCATGGCTTTTCAGCTTCTCCCAAGCTCCATTCTCCGCCACCAAGCAGTTGCTGAGATTTACAGCTTGTCTGCCCAGGAGGTTTTTGTTTTCAATTCTAACAAAATTGTCCTTAAGCTTTTGTTTGAGTCCATTCTAGATTATGCTATTAATGAGAGTCGGAACTCCAGGAGGGGATCCCACATTCCCCTGTATCAACCTCTGGTCTGTACATACACATGCATATATATGTGAACATGCATGATACACACATGAATTAACATATGACACCAAACAACACACTTGATTTTTTTCCACCTGATGAATGTCATGGTGACGACAGTGCTGCCACTTTTGAGTTGTCCTTGGCAGAGTAACTTTTGCATCCTTCTGCCTTCACCCAACTCTCTCAAGAAAGGCCACACCTACATGATGAGGATATTAACTACCAAAACCTTTATTAGAATCATAGAACCCAGATACCTGGTCATCCTCAGATTACTTCAGTCCTAATTTTAGTTCTGTGCATCAATTAACCCAAGTCATGTAAACTGCTATGAGGTTTAACTCGCAAGAAAATAATGTATACCTAAAGAATTATAGGAACTGCAGGGCTACAGAGATGGCTCAGTGGTTAAGAGCACTGGCTGCTCTTGCAGAGGACAAGGGTTCAATTTCTAGCATCTACATGGTAGCTAACAACCATCCATAGCTCTAGTTCCAGGAGAATCCAACACCCTCTTCTGAGTTCTGTGGGTATTACATGACAACTGTGTACTTACACACATGCAGACAATACACTCATATAGTAAAAATAATGAATAAAATATTTTTGTAAAAAAATAATTATAGGAACTAGCCCCAGAAGATCAAAGTCAGTTGTGATGTTCTGGGTAGTGGGAGAGTGAAAAGGAAGACAAGCTCTGAATGATAAATATTCCAGCCACACAGTCTCCCTGCCTCAGCGTCTGCTCTTGTCTCCTCCCTATAAAAGCCCTTCACATACCTGATGGTTTTCTCTGGGAGAATGGTAATGTGGCTCCTTAAATCTTGCATGGTACCTAGATTTGAATAAATCTGATTTTCTTTTCTGAGTTTTGCTTTGTTTATGAGACAGGATCTTACTATGTAGCTCTGGCTGACCTCAAACTCACTGTATATCCCTGGCTGACCTCAAACTTCCACTATGCAGACCAGGCTGGCCTCAAACTCACAAAGATTTGCCTGCCTCTGCTTCTTCAGTACTGGGATTAAAGGTTTAAAGGCATGCACCACTACATCTAGCTGAATAAATCTGGTTTTCTTCCCAGAATCTCTCATCTCCCACCAGGGAGCCAGACTTTTCATCATATTCTGTCTCATTACCCATCTCAGATCCCAAAGACCCTTTATCAAAAAAATGCCTCTATCTGCTAATCTGTCCTCTGTCGCTGAAGACAAACAGTGCCCTAGAAATATGGCTCGTGTTAAAAAAAAAAAAGATAAAATTTCTATACATGGTTCTCAGAGATGCAAAAATATTTCAAACAGCAACAGATTTCCAGCTCAGTAATCTAAACTAGGCAGAAGCCACAGTCAATTTAGAGAACCTTTAGACAGAGATAAAAGAGATTTATGTCCTCATATCCAAAGACCATTGTCCCACTCAGTAAGCCTAGAAGCTGATTCCAAAAGTTATTGTACTTTATAAATCTTTTGCTTATGTAGCCAAATCTGCATTGTTTTTCATAATGGAAACTAAGAAAGAAGTAGTGTTAAAATACACAGGTAATCCCAAACCTGCATTCAGGACAGTAGTCACTATCTCACTGCCCACAAATTCTGGACCAGAGCAGCCCAGCAGGAGGCCAAACTATAGCACTGCAGAACTTCAGTGCCAACTTATTTTTACACTGCAACAAGCCTGCCAACATTCTATTTTCTCCAGCCACTCACTTGGTCACTGCATTGGTTTTCCATGGCACGCACTTATTAAGCAAAGAGGCAAAATTCTCATGTCAGTGGAAAGAAAGGGCAAAGGGGCCTATAAAACTGTTCTCCAGAAAAGGAAAAGGAAACTCGGTCTTGTCTTTTAGGTTGCCATAGCACTGGGGTCTGGGTTTCGTAGGACTTCCTGTGCATGGCTCATAGTAATGGTACAAATTAGTCAAGTAGCTAAGAAGGCCATAACCCACTTGTGCTTAGTAGTCTTCAAGATAGCCTCCCATGATTCCCACTAATATATCCCTTGTAACCAGCAATAAAACAGCAACAAAGCTAAAAACAGCCATTAAAATTAAAGCCACATTGAACAGCCCATATTACATGCGTGTATGTGGTTCATGCATGTATACATGTTTGTGTGATCACACTCTTGTACATATGAAGGTCAGAAGTCAACACCAGGTGTCTTTATTACTCTATTTTTTCAGATAGGGTCTCTCATTTCTTTTTGTAGAGCTCAGCTTGGTGACATAATCAATAGTCCCTCGTGTTATAACAGAGAAGGAAGGTCAAACCAAAGGTCTATTTCCTTGTCTGACAGTAAAACTACCACATGAAATAAAGAATAGTTCTTGGTGATTGCTGTCTTGGGACTATGGACTAAGGAAGCTAACAGGAATCACCTGATGCTATTGCCCTCTGAAGGAATTATATTGATCAGCACTGTTGGAATCTCTGGCCAGATCTGCCTCTGAATCTTTAAAGACATGCTTCAACTTGGAATTTGGTACAGTCAGTTAAGTGAGCTTCACATTTTCCTCCAATGTTAAAAATGTAGCAGTAAGTGTTCCTCCTTAGATTAGGCATGTAGGATGTGCATGTTTAAAAAGCTTTTCCTGAAAATTATTAGTACAATGTTGACATAATTTGAACTAAAGACTTTTACCTAAATTTGCAAACAAAAAAATTACTGTTTATAATGTAAACAAAGTCACTGAACCATGTGCTCTGCTTCTGACCTGGACACATAACCTTAATCCAGATTCCTGCACCAAAGATAGTGTATAAATAAATGTATGCACGCTTTATATATCAAAGCACTGACAGAACCAGGCTTTCCTCATGGCAACCAATGAGAAAAATTGACTTTGTGTGATATGCTCTGCCTAAGCATCAAAGGGCAAGATTTTCTGATAAGATAAAGGCCAGTCCTAACTTATAGTGCCCCATTTCATGTTGGAGATACTATGTCAATAAAAGAATGGATGATGCCCTACCCAGGAGCATGGTTTCCAGAGACATCTGAAGGAACAGGTTCTCAGCAGTTCAGGTCTGCTCTTGCTATTAAAATGAATGCTAGGAGTCAGGCTGTCTCTTTTTTTCAGCATCACTGTAAGGTGTCTTAGAAACACCCCATCTCCTATTTCCAAGGAGTCAAATTATGGAGGTAGATGGCTTCACAGATGGTAAAAGGCTTGCTGTGTAAACATGAGGATCTGAGTTCATCTGCCCAACCCCCATGTAAAAGCCAGGCTCTGCAGCACACATCTGTAACCCTAGCACTAGGTCGGGGGGGGGGGCATGGGACAGAAAGACAGGGGGTTTCCTAGGGTTTGCTGGATGTCTAGTCTAGCCCAAAGGGCAAGGTTCAGGTTCAATGAGAGATCCTGTTTCAAAAACATAATATGGAAAATGATAGAAAACACATGTGCGCACAGGCATGCATTATCTGTGCATACAAATACATATATCTACATGTGATAGATAGATAGATAGATAGATAGATAGATAGATAGATAGATAGATATCACATACACACACATAAAAATATCATGGCAGTAAGCTTTGCTGTAAAGAGTCAAAGACACAGGACTGAATGCCCAGATGGTGGGTTCGTGGCCCTACTGCACCACTCTCCAGATGCCTGGCTTTGAACAAGCCTATAGTGCCACTTTCTTTACGTGTAAAATGACAATACCAGTCACTATTACATTAATAACGTTATCAATATGCTTAGCCGTGTCACATATACAGTCCAGGACTCTCACATAATAAGCACACCACAGTATTTTAAAATATAGTTTTATTGGATTTTTGTGGATTTAATACATCTTAATCGCATTTAGCCCACCTCATTATCTGCACCCCCAAAGGCTGCCCACAGGACTTCATGCATTTTGTCATATATGTCAAGGCCTATGGAGTCAAGTTTGTGTGCCCAGATGTCCCTTGGTGTGAGTTCACCCTCTGGAGTCTGTTCAGCCTGTCTAACATCATACCTTTAAAGAAAATCAATTCTCCCTCACCTAGCAGTGATAAGCTGCCAATAATTCTTCATCAAAATTGTGGCTTCCTACTCATTTCCCCAGTTCTATGCTGATTTTTGACTGACTGAGTTTGCATGGGTCTTGTGCATGCTGTCACCATCCAGGTAAGTTCATATGAGCAAGGTTCCAAGAGCCAATAAATAGGACTGTTTCCTTATGGTCATGAACCTCTTCCCCTGGCTCTTGCAATCTTTCTGCCCCCTCTTCCACAATGGTCTCTGAACCCTGAGTGGCTGAGGTTTAATATAGGAGTTCTTCCAGGAACCCACACTCTTATTCTCTATACTTTGGGCAGTCGTGGCCCTCTGTTGCATGAGGAAACTTAGCTGATAAGAATTGAGAGACATATTAGGATTCTCTCTACCCCTTGTTCCACTATGTTCCATGAGCCTTAGATGTAGAGATTCCATCATAGATGTGTCACTTATGGTTGAGTGTCTCCCAGACTCCTATTCTCTGTGTGTGACCAGTTATGGAACTCTGTAATAGTCTATCTGTTACAAAGGTAGCTTCTTTGATGAGTGGTGACTGGGATACTTATCTGTAAATATATTAAGAAATTACATTTGTCTAGGCATATGACATACTTAGGGTTTTCTCTAAGCTTTATGGCCTCTCCAGCCACACATATTTGGCTATGTTTATAGTACCACACATGAGTTCCCTTCTATTGAGCACCCTTAAATCCCATTAGGCAGCTGTTGATGATTCCCCAAATTAAAGTGCCACTACTACACCAATATAGTTTGGTGTGCTGGTTATTGTTATGTTTAGTTTTTAAAGCTGGAGTTGGACCATTCATTGATTGATTTTCTCCCTTTGCAGCTTGGATAGTGTGCTCAAAAACGAGCATCGTTTTTGAGCACACTATCCAAGCTTCAGGGAGAAGGCTTAAAGTTCAATTCCAACTTCATTGCTCCAAATTCTGTGTTCAAAGTATGTCCTGTCTTCAGAAATAGAATCTTAACTTCAACTTCTAGGAGATAATCCAGGATGTGGCAATACCCATGTATTGGAGTCTCTTCAACTACCCTGACCGGCAACTCAAAGGGAGGTTTTGCCTGTCCAGCACTGGGTTTCTTGTTGTACAGCCTTCAGCTACACACATGCAGCCATGTTCAGATATTGTATGTGTATTTTTCAGTAGGGTTTTGAACTAATACGTTTCCCTCTGGTTTTTCACACCAGCTAAACATTACTATCTCCCTCTCCTTCTTCCCCAGTTAAAGTACTCCTATTTTCCCCATTCCTCCCTTGATAATATCTGTCTCCTATGATCCTCATTCTCTTGAGCTCCTTCTTCTGGTTTATCCCCATGTTCCCTTGTATAGCCTTCCCTCTTCCCCTCCCAATTAAATATGCTCATTTTACCGGGTTCTTCCTTCCTGTGACCTATTTTCTCCCCTCTCTCAGGCTCATTCTTCCCTTTACCTCCATGGGTTCTTTCCATTTTCCTGAAGCCTGAGGTTACATCAGGATATATACGCTCACATATAAGGATTTGGTGCTAAGATCCACAATATTATTTTTCATCTAATTCACAGGAACATACTGGAAAGCATGGCAATCGAGGAGCTCTCAAGGTTAAAAGGAATTGAGAGACTCCTCCACTTTAACGCCTGCTTCTACTACTGACCATCCTCATTTTTAAAAGGAAAGAAAACTGCAATGAAAGCCCATTTTCTCTAAAAGTGACTTCTAACTACCATTTAATTTCTCTTTGTAATGCACTAGGCATTAGTTACTGCTCAAACAGATCCTGCACAAGGCTGATCTTACTTTTTGGTGCCACCAAGTGGTTGAATTTAATGGTGCGGTGAAACTTCCCCATGTGGCACCCCACTTTTGTAGAGCAGAAAAAAGGTTTTGACAACATTTACCTGCTCTTTGAACTCCTGAAATTAACAGGTAGCACTCTGGGTTGAGCAAAGCAACAAACACTAGGATCGGCTCTATGGAAAACCAGGAAGAAGAAAACTAACAATGAGGAAGGGGAACATGGTCGGGGTTAGTGCTGGGCCTTGCTTGAGTGTGTGCTAGGCACTTCGCTTATTTCAAAGTTTTAAGAAATTCCCATTAGGCCTCTGGACAGAAGCTGATGCTACACAGTTAAAATGAATGCCAAGTGGTGACGTGCTAATAACTACATTTGGCTGTAAATTAAAACCAAAGCAGAGTACAGTTCTTAAGGAATAAACACTTAAATTCCAAATATAAATAACATGATTTTGGCCAGACATTGCAAACTTATGGCTAGCATGCTCTGCGAGCTCTAGAAAGGTAGACCTATGGTTTCTCAATGTCTCTTGGCAGCTGGCTGCACTACTTAATCATCACACTGTCATGAACAGTCACTTTCCACCTGTCCATCTAATACTATTTTTAACCTTATTATGTACAGCAGAATGTAATTCAGGAAAAGTATTTTCAGAAGCATATTTTCTATAAAGAACATTATGCCTTTAGACCCATATAGATGGAAAATTTTTAATTCCCTCAACTTCAGTTATGAAAAATGACTGACAGTCTAGAGCAATCACCCATCTTTCATTTACACTTCTACCCTCTGAAAAATCAAAAGCAATAATCTTAAGGCAGTCTTTTAGTAAAACTCTCTTTTTAAGGTCTGATTGGTGAGGAAAAGATTCATTGAAGGAGCCTCATTTCCCTGATTATTTCTTCTTTCTTCATGTTCTTTAGATCTTTATTCTGTCCAGATCAAAGATGGTTCTTTCTAGTTTATGTTCTACATGATTTTGGAGTTTAACTTTCTTATAAAATTTGAAGTGGGAGCTGGAGAGATAGCCTAGTGGTTAAGAGCACCGACCGCTCTTGCAGAGGACCGGGGTTCGATCCCCAGCACCCACATGGCGGCCGAGAACCATCTGAAACTCCAATTCCAGGAGAACTCCAGTTCCAGGGGAATCTGAGACCCTCTTCTGACCTCCGCGGCATTGCATGACACAGGTGCACAAATTTGCATGCAGACAGTACATTCATACACATACAGAAATAAACAAAATTAATTAAAAAAAATTTGAAGTGGACATCCTTGGCATTCTGTGTTTTAAAATACTTCTCCCCAAAAATATGAACAAAAAAATCAAAAAAGATTTTTTTCTTGAAAGAAATAAGACCAAAGTAGAAATAAATACAAATTAAACACAGTTCTTAAAATTTATTTTTTAAAAATATGAGTATCAGTACACCAAAGAAACAAAGATTCTGATATAATCTAATTGTCTTCCATCTTGCAATACTATTTAAAATTTTACAGTTTCTTTTCTCAAGGCAGGACTAATGGCTCAGACCAGTAATCCCAGCTACTCAGGAGGCTGAGGCAGGAGGATGGCAAGACATAGACCATTCTAGGCAATTTAGTGAGACTCTGTCTCAGAAATAAAAAGTAAGCAGAGGACTGGGAATGAAGTTGGATGGAAGAGACATGCCCAGAGTATGTCAGGCCCTGGATCCAGTCAATATTGTTCCCCTAAAAGATAAACAATGTTCCTTTCAAGGCTATCTAAAGAATCAAGTTAATTTGTATCAACTACCAAACTAGTTCCCTATATACTTAGCCATGTTAGCATTCTGCATAGCAGCTTTGGTACATAAATTTAAGTTTTAATGATCATCATTCAGATGAAACATTTTAATCTATAGTAATAAATAGTTTAATCAATAGAATTTAAACATGGCTGATGATGAAACTCACTTAAAGTTGTATTTAGAATATTTACTATGTTTAAAGTTGTATTTAGAATATTTAATATGTTTAAACTTGTGTTTGGAATATTTACTATGTTCAAATGTGAATATCAAGATACTGAAAAATTCTAATGATAACTTTCATACTACTAGTATTAACATGTTGACTAAAGACAAAAATAATTTGACAAACAAGGTGTTAGGGCCCATACCTGTAATTTGGGTGCTTGGGAAGCTAAAACAAGAAGATTCCTGCAGTTCAAGGCCAGTCTGGGCTACAGAGCAAGATCTTGTTCCAAAAATTAATAATTAAAAAGGAAACTATCTAATGACAATTTATGGATCAAAAAATGTTTTTGAATTTTATTTTTTTCTTTTGTACATTTCTTTTTTATTATTTTTTGAAGGGATTCACAATATAAGAGCACAGTTGTTTTCAGATCACATTGACATTGCTCAGTTTGCCATACAATTATGTAATCGGTGTTAGCATCCAAAGATGAGGGATACCATTCATCATTTGTTTTTCTGGGACTGTGTTACTTCACTCAGCATTATGTCCTCTAGCTCCAGCAATTTACCTACAAAGTTAATGATGTCATCTTTCTTTACTGCTACATAAAACTCCATTGTGTAGATGTATCACATTTTCTCTATCCACTCGTCAGTTGAGGGGAAAATGGGTTGGTTCCAGCTCCTTGCTATTGTGAAGAAAGCTGCAAAAAACATGGCTGTGCATGTATCTCTGCAGCAAGATGAGTCTTGTGGGTATATACCCAGGAGTGGTACGGCTGGGTCAGGTGGCAAGTTCATTCCAAGTCTTCCAAAAGTTCTTCACACTGTTTTCCATAGTGGCTGTACAACTTTACATTCTGACCAGCAGTGGATGAGTGTTCCCCTTCCCCCACAACCTCTCTAGCACTTGGTATCATTTGTTTTCTTGATCCTAGCCAGTCTTATTGGAGTAAGATGATATCTTAAAGTAGTTTTCATTTGCATTTTCTTAATGATTAATGATGTTGAACACTTCTTAAGATGTTTCTCAGCCATTTCTAATTCCTCACTTATGAAGTCTCTGTTCAGCTCTTTGCTCCATCTATTGAGTGGGTCATTTGTTTTCTTTCTTCTTTGTTTTTTGAGTAGTTTACATATTCTGGAAATCAATGCTTTGTCAGATGTATCTGCAGTGAAGGTTTCCTCCCAATCTGTGGGTTTTCTCTTCACTTCTTTTATTGTTTCTTTTGATGTACAGAAGCTTTTCAGTTTAATGAGGTCCCATTTGTCAATTGTCGACCTTAATTCTTGCACAGCTGCTATCTGATTTAGGAAGTCTTTTCCTACGCCTATGTCTTGTAGTCTGCTGCCAACTTTTTCTTCTATCGCCTTCAGAGTTTGGGGTTTCACATTGAGGTCTTTAATCCATCTGGAGTTGACTTTTGTACAGGGCGAGAGGTAGGGGTTTAATTTCATTCTTTTACAAGTGGTGATCCAGTTTTGCCAACACCACTTGCTGAAGATGGTGTCTTTCCTCCATTGTGTCTTCTTGGCCCCCTTGTCAAATATGAGATGGCTGAAATTGTATGTGCTCAGGTTTGGATCTTCGGTTTTGTTCCATTGGTCAACAGGTCTGTTTTTGTGCCAGTACCAAGCTGTTTTTATGGCTATAGCCCTGTAGTATAGTTTGAAGTCCGGTATAGAGATTCCCCCCTGTATTGCTCTTTTCACTCAGGGTTGTTTTGGCTATTCGGGGTCTTTTGTTTGTTCCAAATGAAATTAAGGACTGTTTTTTCCAAGCCTGTGAAGAAACTCTTAGGGATTTTAATTGGGATTGCATTAAATCTATACAAGAGTTTGGGTAGGATGGACATTTTTACTATATTAATTTTCCCAATCCATGAGCATGGCAGGTTTTTCCATCTTCTAATGTCTTCTTCAATTTCCTTCTTCAAGTGCTTAAAATTTTTGTTGTAGAGAACTTTGATGTCTTTGGTTAGGTTTGTTCCTAGGTATTTTATTGTTTTTGAGGCTATTGTGAGTGGGAAGGTCTCCTTTAATTCCTTCTTCAGTTGCTTGTTGGTGGTGTAAAAAAGGCTACTGATTTTTCTAGGTTAATTTTGTGCCCTGCCACTTGGCTGAAGCTCTTAATCATTTCTAGGAATTTTGTGGTGGAGTTTTTAGCATCCCTCAAGTAAACAATCATATCATCAACAAAAAGGGATAGCCTGACTTCCTCTTTTCCAATTAGTACTCCTTTAATTTCCTTTTCTTGCCTTATTGCCCTAGCAAGTGTTTCAAGCACTATATTGAAGAGGAGTGGTGACAGGAGGCAGCCTTGCCAAGTTCCTACCTTTAACGGGAATGTTTCTGTCATTTCCCCATTTAGGATGATATTGACTGTGGGTTTCCTATATATGGCTTTGATCACATTGAGGAATGATTCCTCCAATCCAATTCCCTCTAGGACTTTAAGCATGAAGGGATGCTGGATTTTGTCAAAGGCTTTTTCTGCATCAATTGAGATGATTGCGTGGTTGTTGTCTTTCAGTCCATTTATATGCTTGATGATATTTATTGATTTTTGTATGTTGAACCATCTCTGCATCTCTGGTGTGAATCCAACTTGGTCATGATGGATGATCTTCTTGATGTGGGTCTCTATGTGATGTGCCAGTATCCTCTTTAGGATTTTGGCATCTGTGTTCATTGGAGAGATGGGTCTATAGTTCTCCTTTATGGTTGTATCTTTGCCTGGTTTTAGTAATAGAGTGATGCTAGCTTCAAAGAAGGAATTGGGGAAAATTCCCTCTGTTTGTATCCTTCTAAACAATTTGAGTAATAATGGTTGTAAGTCTTTTTGAAATGTTTTATAGAATTCTGCTGTGAAACCGTCTGGGCCTGGGCATTTTTAATTGGGAGGTTTCTTATTACATCTTCAATTTCTTCATATATTATGGGTCTGTTTAAGCTGTCGATCTCTTCTTGGTTGAGCTTTCGTGATTCCCAGGATTTCAGATATTCATCCATTTCTTCTAGGTTTTCAAACTTGGTAGAATATAGGTTTTTGAAGTATTCCCATATGATTTTCTGGATCTTTTCATTGTCTGTTGTGATATTTCCCCTTTCATCACAGATTCCATTGATTTGGAGTTGTTCCTTCTTTCTTTTGGTTAACTGGGCTAGAGGTTTGTCTATCTTGTTTATTTTTTCAAAAATCCAACTTTTGGATTCATTGATTTTTTTGTATTGTTTTCTTTGTTTCTATTTCGTTGATTTCTGCTCTGATTTTTGTTATTTCTTCCTGTCTGTTGCGTTTAGGGTTCATCTGTTGTTGCCTCTCAAGTGCTTTTAGCTGTAGTGTTAGATCATTCACTTGTGCTCTTTCTGTTTTTCTAATGTAGGCACCCAGGGCTATAAACTTCCCTCTTAGGACTGCTTTTAAGGTATCCCATAGGTTTTGTTGTGTTGTATTGTCATTGTCATTCAGTTCCAGGAATGCTTTTATTTCTTTCTTTATCTCTTCCTTGACCCATTCATTATTCAAGAGTGTGTTGTTTAGTCTCCATGTGTTCTTGTAGGCAGGAGGGCTTGTCCTGGTGTTGATGTTGAGCTTTATTGCACTGTGGTCTGACAGGATGCATGAAATTATTTCAATCTTTTTGTATTTGTAGAGGTTTCTTCTGTGTCCCAGGATGTGGTCGATTTTGGAGAATGTTCCGTGGGGTGCTGAGTAGAAAGTGTATTCTCTGGTATTAGGATGGAATGTTCGGTAGAGGTCTATGAGGTCCATTTGGTGTATCATATCGTTCAGTTCAGATGTCTCTCTGTTTATTTTTTGTCCTGTTGACCTATCCAAAGGACTCAGTGGGGTATTGAAATCTCCCACTATGAGTGTGCTGGGGTTAGTCTGTGACTTGTGGTCCTGGAGAATTGTCTTTATAAAGTTTGGTGCACCAGAATTTGGGGCATATATATTCATAATTGTGAAATCTTCTTGGTGGATTGTTCCTTTGATGAAAATGTAATGGCCTTCTTTGTCTCTTCTGATTTCTTTTACTTTGAAGTCTATTTTATCCGATATTAAAATAGCAACACCTGCTTTCTTTTTGGTACCATTTGCTTGGAATATTTTTTTCCATCCCTTCACTTTAAGGTGGTGCCTGTCCTTGAAGGTAAGATGTGTTTCTTGCAGACAGCATATCGATGGATTCTGTTTCCTAATCCAGTCTCCCAGTCTATGTCTTTTGATTGGGGAATTTAGTCCATTGATATTTAAGGTTATGACTGATAGGTTTGTGTTGCTTCCTTTTGCCTTATTATCCATCTGTGGTTTTGGTTTAGGTTTCTACTTCTGCAGTTATGCTTTTATTGATTTCTCTTTCTAGGTGCCTGGGGATGGTTGCTTTTTTCTTCTGTCCTTTGAATTGCTTCAAGTATTCTCTGAAGGGTTGGCTTTCTGGACATGTATTCTTTCATCTTGTTTATGTCATGGAAGATTTTTCTCTCTCCTTCAACTAGAATTGGCATTTTTTCTGGGTGTAGTAACCTGGGTTGGCATCTATAGTCCTTTAACACTGGGAATGATTTGTTCCACATTCTTCTTGCTTTCTTAGTTTGCACTGAGAAGTCAGTTGTAATTCTGATAGGTTTCCCCTTATAAGTAACTCGTTTTACTCTTGTGGCTTTCAGAATTTTGTCTTTGTTTTGGGCCTCTAGCATTTTAACTATGATGCGGTGTGGAGAGTTTCTTTTCTGATCTTGTCTGTTTGGAGTTCTATGTGCTTCTTGTATTTGTATTGGTTTGTCTTTTTTTTAGTTTGGGGAAATTTTCATCTATTATTCTGTTGAAGATCTGATCAATACCATTATCTTGGCATTCTTCTCCTTCCTCTATTCCTATGATGTGGAGGTTTGATTTTTTCATAGTGTCCCACAATAACTGGTTGTTCCACTTTTGTGTATTTTTAAATTTTTCATAATCTTTACTTGAGGTTTTTAGTTACTCTCTGTTATCTTCCAGGTCTGATATTCTTTGTTCTTCTTCTTCCATTCTACTTCTGAGGCTTTTTCCATTCCTTTCCTCTTGATTGGATGAGTGTTTGATTTCCTTTTTCATTTCACCTTGTGATTTATTTAGTATTTCCACTTCCTTTTGGAGCTTCTCAATCTCTTCCTGTAGCTCTTTGCTTAGCTGGTTGGTTTCCTTATCTTTTTCAACATGGGATCTTTTCAGTGTTTACACTTTCTTCTGGAGTTTGTCATTCTCTCCCTCTAGGTCTTTCTTGAGTTTTTCATTCTCTTTTCTTAACTCTTTGACTTGCTCTTTATAGTCTTGGACTTCTTTAAGTATGTTCACAATTGTACTTCTAATATCTGTGTCCTGGGCCATCCCCAGGGGAATCTCACAGTAGGAATCTTCCACAGGGTTGGTAGAGCTTGGTGTGGAATTATCCTGCACCTTTCCTGTGTTGTCTCTTCTTCATATCCCTGGCATATGGGTTTCTCTTTGCCTGGAATCCAATGTGAATCCCAAATGCCTCTTCACTGTGTTGAAGGCTTGCTTTGCTTGTCTCCTTTGGATGCCTTCGTTGTTTGTTTGATTGATAGTTTTTTTTCCTTTTCTCTTTGTTTATGGAGTGTTGACTTGTCTAAGCTTTAGGCTTTCTATTGGAAGTCTAACTCACTCTTCCCTTTCTGTTCTGAAGGTTCTCCAAAGAATCCACTTGGACATTGCTGTGCTTCAGGCTGTCCCGGAAAATCCCCAATCTTTTTTTGAAATTTTTTTTGGTCTTTTTGAGACAGGTTCTCCCTGCAGCCCCAGCTGTCCTGGAACTCATTCTGTAGACCAGGCTGGCCTTGAACTCACAAAGATCCACCTGCCTCTGCCTCCAGAGTGCTAGGATTAAAGGCATGCACCAACACACCTGGCCTTCTTTTTTAGAATTTTAAAGGAGGGTTTAATTTAATTATGATGCCAGGCTGACAATCAACTTGGGAAGAGTGTGGTCACGAGATCTGGGCTACAGGGTAATTTATAAATACAACAGCCAATCAGAGTTTAACAACACAGTTAAAGTTACCAATCAAGGGAAAACACATGAAGCAAGCAAACCAATTATTCCTAGAATGACTAAAGGAAAATGGCTTAGTAGTATCTGAGTGCACTCTCCCTGAGTTTTTATAATCCTCTGTCTCAATAATCCTCTATCTCATTCCCCCCTCTTGTTATGAGGTCTTCAAATCCTTGAGGGAAGTTCATAAGAGTTGACCACAGTTGGTGTTTCTAAGATGGAATGATCTCCACTAGGGAGAGGGTGTATTGGGTCCTTAGCACCATGATTTTAATGGAATTTACTGGTTAATAAATCTGACAAATGAGTTAAGGATGCATGGGCCACAAGTCAGAGCAACCAGAAGGATAAGTTTACTGGTAGATCCAGGAAGTCTTCGGCTCTCAGCTGAGAAAGAAACTGGCTCTTTGTGTGTGTGTGGTGGGGTCTTGATCAAAAATGTAAGGATTGCACAAATGCCACTGGAATCAGCATTTCACCACTTCCCCTTCCATAGGTCAAACTAAAAGACAACTAAATATAGATTTGGAATAAATGCAAGGCCCAAGTTCAACCTTGGTGCATCCCTTATTGTTTAAATTGTGGAGGTGTGACACAGGAAAATGTGACTATGTAAGCTAATGCAAAACTTATCTCTGACTTTGTTCACTGTCTGATTTCAGGCAAGTTATACAAGCCTTTACACTCATGGGTCACAGGAAACTCAGTTCCTCATTATTGAGACAGAAAGGATATGTCCAGCAGACTGAGTGAAGGTGTGGGGCTGAAGCACCTAGCAGGGGCCAATAGTGTGTGGTCATTAAATCCCAGTTCACATAATCAGCATAATGTCACCATCATTAATACCATGAATACTACGATCATAGTATCTACTTGGAAGAATCACACAAATTATAAATTTCCTAGAAGTCATACCTGAAATATTCTGTGGCCAACTAATAAGCACTCGGTAAATGCTTGCAGACCTGGAGGATATAAATAAGACTCCAGTTTGTCAATTCAGAGCAAATGCAACTACCAGACTACCAGTGGCATACTCAACTAAGTCTTATTTCTTTTATGACACAAAGTATTTGTCCCCTTTCTAAGTATAGAAGATTCTGAACTTTTATGTGCTGGTTAAAACAGGTCCTGAGTCTTAGAGTTGAAGCTGAAAAATCTAGGAAACTGTTTTCACAGTGTCTTTTTTTTTTTTTTTTTTTTTTTTTTTTTTTTTTATACAGTTTTTTTTTTTTTTTTTTTTTTTTTTTTTTTTTTTGTCATTTTGAGACAGGGTCTCCCTGTAGCCCCAGCTGTCCTGGAATTCACTCTGTAGACCAGGCTGGCCTTGAACTCACAAAGACCTGCCTACCTCTGCCTCCCAAGTGCCAGGATTAAAGGCATTCACCACCATGCCTGGCCACAGTGTCTTTTGGAAGCTAAGCTTAATTAAGCACATGAATTTAGTTCAGTCAATCAGAGGCACCCACCTGAGCTTTTTGGCATCCACAGTTTTCTAATGAAATGGGGACAGGAAATCACCCTGCAGGACAGGAAAGAATCACCAGCCAACCCCTTGCATGGGGAAATACAGTGTTGCTCTTAGCTGAGACATCCAGTGGTTGGTGGCAGTAACTCTAGTGGTCCTCACCAGCAAGGGGTTAAGGTAAGAACGGGTGTAATTCCAGCAATGGGCAGACAGAGACAGGTGGATCTCTGAAGTTCACTGCCAGCCAATCTAGCCAAATCAGTAAACTCCAGGTTTGGAAAAAGACTAATCTTAAAATGTAAGATAGAGAGTAATTGAAGAAGACACTCAACATTGACCTCTGGCCTCCACCTGCATGCTCACACAATGGCATATATGCCTGCACACACATGTCAACACACACTTGCACACACACACACTCACGCACACAAAAGGCAGAAAAGCTTGTGTTGAAAGTAGCTGCTTTAAAAGCAGACCAATAAAATAAATCACAACTTTGCCATTAAGTTTCCTATGAGAGTTAAGCTCAAATGACTGGAGACAATAGTTTTCTCCTCTGCAACTGTAAAATTAAAATCTGCTACTCCAAACCCAAGCTTCTTGATAAGGGCAGAGACCATGAAGATTTCTCCAGAGAAAATACTAGAGCACAAGACAGGTGCGATCACCAGGTTCTTCTTGCATGCCTCAATTCAGCTCTGTCTATGGGACCCACAGTGACACATGAGCAACAAGAAGTTTGACTGGAAGCAGCCACCCCAGGCTTCTGTTAGGGACATTGCTTTGAGCCATCCTCAATGAACCCCTGGTGTGTGTTTCTTCCAAGTAGATTGTGTGATTCTTCCAAGTAGATACTATGATCATAGTATTCATGGTTTTAATGATGGTGACATTATGCCGATTATGTTAACTGGGATTTAGTAACCAGAGACCCCGAGACATGCATCAAAGCTTTAGCTTCCAAGAAGCAAAGGAAACAGAAGAATGGAGACAAGAAACCTAGAGTGGCTGAAAATATTTGCCAACGACACAACTGACAACAGATGAATACCCAACTCAATAACAAAACTGAATAACCAGAATAAAAATGCAGAGGATCTGAATAAGCTTTTCTCATGAGAAGATAAGCAACTGACCAACAGATATATAAGAAGGTGTTCATGCCGGGCATGGTGGTGCATGCCTTTAATCCTAGCACTTGGGAGGCAAAGGCAGGTGGATCTTTATGAGTTCAAGGCCAGCCTGGTCTACAGAGTGAGTTCCGGGACAGCTGGGGCTACAGGGAGACCCTGTCTCAAAAAGACCAACCCCCCCCCCAAAAAAAGGTGTTCAACATCACTAATAACCAGGAAAATGCAGACAGACAAAGAGAGAGAGAGAGGGAGAGAGAGAGAGCAGGGCATGGTGGCACACACCTTTAATCCTAGCACTCAGGAGGCAGAGGCAGGCGGATCTTTGTGAGTTCAAGGCCAGCGTGGTCTACAGAGTGAGTTCCAGGACAGCTGGGGCTACATGGAGACCCCGTCTCTAAAGGACAAAAAAAAATGCAAATCAGAATCACAGCGACCTTCACATCTGTTAGAATGGCTATGAGAGAGGAGAGAGGAAAAGATGAATTAGGAGGATGTAAAGAAAAGGCAAATTTTCAATGTTGAAAGGAACATAAGTCAGTATAGCAGTTACAGAGAAGGGTGTGGAAGTGCCTCAAAAAATTAAAATACAACCAACACATGATCCAGCCATTTCTCTTTTGGATATATATATATATGAAATATATATATAAGCTTGTATATATTTCATATATAATTATATATATATATGATTTCATATATAATTCATACATTTCATATATAAATATATATAAATATATTCCATGGAAATAAATCAAGATCTGCAAGAGACACTTGCACTCCTAGGTTTATTTTCAGCAGCATTCATAATAGACAAATATAGAATCTATTTAAACGTCTATCAATGAAAGACAAACTGAGAAAATGTGTATATGCAAACATACGTGATTTCATCATTTACAGCAGCATGAATGAACCTGGAGGGTGCAATGCTAAGGGAAATAAGCCAGACACAGAAAGACAAATGCTCCACAATCTCCTCAAACATGGAATATAGGAAGTTGGGAGTCCTAGAAGGAGAGAGTAGGGTAGTGTTTGTCAAAGACAGAGAATGGGCACTGGGGTGATGTTGATCAAAAAGTACAAAATTCATTAGGTACAAAGCAAAGTCCTAGCGATCTATTGTACATCTCAGTAATCATAAAGTATAATTTCTGGTTGAAAGTTGCTGAGAGTGGATTTCACACGGTGTTCTCAAGTGGGGAAGTAGGAAGAGAAGAAATGTTCTCACTAACCCATTTAACGTATGTGATGTGCAATATATGTTAATTACATTGATGGGGCAATCATTGGATTTTAGGCATGTAATAAATACACATTGTACCATCACCTTAGGGACTAGGGAGATGGCTCAGTTGGTTAAATGCTTGCTACACAAGCTTGAGGACCTGAGTTCAGTCCTCTAGAACCCACACAATCTCACCAGACATGCTGGTGAACATTTTTAATGTATTTTTTTTTATTTTATTGCTTTCCCCACCATGTTGGATGTACCTTGATCTGTGAGCTGAAATAAACCTTAAGTTGCTTAAGTCAAGGAATTTGTCATGTCAACAGGAAAAGAAACTAAGACATTAGGGGAGGGTGGTATCTGATTCAAATTTTAACTGGAGATTTATACTCCAAAAGGAAGGTGTTACTGAACAATATTGAATTTGGGGCCAGATATGGGGCATGAACAAGGCTTGAAGCTTGCTCCCCTTGGGAAGTGATGAGTGCATTCATGTGAGCATTCACACCTGTAAAGAAGGGTCTTGAGCAGTCACAGGGGTCTGGAGGGCTTAGCAATTTGCCTACTCAGTATCTAATCTGCCATCTTAGTTCCCAGCTGAACCCAATTTCATTTAAGCAATTTGATCTCCATCAAATAGCCCAAGTACATGTGAGTCAGTCTTAGCCAGCTCTAACCAAGGTCACTAATGAATGATTCAAGAATTCAGAGGGCACATCCCTTGACAAGTGTTGTCACTGTTTCAGAGTTGGGTAGGTGTCCTCAGACCATGATGGGAACCAATGGTATAGCTTTTGTTTTCTGATAACTTCATTATCCTCTGATTTCTTCAGGCCTCAGCTATCTGCAATCTCTTCATAAGGAAAGAGAGGCCTATAGTTTGATACTTAAATCAATGACAGAAAATAATGCCTACCTGCTGCACTTCAAATAACTCAATCTGAAATTGGTAACATGTACAAAATAAAGGGGCCAATTTTGGGAAAAGCTATCTTCCATATACAAGATCGAAATTGGAATGATCATTATTAACATTTTAGCAAAAGGACTGGCAAGATGTCTCAGCCAGTAAAGGCACTTGCTGAGTTTGATCCCCCGAACCCACATAAAGGTGGAAAGAGAGAAACAGCTCCACAAAGTTGTCCTCTGACCCCCATGTGCACACTGTGGCATGCACTGTTTATAGAGATATATCCAGTGCACTTGGAAAACCAAGGAGAAGGAGAAGGAGGAGGAGGAGGAGGAGGAGGAGGAGGAGAATAGTAATAATAATAAACTTTTAAAAATAAGCAAAAAACTCTGGTACAAAAATAATAATAAATCTTTCTAATGGTCTTATGAAGTCTTGAGATGCCTGAATGTCAGGAAGGTTTTTCTGTCTCATTTACTGAAGTAATAAAGTGTCGAGAAATGGTAAATCTGATTAGCCACACTTGTCTAACAGTAATCTACAGTCTGAAAGGAAAGAAAAAAAAACCCAAGACTACAATCACTATGATTTCCTGTAGTTAATCATTTAAAGGGAAAATATCCTCCCAAACTGCTCAACAGTTTCACACATCTGAGAAGTCATTCAGGAGCCAATGGGCTAGGGAATAAAGCAAATCCATGCTTGCAAGGATCTGCAGAACCTCTTCCTAATGGAAGTCCCCTTGTGTCTGGGCTGTTTATGAACCACCTGGTATTCAAAGACCAATGCAGGAATACAGAAAGCTGTTTCTATAGTGATGAGTCTTTCCTGCCCCGGCAACCACTCCTCCCCCACTTCCTATCATTTATCTACAGCTATGGGCTTAAATAGAAAGAATTTCTATGAGAGCAGGGGTGGCAATGAAGCAAGAAGCGAGGGGAAATGGCGCTGATATGCCAACATTACAATTGCCTGAATAAAACAGCCTGACTCTTAATTTTAGTTTTTCAGAGTGGACCTGAATTTGGAAGACACTCATCCCCCCAGATGTCTCTCAGAACCATTTATGTTGGAACTATGCTACTGGAACTGTGTCTGGACCTGTGTCTCTGAATCAGGCCCCACCCATAATTTTTATTCAAAACCATTTCTCCAGCTTCAGTTGGAAACTACAACCATGAAACCACCCTCATCAGACAATTTTGGCCTTTTCATCTCTACTTCTAGAATCTCTCTCTCACACACATACTGTCAGGTTTCCTTTCTCTATCTTCAATGAAGATGCACTCAGACTTTCAGCACTTTGATATGCTAATTCTCAAGCATACTCACATTTACTATTTTTTTGGTCTAGCAAACAGAGGTTCTCAGGAAACAAGATTAGGTAACCAGGTCACAAGACCATATGGTTCAGTGAGTTTGCCAAGGTTAATTAAAAATCATTCATCCAGCTTCTGTTCATTTTACAAGTTATTCCCACACATGTGTGTATATGTACATAGATGGGTATATGTATGTGCATGTGTGTGTGTGTGTGTGTTTTCCAGATGTACCTGCTGTATGTTATAGACAGTGGAGGAAATCTCCTCTGCCCACATGTGGACATGGTCACAGACCTATTAGGATCTGTATTAGAGTTCTCTAGAGGAACAAAACCAATGGAATGAAATATATTAAAAATGGATTTATTAAAGCCAGGTGTGGTCATGCACACCTTTAATCCCAGCACTCTGGAGGCAGAGGCAGGGGGGAATCTCTGTGAGTTCAAGGCAGCCTGGTCTACATACCAAGTTCCAGGACAGCTGGGGCTACAGGGGGACCTGTCTTGAAAAGACAAAAAAAAAAAAGGATTTATTAGATTGGCTTACACAATATGGTCTGGGCAGTTCACTGATGGCCACCTTCACAGAGAAGAGACTAAGAGCCTGATAACTGCAAGGTCCACAAGACTGAAAGTCTCAGCAGTTCTGGTCTGGGACTGTAAGGCCTGGAGGATTCCTGGGAAGCAACTGGTCTTGAATCCACACTGAAAAGGCAACGAAATTGGGTTCTGATGTCAGTGAAGAGTGGCAGCAGCGGTGGCAGCAGGAGTAAGAGGCCAGCAGGGTTGATGGGCTTGTCAGCTCAGCATGACGACAAGCAGGCGAAGAGCAAGACTTCTTTCCAGACTGCCACTGTGTACTTTTTGGGTAGGTCTTTCCGAGTCAACTAAACCGATCAAGAAAATTCCTCACAGGTATGCCCAAAGGCACCCCTGTTATTGATTACAGCTCCAGTCCAGTTGGCAACCAAGACTGACCATCATGGAGTTCAAGCCAAATCTCAAATTTGGAACCACTCAGTCCTTAGCCACTTACTTCAAGTTTCAGCTTATAAACAGATGTCTCCCTCAGCAGCTACAATCCAGAAGACAGATCCAGCCTGCTATGTCCTTGTAAGACAAGAATTATCACAAGGCAGTTATACTCGGGCTTTTATATGCTGTCTGTGGTGTCTTTGTGTTCCCATGGCAGAGCTGGCTCCATGACATTCAAAGTGAGATTGGCCCACAGTCATAAAAAACAAACCGTTTCTCTGGGCTGGAGAGACAGCACAGCCATTAAAGGCTAAGGCTAGCAACCAAAACATCAAAAACTTTCCCTCTTTGACCTGTTAAAGACAAAATTTGGGGCTGACAAGATGCCTGGGCAGGTAAAGTTATTTCCTGTTAAGCCTAATAATGAACCAAAACCTACATGGCAGAAACAACCAACTCCCAAAAGTTAGTCCTCTAACATATACACAGGCACACACACACACACACACACACACACACACACACACATACGAGAGAGAGAGAGAGAGAGAGAGAGAGAGAGAGAGAGAGAGAGAATAAATGCATGCAATAAATAAGTAAAATAGTGAAAAATAAGTTTTTAGAAAAGAGAGACACAATTTGCCAGTTCCTATCTGTAATGATATAGAGTCAAAGTCTGGTGAGAAACCCTCAGAATGCAGAGATAAGGACACTGTGCTGCAGTGAGGAAGATGAGAGAATGTTATTAAGAATTTCATGGGGGTCTGGAGACATGGCCTAGCGGTTAAGAGCGCCGACCGCTCTTGCAGAGGACCCAGGTTCGATCCCCAGCACCCACATGGCGGCCGAGAGCCGTCTGAGACTCCAATTCCAGGAGAACTCCAGTTCCAGGGGAGTCCGACACCCTCTTCTGACCTCCGCGGCGTTGCACGTCACGGGTGCACAGACTTGCATGCAGACAGTACATTCATACACATACGGAAATAAATAAAATTTAAAAAAAAGAATTCCATGGACCACTAAAGATATGAGTGGCTGGAGATCTGTAGGAAAGAGAAGAGGAAAGAAAGAATGAGAAAGAAAGAAAGAAAGAAAGAAAGAAAGGAAGGAAGGAAGGAAGGAAGGAAGGAAGGAAGGAAGGAAGGAAGGAAGGAAGGAAAGAAAGAAAGAAAGAAAGAAAGAAAGAAAGAAAGAAAGAAAGAAAGAAAGAAAGAAAAAAAGAAAGAAAGAAAGAAAAATGTAATTTAAAGAAGAAACAAAATAGTGTATATAGAAACAGAAGATATTATGAAATGTGAAGTAGTGCATCAGTATTTTAATTTTTCAAAATTTAGATTATGCAGTGTTNGAAAGGAAAGGAAAGGAAAGGAAAGGAAAGGAAAGGAAAGGAAAGGAAAGGAAAGGAAAGGAAAGGAAAGGAAAGGAAAGGAAAGGAAAGGAAAGGAAAGGAAAGGAAAGGAAAGGAAAGGAAAGGAAAGGAAAGGAAAGGAAAGGAAAGGAAAGGAAAGGAAAGGAAAGGAAAGGAAAGGAAAGGAAAGGAAAGGAAAGGAAAGGAAAGGAAAGGAAAGGAAAGGAAAGGAAAGGAAAGGAAAGGAAAGGAAAGGAAAGGAAAGGAAAGGAAAGGAAAGGAAAGGAAAGGAAAGGAATCTCCCACCAGAGTACAGAACAATGAAGAAACAATCTAGATAAGACTCTAAGGGCCAGCAGAGGATAGTGAAAGAAAGACTGCTTGGTATCCTGACCTACAGGAGACAAACACTGGAAAGGACCAGGCCAGCTTGGGGAGTTGCTCTCACCATGATCACAGAGAGGAAGAGGAAGGAGACCTAAAGAGAAACCAGACAGCAAAGCTCTGTCACCCATCTCATGGTTACTCTGTGCCTGCCACTGTATCAACTCGGGACATGCACTGTTTCACTAAATCCTCCTAACAACTCCATGAGGTAAGGACTGTTATAACTGGCACTGTATGGGTCAGAAATCTGTGGCTAAAAGAAGCCAGGGAACTTACTCAAAGTCCTAAAGATAGGAATTTATAGAATCAGATCCAAATCCAGACCATCTATTTTCAGAGTTGAGCTTTTATATTCTGTTACATAATTTTTCTAAGTGAATAAAATTGAGATGATAGCAATTGAATCAACTTGCTACAGTTACAAACACAAGGTGCTTGCTCCATAAATGTATCTGATGCATACCCAATCAATAAAAGAAAAGAAGAAAAAGGAAGTAACAGACAGATACAAAGAACATTAGACAGAAAAAAAATCAGTGGCATTCAGTCCCTAAAATAAACTATCAGGGAAAAGAAGGGGTTGAAGAAAATTCTAAGTTTTCTCTAGAATGACTACAAAAGAATAATGTAGTCGACACAGAAGAAGGGGACAAATCAGCTCTGAATATAAAGTGTAAATTCTACCTAAAGATTGAACAGACGTTAATTTGATGAGAAGGTAGACCAGTCAAGCTGAAACCACTAGTAAGTGTTCTGGTATGTACAGCCAGCATCTAAGATGAGCCAGGATCAGAAAATAGGATCAGTGCATGCTGGATAAATACAACAAAGCAAGTCAGCAGACAGTGGATGGTGTAAGACTATCCTAGTGGCAAAAATGTGGGCTGGTTCCAGAGGTGTATTAGTCACTTTTCCGTTGCTGTGATAAAACACCATGTCCAAAGAACTTATAAAAGGAAAAGTTTATTTGAGCTTACGATTGACGGTTCCAGGGAATTAGAGTCCATTGTGGCAGGAGGCATGGCAGCTGGAGCTGGAGCAGCACGCCAAGGGTCACATCTCACAATTAGCACAGGAAGCAGAGAGAGCAAGACTGGAGACCACGAGGCTTATTAAACTCACTAAGCCTGCCCCCAGTGACATACTTCCTCTAGCACAGCCACACCTTCTAAGACCTCCGAAAACAGTGCCACCAACTGGAGACAAATGTCTGAATACTTAAATCCTATGGGGGACACTCCTTCAAACCACCACAAGAGGCAAGTAGGAAAGATGGGGGCGATGCATGTATGGAGAGCCTGCTCCATGCAAAGGACAAGGGTGGTCAGATACCCTTGGAAAGGAGAAAACAGGATGAGAAACGAGTGACTTACAAAAAGACACAGCTGGAAATTCGCCAAGCAAGGATGAAACCCAGGTCCACACAAAATGCCTACAACTCTAAATACTACCCAACCTACCAAAGGCTTCTTCCTTAGAGTTCTCGGACCTCCCCTCAGAGCCATCGAATATCTGACCCCTTCTGCAGTGATCCCTGGTCCTCGTATCACCTTAAGGAAAAGTCCCTCATAACTGTTCAAACAGCTCCAGTTCCACGAGTATTTTCACCAAAACTGCTGTTTTCAAACCTTGATCTGTTTAAGAAAATTTGGAGGCCTGTCCTAAATCCCTTGAAAACCCATAAGACAATGCCTGGTTTCCACCAGCGGTGGGCCCTCATGGAAAAGTGTGTAGAAATACCTGAAGCTTTGGACCTAGAAAACTGAGAGACATAAGAATTACTGTGAAAATTCTCCATTTTTCATAGATAGCCCTACAATAAATTTTCTGAAAAAAAAATAAATAAAATGAGTTAGTTTGCTTTTGAATATGATTGAAACAACTCTAAATCCAATAAAAGCTATTGGGAAAAAAATAGAACACATGGATGATTTACTTCTTAATTTATACCATTTCTCCATTCTCCATTGCTTTTGTTTCCTTCAAGTATATGAACAAGGTTTATGTTTAAATATCACATTAAGAGCTCTTTGTGTTCACATGAATTGTCTTACACATGTCACTGCTAATTCCTTGTTGTTGTTGTTGTTGTTTCAGATCAGACAGTCTCGCAAATTATTTGGAGAAAATTTCTTTCATCTTTCTTTCCTTCTCCTTCTCTTTCTCTTTATATCTCTCTCTCTCTCTCTCTCTCTCTCAGGTGTGTGTGTGTGTGTGTGTGTGTGTGTGTGTGTCCACAGATTCATGTGTGTGAGAGAGCAGGTATATATTCCACCATACATCTGTAGAGGTCAGAGGACAGCTCGGGTGTGAGTTCTCACTTTGCTTAAGGCAGAGTTTCTTTTTTGCTGTTCATATGAGGCTGAGCTCGCTGGCCTGTCGGCCTCTGGGGACTCTCCTGTCTCTGCTGCCATCCTGCCTTAAGAACACCGGGATTCCATACACATGTTGCCACACCCAAGTTCTGGAACTTGAAATCATACCTCATGCTTGCATGGCAAGTGCTTTACCTGTTGAGCCATGTTCCTACTTCCAATGTTTTGTTTCTTGAGTGGAGTCACATGGACTCATGGTGTAGCTCAAATAGATGAATTTATTTATGCAAATTCCATTGTTGACAAAGCTAAGGAAGGAATTAGAGAAAATCTATCCAGATACTGCAACTGAATAAATGAATGCCTGGCAATGGAAAAACAAAAATACCATGTCGATAGACATATTGGTGATGCTATAAAGGTTATTTCCTTCTAACAACAAATGAAAATTGGGAACTGAAAAACTTTTAAGCAGCTCAGGGCATTTGATGCAGAGCAAGTTCCAATTTCTCTTAAAACCTGAGGCTTTTGCAGGCTTCCAGCAAATGGATTGAGCTATACAAAATTACAAGTACCTGGCTAGGCATTTCTTGAAGCTCATTACACTTCAGAGAAACAGAGCTTGTGGAGAGCCAAGCCTTTCACATTCCTGCACCAGGAGGTACAACTCTAGTATATGGAAGACTAACTACTAGCCACCATATGAAAGGCCTCTCGGCACGAAAGTACGAATATTAGTACAGTTCTTACCAGTCACTGGAGCACTGGTTATTCAACTGCTGGTGCACTGAATCAAGGGGGTTAGTAGAGGACTAGAGGAGGGGAAATAGGACAAAAAGGAACATTATGGGATCATCATGATTCTATGGAGCAAGGCAGTCAGATGCAGTGTTTCAAATCCATGCTGATTCTGTAATATGTGCTCAAGTGAACTAGGTTTTGCCTGCTCTTTGAAAGGGGGATAGCAATTCAGTGAGATACACAGACCCTCTTTCTTTTCATGAAGGTTACTCTAAATCTGAACCCAGTGTCTATCAGCATTTCAATGCTTTGCTATCCCCACATCAGGGTGACCTTCTTTGATACCCTTGATAGGACATTTTTCTCTGTTCCTGCAGCCTTATATAACCTTCCACGGCAACTTGAGTGAGACTATCCCCACAGGCTCTAAGTATTTGGGAAGTTTGTCCCCAGTTCGTGGCACTGTTTGGGGAGGCTTTACGAGGTGTGGCCATGCCTGAAGAAGCACATCATGGAGGGCAGGCTTTGAGAGTTCTTACACCTTACCAGATTTCCAATCTCTCTGCTTCCAGTGCCTGCCTGAAGATGTGATCGCTCCCCTCTCTGCTCCATCCATCTCCTTCTGTCACACCTCCCCTGCCGTTCAGACCTTCTCCTGCAGGACAATAATCTCCAGTAAACTCTTCCTTCTATAAGTTGCCTTGATCGTGTTGTCTTATTACAACAACAGAAAAATAGTGACGAATATACTTTGTTTATTTTTCCACTAGTGTCGCAGCATTTATCAGCATGTCTTGGCTTCCAGGCTGAGGCCTCCTTTGGACAGGCCCTGTATCCACATTTCCCAATGCACCTCACAATTAGGAGACACCTTCTCAGACATTCCCCATAAGAAAAACATGCACTCTTCCCTCTTGCAATGGGTTGAATGGTGTCTCCCACAAAGGTTCTTTCACTCCATGAATCACTTAATCTGACTCTGTTTGAAAATAGGGGCTTTAGGGGCTGGAGAGATGGCCTAGCCGTTAAGAGCGCTGACTGCTCTTACAGAGGACCCGGGTTCGATCCCCAGCACCCACATGGCGGCCGAGAACTGTCTGAAACTCCAATTCCAGGAGAACTCCAGTTCCAGGGGAATCCAACACCCTCTTCTGAACTCCGCAGCATTGCACGACCCGGGTGCACAAATTTGTATGCAGACAGTACATTTATACACATACAAAAATAAATAAAATAAAATTTAAAAAAATTTTAAAAAGAAAATAGGGGCTTTATAGGTATAGTGAAGGCTTGAGACACCACAGTTTAATGGTGATGTTCACATGAAACAGAAAGCTTGTGAAGACGGATGCAGAACCTGCAGTCATACTGCCACACACCAAAGGACACAAGGAGCCAATGGAAGCCCGAACAGACTTGGAAAGTTGCCCATCTAGGGCCTCGGGAGGAAACACCATTTTGGAATTGTGGCCTTCCAAGCCGTGGGAATGAATCACTGCTGCTTTAAGACTCTGGGAGTTGGTGGTAATGGGAAACCAGCACACTTCCTTTTCTGTTCTCTGGCCTGGCTTCCTACCATAGGGTATGAGCAGCCATGTGGCAGCGACCAGACTCTGCTCCCCAGGGCTCAGGCTGCCTCCTCCCCATCCTGGGCATGGATCTAAGCCAGCCCAGACAACATTCCTTCTCTGGAGGTTTGGAGTGCACCAAGAGGGAAACATTCTTTCTCCATCATGCAATCTTCAGCCTTGTTTAGTTCTCTGTCCCAAGCTCGTCTCACAAACACATTTATTTCTCATAATGTTTTTATCAGTATATATTAATTATAGCTATTAATGGGTTTGCATACCTATACATAATGTATTTTGATCATATTCATATACACAGTATTCTCCAGTGCTCCCTCCCCTCCTACTAATCCCCTTCCCTTTTCCAACTAGCCTCTCTTCTACTCTTCTACTTTCATAGAGAGAAAGAGAAACTCATTTACAGGAACACTGTCTATACTAACAAAGAAAATGTCTCTTCCTCCCCCATAAACCATTAACTGCCTATAGATCTTCAGGAAAGGAGAGTGCCCCATGAGCCCCTCCCCCTTCCATGACAGGATGTTGAGAGCCCAATCTTGTACAGATATTGTTCAGGCAATCACAGTCACAGACACACGTCTTGATATTTTGTCAGAATTCTGCTTCTCATGATGCAGTCTCCTTTCTTCACATTGTTCTTCTTATTTGTACGCTTTTTTAAATTCGTATGTTTTCTCTTTTTGTTCCCTGTTCTCTCACAGCAGTGCAGCCTCCAGAAGAACAAGGATGTGTCTGCCTGGCTTGCTATTATGTTTCTAGCCTCTAGAACTCTGTCTCAAACACAGTTGCTCTAGCAAGACAGGTGAAGCTGACCTGAAAAAGAAATATCATGGCAAGAGTTGAAGAACACGAGTTTCTTTTAGGAGTTCCAGGCTCCTGCTTCAGTCTTTCTTGAAACCTGGATATAGTTCTGACTTTGACTTCTAAGGAGCATGCTCATGAAATATGATCCTCTAAACTAAAGCTGGTTGGTTTTCATTGGTTTATGTTTCTTGTAATAATACAATAAAACAAAAGGAGACCTAACACAAATGAGACAGTAGGAGCTAATGGAGGATTAAATAAGAGAATTAAAAATTTGAATGACTAAATGTGTAATTTAATTAATTAATCCAATGCACCTCATGGAGCTAGTTCTGTGAGTAACCTATGCAATTTGAGAATTGTAAAACATACTTGCTACCTTCTGAATTTCTGCTCCTACCACCAACTTGAGTATCTGAAATTCAGTCAGTAAGACGAGCATGGCAGAACACTAATCCCAGCACTGGAGAGGCAGAGGCAGGTGGATGCCTGTGAGTTCAAGGCCAGCCTCACCTACATAGTAAGTTCCAGGCCAGTCAGGGCAACATTGTGAGACACTGTTTCAAAAAAATGGAATTCAGTTATTACAGATTTTTAGGAACACCCCCATTAAATACTCCCAGAAAAAGATAACCTTTAGCCAGGAGCTATTTTTAACAGATCTCAGAGCCAGGCTGTCCCGAATGATGCATAAATTCATCATTGTGTTGAAGGACAAATAGAGTAATCTCAGGGAGGTTGGCGATAAGGAAGATGAATTCCAACAGCTTCTCTGTTTATCTTGAGGACAGTCTTGCATTCCACGTGAAGTATGCATTTCACACCCATGGAAGACTGACAGTGCTGGTGACTTAGCCAGTGGTCTTTGTGGGTCCATTCTTTTGACGAGGTAACTCTAACTCCCATGATCAATAAGGTCCATCTTGCTTCCTCACTATTTGATTCTTAGTCCTCTACTATTTTGTTTTGGCCAAAGAATGTGGCATGGTACCTTGGTCCCAAGTCATCCTTTCATCCTACTGTTTAATGGGAAGCCTGTCACTTCCATGCTAGAGAAAAAGACAAGTGACTGCAGACCAATGAATGAGACCATCTCAGGTCAGCCAGCCTTGAGTGGCCTAATTCAACAGACATGCTGGAATCCAGCCAAGTCCAGACCAACCTGATCACACTCATGAGTGAACAACTGTTTAGTATTCATGATCACTGAGCTTTACATGGCTTATTGCATAGACAGCGATAGTGTTTTATCATAATACCAATCTACCCTAGAAATCCCAAAATTGAGAATATGCTATTTTCCAAAACCATCAGGAAGCCTTAGATTCTGATTCCGTGCTCTTTGAGATTTATGCTCACTGGTTAGATTTTCCAAATTTACCTGTAACTTCTACTTCCTCTTCAACAGAAAAGCACCATGAAGGATGGCGGGATTTTCAGAGTTTCTCATTGGGGTGATGGGAACATACCATTACTACCTCACACTTGGGAATCTGACCTTCTCTGTTCTGTTCCAGTCATTTACACTGACACTAACTTTGGGACATGAGCTAATAAAGTTGCCTGGAAACGGTAATGAGAAACGATGCCTCCCATTTCCCTGGTTCTTGTGCCTACTGAGTTGGGGAGGGATAAAGTGCTGAAAAAGGAAGTCCAGGGTCTGGGGCTCTGGCCCTCCTCCCTCTGACGTTACTAGCATCATCCCTCTGTGGTGAGAGGGCTTGTTTGCGAATGGCCTAAGCAGGGTTCTTCTACTTTGGTGAGCACCCTATCAGACGTGAATGAAAGCTGCGTGGGGGTTGGGGGGTTCCAGCTTCTGTTGCTAGACCAAAAGGTCTTAACTTTCCAACCAACAAGGACAATTATCTCAAGGATGTGAGGGGTGTGTGTGTGTGTGTGTGCGCGCGCGCGCGCGCGCACGCGTGTGCACGAGCGTGCACGGGTGTGCTAGAAATAAGACAGTGGCCCCGCCAGGCATGGTGGCGCACGCCTTTAATCCTAGCACTCGGGAGGCAGAGACAGGCGGATCTTTGTGAGTTCAAGGCCAGCCTGGTCTACAGAGTGAGTTCCAGGACAGCTGGGGCTACAGGGAGACCCTGTCTCAAAAAGACCAAAAAAAAAAAAAAAAGACAGTGGCCCATGAGATGAATGGGAGTCCCTTCCTTCATTCCTTCCTTTTCTTCTTCTCTCCCTTCCTTCTTTCCTTTCCTCCTTGATTTCTTGCTTTCTTTCTAGAACTTCAGCAGTTTATTCTAAGAAATAGCCTGGCAGGACAATTTTGCAATATTGTTTGTTTCCCAACATTTCACTTTGGGACACACTTTTCAGGGCAGAGAGGCAGATTAATATTGTGTTATAGCCCCCAAAGCAGATGTTATTTGCAAAAACAACTACTGTTTTCCTAAACCTTAAGCCATTAAAAATATTATGCTTCCCAGAGGTCTTGAAAGCTGGGAGAAAAATGAAACATGAGGACAAATTTAAAAGGAAAAAGAAAAAATGAAACAGAGAAGAGGACAGAAAGGAGAGAGGGAAGAGAGAAACGAAGTTAGCATATTCTCTGCTCAGCAGAGACCCATGCCACCCTTCTTCCATCGTCCCTGAAAGTGGCACGAACAGCACACGCTACAGCTTATACTGAGAAATGACGTGTCTTGGGCAGAAGTGGACCAAGCAGCAGCAAACACCTCCGCATGTCCTGTATAAATCCATAGACAGGCTGGTGATGTGGCTCAGCAGATAAAGGCCCTTGCTGCCAAGCCTGGCGATCTGAATTTTATCCCCAGGACTCATATGATGAAAGGAGAGAAGTAACTCCTACAAGTTGTCCTCTGACCTTCACATGCACACCATAGCATTGTCATGCATACACACACACACACATGCACACACACACACACACACATAAATTCATTCATTTATTAATCCACAAGTAGTTTTGGACCCATCAGTGGTAAGGATGTCAGCGGAGATCATGTTATGCTAGAGGTCGGATTTTTATCTCATTAGACTTTTATCTCTGTGGCTTTAGCTATGACTTTGGGGACATAATCAGGCTCTACAGACAGGACAGAGGATCTCTCTCTCTCTCTCTCATACACACACACACACACACACACACCACATACACACTGTGGTGGTCTGAATGAGACTGTCCCCCATAGACTCCAATTATTTGAACACTTGGTCAGTATGGCAGTTTAGGGGGAGTCATGGAACCTCTACGTGGCCTTACTGGGGGAAGCATCTCACTGGAACTGGGCTTTGAAAGCTCATAGCTTTGTGCTAATCCCAGTATCTCCGTGCACCTTGTGTGTACTTGAGGATGGAAACTCTCGACTTTCTGCTCTAGCCGCCTCCTGCCATGATGGACTCTCATCCCTCTCATAAGCCAAATAAACTCTGCATTCCATAAGATGCCTGGGTCATGGAATTTTATCATAGCAACATAAAAGTAACTGAGAGAGAGAGAGAGAGAGATTTTGCCTGAACATGGATATATTCTTTTATAGGGTTTTTATTTGTTCTGACTCTTCTCAATAGCCTAATTAGATCAGGTAATATCCACAGAATCTAACACATTGCCTAGCTACATGGGGGCTCTATAAATTACATTGCCACTCTTGGTATTGTAACACAGAGATGCTCATGCATAAAACTTCTGCTGTCTTCAGAATAAAATCCATATACAACAATCTTAGCCATCCTCACGCTGCCCTAGCCCCCAGCTCGTCTCCCCACCACATTAGTAGCCTACTTCATATGCAGTAGGCTGCCAGGAAACATGAAGACATAGACACAGAAGAAAGGCATAAGAAAGAAAATGTAGGCATTTCCCAAATCCATGGAAACTAGACATGTAAATTTCATTATATAATTTGCCATTGCAACAGACGCACAAACTATTTTCAGTTTTATTTTGCCTTTTCTTTTTTAAAATAAAAAAAGCCATCTTGCAGCTGCAAAAACATGAATTAGGACACCATTTCTCCCTCGCCCTAGCTCTCACACTCAAGGGGGCCTGTCACCATTACCTGAACCACGTTCCATCTCTGGAGCTGAGGGCTCCTTGCTGGGGGAGGTGGTGCAATGGTGAGCCTTCTCCACTGACCTGATTTCAATGAGGGCATTCAAAACAGAAACCTCATGTTCATATGTCATAGAATCTCTTCAGAGAAAGGTGACAATGTAGCAGCTATGGCGATTCAGAGTAAAATTGTTTTAAACTCAGTTCTCCCTCAAAAAGGCAAAACTCGAGAGGCTGGAGAATGGCCCAGTGCTTAAGAGCACTGGGTGTTCCTGCAGAGCCCACATGATGGTTAACAATCATCTGTAACTCCAGTTCCAGGGTATCCAACACCCTCTTCTGTCCTCCACAGGCATTGCGGGACATGGGTGCACATAATATATGCATACACATTAAAAATAAAACCCTATAGTTGCCACTCTCACTGGAAATGAAACTGAAAGGGGATAAGGAAAGACTACATTCCTGCCCAGACTTTGGGTCACTGGAAAGCATAGACTACTACCTATTCTATAGGACCCCCCAAACCAAGTAACATAAGTCAAGCCACCTTAAATCTCTGTAACTAAACTTATGTAAGCCAGTTTACCCCTTATACGTAAGTACTTTTAAGAGTGTAGGTTTGAGGCCGTGGTGTGTCAGAATTGGCTCACAGAAGCAACGTGTGAGCTCTGTATTCTGTGTCGGCACATTGTTAGCTTGAAACCAGCCATGGTTGGAATATTTTATACCACAGAAAATGGCAAATAAAACAATCTGAGACTCTTTCCTCCTTTGACACATAGTGGGTTGATCAACACTTGGCATGGTACTATATCACTGGTGTTAGGAAAGATGAGCAAGCATGCAAGTAGTGGTGTTTCAGCAGGAGAAGCACTGATGGTGTAGGAGATGGGAAAATGGCAGAAAAGAGGTTTGCAAAAGTCGAGAGCCGAGGCAAAAATACCATCACCAGGCCAGCAAGATGGCTCAGGGGTTAAGGGCACCTGCTGTGCAAGCCTGACAGCCTGAGTTCACACACGCCTTTAATCCTAGCACTTGGGAGGCAGAGGCAGAGGCAAGCAGATCTTTGTGAGTTCAAGGCCAGCCTGGTCTACAGAGTGAATTCCAGGACAGCTGGGGCTACAGGGAGACCCTGTCTCAAAAAGACCAAAAGAAATGATCCCTGAGGATATCTCCTGAGACCAGCAGAAGTGCAGGAAGGCAGGTAGGAACTGGGTACTTCAGGAAGGCTGATAGTTGATTGACTTAACCTAGCTAATCCGTTAATCCAGTCGTTTTTGGCTTAATTGNAGGGAGACCCTGTCTCAAAAAGACCAAAAAAAAAAAAAAGTAGAAGAAAAGAACTGACTCCTCAAAGTTGTCCTCTGTTCTTTACACATGTGCACTCATGCACAGACACAGACACAAATACATACATGCACACACAAATAATAATAATAATAATAATAATAATAATAAATAAAGATAAAGATTCAAACAATGGAAAACCATCACCCATTATATAGCCATTCCTCTGTAACTATCTCCTTTACTCTAAACTGCAGAATCCCCCAGTCCCATTCACCTGGAGCATCCATTCCTATATATTTACATTTAACTTGCAAAATGTTACCCATCCCCAAAGGCTTTCATAAAAGCTTGCCTCAACTTCACCAGTGAGGAATTAAAGATGGCTGAGAAACATCTTAAAAAGTGTTCAACATCATTAATTATTAAGGAAATGCAAATTAAAACCACTCTCAGATATCATCTCACTCTGATACGACTAGTTAAGATCAAGAAAACAAAAGACAACAGATGTTGGAGAGGTTGTGGGGAAAGGGGAACACTCATCTACTGCTGATGGGAATGTAAACTTGTACAACCACTATGGAAAGCAGTGTGGAGAACACTTAAAAGACTCAAAATGAACCTACCACCTGACCCAGTCATACCACTTTTGGGTATATACCCATAGACACTCATCCTACTGCAAAGGTATATGCACATCCATGTTTATTGCAGCTCTCTCCACAATAGCAAAGAGCTGGAACCAACCCAAATGTCCCTCAACAGAGGAGTGGGTGACAAAAATGTGGTACATCTACACAATGGAGTACTATTCAGTGCTAAAGAAAGATGACATATGAACTTTGCAGGTAAACGGATGGAGCTCAAAGCCATTATACTAAGTGAAGTAACACAGTCCCAAAAAACCAAATGGTGAATGGCTTCCCTCATTTGTGGATGCTAACACCAAATCCCCAGATGAAAGGCAAGCTGAACAACATTATTGTTATATTTCTGCTTATCTGAAATCAACTATGTTGTTATAATGTGAATCTCTCTGCAGGCTCTAGAATCCACCCACCACTTATTTTCAGACTCTGGAATTACTGTATATGGGTGGAGAGTATGTATCTATATTTTAGAGTAATATAAAATTAATTGAGGAAAATGTTAATTTCTAAGCATAAAAAAAGAGACTGAGAGAAAGTTGCAAGACAGTTCTGGCAGAATGCAAGATCTGGGGTGGGGTGGGGGTAAGGGAAAAGGGAATACGCCTGAACTGAATTGAAAAATGATGTCTGAAATACACAAAACATCAATAAAAGCACACAAAAAAACTTGCCTCAAGCTCCACCCATGTAGAACTTGAATACTATTAATGAAATAATCTTGCTAGACTGTAATACCACATACATGCAAAATTATTTGAATTTCTATCCAAAAAAGTCATTACAAGGATATATCAATAGTTCATCATTCCCTATAAACTTTAAGAAAACTATTCCTCATTGGGAAAAGGTAGAGATTTTTCTAGTAGAATCCCAATGCTTAGTGTAGTACTTTATCTCGTAACTGGGTTCTAGAGGTATTGAAAATAATACTTTCATGTGATTTGTGATTCACTACTATCACTAGGAAGGGCAGCCTAGTCTACACTTGAGATGACAGGTATGACTTCCAATTATTTTTCTTCCTTTGATTATTACAAAGTAAAATGTTTGTGATAGCAGAAAAGCAGGAAGTCAGCAGTGGAGAAGTGACGAGACATTAACACAGGCGACGGCTCTGTGAGTCGTTATCTACAGAACTCTCACAGGCAAATCTCCAGTGTACCTTTATTTTGAAAATCTTTGGGTCAGATTTCGGTTACCTGAAACTGATGGAAAGGCAAAGGTTGAAAGAATTACTGGACTAATTGTTTATTTGGCAGTCAAGAGCATGCATTGGTTTTAATGAAATTATCCCCTGTAGAGGCTACATAATGATGGAAGTAGACAGTCTTAATACATTTAATAATGACTAAGTTCAGCTATATTTCACCTCCATAGCCTCCAAATTATAATGTAGGTTACCTTAATAGCTGTAATTCCTCATTCCTTCCATGTAGTCATACCCTTTGCCATTAAACTGCAATTATTCCCATCCTCCCTTAGCCTAAAGTTCAACATTATGACTTGCTACATTAGTTATGTTTGCTGCATCCTGTGTCCATGAAACCTCACAGAAACAGCTTGAGAGAGGAAAGATTTATTTTAGCTTGTGTTTGAGAAGTTTTTGATCCATTGGGGTGGAGAGGACAAGACAGAGTTCTGCGCAGCAGGAGGCTTCCTTGTATCCTATATCCAGAAAGCAGAGAACAGCTGGTACCACCGGGCCAAGCTATAACCTTCAAAGCCTTGCTCTTGGTGACCTATTTCTGCCATCTGGGCTCCAGTTCATAAATGTTCCACAGCCTCCCAAAATAGCCACCATCTGGGGAATAAGGATTCCAAACATGAGCCTGTAGGATTTAAGCCATGATGCTTGCCAATAATAAAACATGCAGAAGGTCTAGCCTGCTTCCATTCTCTGTCTTGTGCTTCTTCCTCTCACCATGCATATTTGAGCTACACTTCATAGCTATTTCTCTATGCATATTGGGCCTGCATCCAGATAAAACCATGTAAGCTAAAAACATCATCGGTGAAAAATGTGTTTAATATACCTGATACCTAATGATGAAGCTTAGGGACGTAATGAACTGGTTTCTCTGTGTAACCTTGTGGCTGATTAAGAGTTATGGTTCACTATTACTGCTCAGCATCTCCAGGAAGGATCTCACCATACATTGATTGCCAGCCTAGAAAAAAAAAAAGATAAAAATTCATAACATGAAGTATGGATACAATTTCATGAAGTATGTATACCATTTCCACACCATTTTAAAGTCAGAAAATTGTAAATTAAATCACTGTAGTTGGGGCCTTCTATATTCCCAGGAGGAGAAAAGGGAAAAGAAACACATAAGTAGAGTTGCTCCAGACACGAGGCTCTGGACAAGCCCCACTGGGGTCAAAGCCAGCCCCACACACGTGAGCAGACCTGGGCACAATAACTGACGTGGGTCAGCTCGCAAGCTTGTAAGCTACAATACCATGTGGTAATTACAAGAGGCTGAGTTGTAAGGAGCTACTGACATAAAATCACTAACCCACAAATGCACAGTATTATTCTTCTGAACTTTTACTTCTTGAAAAGTGAAGAAAATTTACATGCACAAAGGATCTCCTGGTCAATCTGTAAGTAATTTTCAGCAGCATTTTTGAAGTTCAGCTGCATTCTTTCTGATTGTTTACACAAAGTTTCTGCTTATAAAAGCCCATTTTGTTTTTAAAAACTTGAATTTTTGAAAAGAATTAAAATATTCTGATGTCATAAAGTATCTGAAGATTTTTAGATAGTTAAGAAGATTAAATTGAGAAGTAATCCTTACATCCTAGAAGAAAACACAAGAAATGGTATGGTATATTTTTATATTAAAAATGTTAATACTGGATTTTTTTCAGGTAGCAGTAAATTTTCACCAAATTCTTTACCCTTCTCCATAACTGCTGCGACTTTTCTTTTCCTATTTCCTCTGGAGTGCCGTGAACTCAGTAGTTGAATAGAAAAGAACTGAATCACTCTGGAGAATGTGGAGCCATCCCAGAAAGCAAATTACATAAATTTATTTATATTTTTTTAACAAATCTAGACCCGTGTTCCCGCCCATTCCCAGGAAGGAATAGTTTTAAAGAATCCTTCTTTGCTAATTTTCTGTGTAAATATGCTTTTTAAATTCAAAACCCATAGTAATTATATCAGTGATAGAATAACAATCTTAATCATACCGTTAATCTTCCTTTATAGATAAGGGAAGATTATAAGCCTTACATATATTTTCTTATAAAAGCTATCTTTATCCAGCAAAACCTCGATAAATCCATGAGATTTTTCTAACAGTTATTTGTAGGAATTTTAAAATATTGCTTTCTCTTTTTAAGAAAAAATAAAAAATAAACTATAGTGCCAGCAAGATGGCCCAGCAGGTAAAAAAAAGAAAGTCCTCACTGTACAACCTGTCACCTCAATTCAACCCTGGATGCTAAGGTGGAAGAAAGGAGAGTTACCTTGTGACCTCCACATTCTCAGAGTGGCTCTCTCTCTCTCTCTCTCTCTCTCTCTCTCTCTCTCTCTCTCTCTCTCTCTCTCTCTCTCTGTTAGGATTTAGAGCCCAGGAAACGGAGCAGAGTGGGGAAAGAGACAAGTGCTAGATCTTCAACTGCGCAAGACTGAGTTTATTCAGTGCAGCCAGGGGCAGAAACTTTCCCTCCAGATGGAAGCAACTACAACGCGGAAGGGAAGAGTAATAGAGTATACATGGACTAGGGAATGAGGAAGTGGATTCAGCTGCAGGAGTCCATGCAAGTCAGGGTACTCTTTTTTTTTTTTTTTTTTTTTTTTTTGGTCTTTTTGAGACAGGTTTCCCTATAGCCCCAGCTGGCCTGGAACTCACTCTGTAGATCAGGCTGGCCTTGAACTCAGAGAGCTCCGCCTGCCTCTGCCTCTTAAGTGGTAGGATTAAAGGCGTGCACCACCATACCTGGCTTAAAGATGGTTCTCAGCCACTATGTGGGTGCTGGGAATCCAACCTTGGTCCTCTGCAAGAGAAGTTGGGGCTCTTAACCTCTGAGCCATCTCTCCAGCCCCTTTTGTTGTTTGTTTGTTAAGGCAGAGTCTCCCTGTAGCTCCAGCTGGCCTGGAACTTGCTATGTAGACCAGGCTGACCTCAACCTCACAGAGATCTACCCTTCTCAGTCCCCCAGTACTGGGAATAAAGGACCCCACCATACCTTGCTTTTTGCCAAATTATTTAAAATGTATTTTTATTTTATGCATAAGAGGGCCAGTTTTGCTTGCCTTGTACGTTAGAGCACCATGTGTGTGCAATGCCTGTGGAGGCCATTGGATCCCCTGGAACTTGAGTTAATGGACAGTTGTGAGTTGCTGTGTAGGTGCTGGGAACCGAACTCTGTCCTCTGCAAGAGTACCCAGTGCTCTTTACCTTTGAGCCATCTCTCCACCTCTGTTTTAAAACTGATATTCAACCCTATATAATAGTTGAGTGATACCTCCCTGCAGCCCCAGCTGGCCTGGAATTCATGTAGACTAGTCTGGCCTTGATCCCTGCCTCTGTGCTGGGGTTAAAGGTGTCCGCCAACATACTTGGCAGAAAAGATAATTTTATCTACCATGTTTAAAACAGTATTTTTTTTGGGGGGGGGTCAGTGGTTAAGAGAACTGGCCAATCGCTCTTGCATGAGCCAGGTTACAGTTCCCAGCACCTACATGGCTGCTAACAACCACGATGGCTAAGATCTGGGTCCTCTCCAGGTCCAGGGGACCCAACAACCCTCTTCTGACCTCCATGGGCACTGCAGGACATGGGTGCACTTACACACATTCAGGCAGTACACTCATATACATAAAAATAATAAAATGTTTTTAAAAGAAAAAAAAAAATCAATTCCATTTCTTTAAAATACTGTTTTATTCCAGGCCAGCTGGGGTTATGTGGAGACCCTGTCTCAGAAAGACAAAATAATAATTAATTAATTAAAAAAAATACTGTTGGGCTGGAGAGATGGCTCTTGCAGAGGACCTGGGTTCGAGTCCCAGCACCCACATAGCAGCTAAGAACCATCTTTAACTCCAGTTCCAGGGGAATCTGATGGCCTCTTCTGACCTCCACGGCATTGCACGACACGGGTGCACCAACCTACATGCAGACAGTACACTCATACACATTATAAAAAAATACTATTTTGCCTTTAATCCTAGCACTCGGAGGCAGAGGCAGGTGGATCTTTGTGAGTTCAAAGGCCAGCCTGGGTCTACAGAAAGTGAGTTCCAGGACAGCTGGGACTACAGGGAGACCCTGTCCTCGAAAANTTTTTGTCTTTTCGAGACAGGGTCTTCCTGTAGCCCCAGCTGTCCTGGAATTCACTCTGTAGACCAGGCTGGCCTTGAACTCACAAAGATCCGCCTGCCTCTGCCTCTTAAGAAGCGTTATGGTCTACTTTTCCTGAAACTGTTTGCTCAAGCAGCACAGGCAGTTCCCCCTGAGTTCCAGGAGTGGCAGACTGATAACAACTGAGCAAGAAGACTTCTGGTTTTCTGTAGTCAGGAGTTTCTATCTTACACACCATGTATGTACAGAAAACAATGATAAATAAAATAAAATTTTTAAAAGAAAAAGCTATTGACCATTTTGTAGGGAACTATATAAAACTATAATACGTGGCTCAATGTTCTTTACACGTTTAAACTCATTTAATTCCCACAGCTACCCCATGAGACAGGTACTGGTATCTTCTGCCTTTTATAGCAAAAGAGGGGGATAAAGAATAGCTTGGTATGTTGCCCACAGTCATACAGCTAACAAGTGTTTTTAAAAACAACAACATCAAAGCAGAACTTAAAGTCAGAATAATGATTCCAGAGTCTCCCTTCAGACCACTGGGCCTGGATGCTTGAGCTGTATTCAGGGCCTGGCCCATCCTCTTCTGATGGAGTCACTAACAGTAAACAGGAGCCATGAAATGGGAGGGGCAGGCAGCCTGTTATGTATAAAGCACTGTGCATTGAGAACTGGCAGTGCTTCATCAAAGCCAGCCTTCCATGACCCTTGAGTCTAGAAACAAATAAAAAGTGACAAAATCAACTAGTTAGAATAAAAGATACAATCTTCTTCAAGAATTACAAAAGAGATCCCAGGGAAAGTGGTGTTTATATTGAGATCTCAAAGGTTATGTTAAACAATCTCAAAAGAGTAAAGAAAACATCACTTCCCAAGGCCACCAACCAAGAGAGGAGACCCAGGAGCAGCTCCTGTGGCCCAAGGGCAGAGCAGGGCAGAATAATAAGTCTGAGCTGGGTCTGACAGAGGACAGCAGGAAATGGTTGAAGAGTTTAAGATAGGGAAGCAAGCACATGGCTACATTTACATATTAAAGACCATACTAAGGAGTTGCATTTGAAGGTGTGGTCCTCCAAATAGCAGTATTCTGAAGTAAAAGCTGTCTTGCTGTTCTTACCACAGGCATCAAAGCGACCACAGACTGAGACCTCAAGCCAAAAATCCAACAGAAGCATTGTCTTCCATGAGTTTAGAGTCTGATGCTAAGGTTTTCTTCCTCATAAGTTACTTATCTCAGGAATGTCTCCACATTGATGGAAATATGACACACTTTTTCACAATTCATCCTTTCTAGTAAAACTTCAGCTCTGTTTATTTCATCATAACCATCTTTATCAAGGACCCTGACAGTCTCAATGCTATCAAGTCCAAAGGACACTTAGCCAAGTAACCTGAGTCTCTGAGTCCACTCTGACTGCACAAGACATCCTTTGTGGGCTGCTCTCTGCTTGGCCAGGTGACATGCCCAGTGACATGCTGACACCTCATCTAACTGCACACCCTCCTCCAAGTTGATCCCCTCACAGAACCCCTAGATACAGGTGACTCCCAAGTGATATCTTTACCCTGACATTTCCTACTGTTTTATTTCACTATGGGCCCTACAATAAATGGAGGTACATTAAAAATTGAAAGAGTTCATTTAAGCAAGTGGTAATTCATGAGCTAGGCAGCAACCAAGCCATGATCAGCTTGTGTGGGAATTTGAAAAGAAGGCTTTGCTAGAACAAATGCAGAAGCAGAACAAATTATCTGATTAGAGTTTCAGCTGTCACCTTATTTGGACTACTTTGGTGGAAAGTTTCTGATAAAGTGATTAATGTTCAGTTGATCCTTTGTGATTCTCTGAGCTTCTGCCTCTTTTTGTTGCCACAGGAACCCAGGGCATTAGTAATGCCTCCAGCTAGTGGTCTCCCATTTAATCCTCTTAGCAAAAGCAATCAAACCTCAATGTAGTGGGTTGAATTTATATCTGTAACTTGAAAAGAAAAGTGGTTGTTGTTGAATTTGGGGGAGCAGAATACGGGAATAGTAGGAGAGAAAGAAACCATATCAGGCCTCAGAGGAAATTGCATTTTCTTCTAGCACAGGGGGATAGCCACCTTCTTGCATGCACTGTGTATGGGGGAGTAGTAGTGACCATACAGTGGCTCAGGGATGAGGAAGCAGATATAGTTTTGGGGAGTCTATGTGTCTCATTTTCTGGAGCTACTTGCTCATACAGGACAGGTTATATTGAGCAACAGTCAGTCTCCAATAGTCCTAGAGGGAGATAAGGGTCAGCAGCAGTTTCAGGGGTAGATAAGATTAGTGAATGGCAGTTTCTAGTTTTCTGGAACTGGGCCATTCTATCATTCCATACCCTGAAGATATAAAAAGAGGAATGGGGGAATGCATCTTTTTTTCTTTTAACTGAGTGTCATGGAGTGGAGGAAACATAGCCTTAATTTGGGCTCAGGTAATTGCTGATATAGACTTTCAAGTCAGAAGAGTCTGTAAGAAAAGACAGTAGTTAAGCATAGTACAAGGAGAGGATGGGAAGATGAGCTGTCAGTCCAGTCCTTATTCCAGATGTCCAGGTCCATCAAGGTTCTGGCCATGTCTTCAGCGTATCTTCCAGGAACAGCCTATTACTTTAGGAAAAAGAAACAGGTATGTAGAAAAAAAAAATACAGAACCCCTGATTGCCTCCCCAGCCTCTAGCTATCGCAGAACTAGAGACATTGTGGATTAGATAGTTCTGACATCTCTAACTCAGGTAGGGACAAACTTGCTCCCAGGTCCAAGGGAATGTCCAGCCAGAAAGAACTGGTCATTTCTCTTTCGGGGTCTTATCCTAAGCTGCCTAGCCAATTTCTACCTCCTACTTTTAGCATTCTCCCCTCTGAAAAGGTAACCTTAATTGCCAATAGGGAATTTGGATTCTGGCCACTTCCATGTTGAATAGGGGCACAGAGTGTCATAACTGGGGTACCCCTCCAGTGGGTCTATCTAAACAACACCCAAATTGCATAACTGTTAGCTGTAGAGAGAAAAGAAAGTCCTTGGCTGGTACCTGGGAGGAGATATAAAGAAGTAAAGGCAAGAGCAGTTAGGCACAAGTTCTAGGCAGCAAACCAGGAGAAGTCAGAACAGGGTGAATTTTAAATGTCCAAATTAAATTCTATTTCTTTCATGAGGGCTTCCAAGAGCATCCATTTATTGGGTTCTTCGTCATTTATTCTTTGGATAGCTGAACTCAAGATTTGCTTTTCAAGCACTTTAATATTTGTTGGAGTAGCTAGAATCACAGTGTACATTCCCTCCCAAATGACTTCCAGACAGGGACAGAGAAGAAATTTAGCCATTATTTAATTTTCAGATATGACAATAATGCATTTTTCTTTTTGGCTAAGGTAGGTGTTGCGTTTTTCTTTTTGACTAAGGTAGGTGTTGCTGTGTTGAACTAGCCTGAGATTTGACATCTTACAGCTGTATTACATTACCATTTTCTTATTAGGAACAAGATCATTAATGAGAAATAGTTATATAAATAATATCTAAGCCTAATGTCTGAGAAGTACAATTTCTTGGACTTTAAAAGAAACATATTATTTTAATTTTTGGCTATACTTTACTTTTGGGTGTTTAATATCATACAACTGGCCCAAATTAATTGAAATTGTGTTTTACTGTGAAGGTCAGTGGAGGCTCTAGTCTTCAGGGGTCAATTGGGCTTTAGATGGAACCCCTGGCTCCTTTGGCCTTTCCTTTGCCAATTCCATCTATGTGAAATAAGGCAGAAGGTCCACCTGATTTGGAAGCATAGAGGAAATATTTTCTTGTGCTGGACCCCCTGTTTGTAGACTGAGCACTGGCTTGAGCCCCTCCAGTGAGGTCTCCATGACCTCCCTGAACAAGAGGACAGGTGAATAATGATGGTTACAGGATATTTTGAGAGATAACCCATAGTCCCCTGGCATTTAGTCAATCTTGGAGGGCCAGGAACAAAAATTGTCCCTTTAAGGCCCTTTTGACCAAATTAGCATAAGCTTTTAAATATGGTTATAAATGTCTAAGAGGATCTGTTATACCAGTCTAGTACCTTTAATGGCTGTGTAATATGTAGATAAAGCTTGAGTAAAAACCACAAACATTTTGAATACATTTTGACTAGACATTTATTTTGGTTTTGGTTTGGTTTTAATTTAGTCTTTTATAAGAATTATTTTGAGGTTTAACTGAGGTTTGACTTTGGAAAATTTTAAATTACTTTAGTAGATTAATGAATATAAAAGGCTATCCAGATAATATAGGAAGAGTGGGCCTAAGTCAGAAAAGAGAGATTTAACATCATAGGTTAAGTAGGCATAGCCCAAGAAAGCATCTTAAAATATATTTTTTACATTTGTTTTAGGTGAATGTTGGTGCATTACAAATAAAAGTAGTTTCCCCTGTTTTCTAGCCTCTCATGCCCAGTTTTCAGAAAGAAGGGAAAAGATCATATAACAAACCTATACACAGAAAACAAGCTGATCAGGATTCACACTAAGCTCACCAAAACTGTTTTCTTCTGTACTGTCCCATCTGGTTTAGGGGGGCAAATCCTGACTTCTCTTGAGCCAAATTATCTTGTTATGGGCAAAGGCAAGTACCAAAAGTAACACTTGCATAATACAGATAAACATAAAGGACATTTTCAGCAGCTATAGGTAACCCCAATACTTGTTTGTAGCCATTTAATCTAAGATTGTGTAGGACAATTCAGAGGAGTGGATTTAAAATTTTAGGTGTTGACATTAATTATTGTAACAATAACCTCATATTTCTAAAAAATTGATCAGACCTTCAATAAACTTGCTTAAAAATTCTTTTTGTCTCTTCTATTCTGGAAATATCTAGCCATTTCAATTCTTATACGTAAGTTTTTTTTATTAGAATGTTTTTATTTCATAGCCTTTCACCAAACTCTTCACCCTTTTATTTTTTGTTAATATCATGAGATATAAGAACATTAATAAACTAATTTATCATTTGTTGTGATAATTTACTAAGCAATTAATACATACACACACACACACATATATATATATATATATATATATATATATATATAGAGAGAGAGAGAGAGAGAGAGAGAGAGAGAGTGTACTTAATTTATACTGTGTTTGAGGTAATGGGAATCCATGTGTAGAACCAGAATCGAAGATAAGGATTAAAGAGAGAACATTTATAGGATCATTTAACAGTTTTAAATTTGGTGATGAAGATTTTTTTCTAAGTCAATTGTGCCAGGTAAATTCAATCTAAGTAAATAAGTTTATGTGAGCATATATATATAATATATATATATATATATATTATATAATTATATATTTTAACCTTAAACTCCAGCACTTGGAAGGCAGAGGCAGGTGGATATCTGTAAGTTCAAGGCCAGCCTGATCTACAGAGTGAGTTCCAAGCTAGCTGGGGCTACAGGGAGACCTTGTCTCAAAAATACCAAGGAAAAAAAGATTTTAATAACCAAGATTTTATAATTATTTTTTGTTGAAACTATTTGATTGTGATTTTAACTTTATTATTTTATTTTATGCTATGAGTGTATTGCCTGCATGTGTGTAAGTGCACCCATGTTGTGTAATGCTCACAGAGATTAGAAGAAAGTGTCAAATCTCCTGGAACTGGAGTTAAGGACTGTTATTAATCATCATGTGGATGCTAGGAATCAAACCCATGTCCTCTTCAAGAGTAGCCAGTGCTCTTAACCACTGAGCCATCTCTCCAGCCCCATTTTGTGTTATTTTTAAGCCAAAATATTTTTAAAGAAGACAAAGAATATGGATACCTTTAAATACCTTGAAAGTAAAACAAAAATCCATAAAAGGTATTTAATGAATAGGATTTTTACACAGCCAGCTTAGATGCTATTTTGTATAAACAATTAGCATTTAAACATTTTGTGAAACACTGAGTAGACCTAGAGACACTGATTAATAGACTTAAAATTGATTAGGGTACCTAATCATTTGAATGTACCATCAAAATACCCATATTTATAAATTTGTATATGAGTATTTTGATTGGGCATGCTAAAATAAAAATAAAACCAATAATTTTGCACACAATAAAAAGAAAAAGAAAAACTGAAGTGGGTAGTTTTAAAAAATTGTTTTGATACAAATAACATGTGAAGAGACATTGACACATATGACATGATTACATAATATCTCAACACATGAAGACAAATGACATAATTATATGGAATTTTAAACAACACATGAAAATTATTTTCATAGACATACATGACATAACTGTATGAAAACTAGGTGCACCCAAAACACGGTGTCCTACTTTGTCTTCCATTGCTGCGACAAAATGCTCTGACCGACACCAACTTGGGGAGGAAAGGGTTTATTTAGCTTACATCTCCTGGGTCACAGTTCATCACTTAAGGAGCCCAAGGCAAGAACTCAGGGCAGGAACCTGGAGGCAGTAGTTGAAGCACAGGACATGGAGGAATGCTGTTCACTGGCTTGCTCCCCTGGCTCATGCCCAGCCTGCCTTCTTATAAGGTACACAACAACCTGCCCAGGGTGGCACTACTCATTGTGGGCTGGGCCTCCCACACTGCTCGACCATCAAGACAATACTCTACAGATGTGGCCACAGGCCAATCCAATGGAGCCAATTCCCCAACTGAGGCTCCCTCAACCCAGGTGTGTCAAGTTGACACTAAAGCTATCCAGCACAATTGACCCCTTGTCAACTTGACACACAAAACACATCACTATTAAACCACCACCTTTCCAGTTCTTATCCCCAAAGTATGATGTTACCAATTAATCACAACCTAAGACAGTAGCACCTTAAATCCCCACAGTCCTTAAAGTGTCCCAACACTTAAAAGTTTCAGTCTAATTAAAAGTCTCTTAACTGTGGGCTGCTGTAAAATCCAAAAAATGTACTGTCTTATTTCAAAGGGAAGAATCGGGGCACTCTCAAACAAAAACCTAAGTCCAGCAAAGTAGCTCAGCAGGCTGGATCCTGGGATTCACTCACATTCTGGTTCCAAAGGATTTTGCAGCAGCTCCCATTCTGCTCTACTCTGCCGTCTGTTGCAGCACACAGACAGCTCTCTGCACGAAGGCTCAGGGACTCAATTCCACAGCTGCCACTCGCTCTTGGCATCCAGTTGGGTCCGAATCTCAAAAAGCTAGGGTGGTCACCATGAAACTGAGGCAGCCTTCACCAACATGGCTCTTCTGACTCTCCTGGAGACAAAGACCTCAGCTCATCCGCACTGCGCCGCTGTAATTCCTGGGTGTCTCAACTGCAACGAGTGCACTTCCGGACCAATGTTTCGTTTCCTGACACTCTCACAAGGCTTTAGAGCCTCGGGCTGCTCTCTGTACCGACCTCAACTAATTTTCAATGCAGAACCGGATAGGGAACTCGTAACCAGTCCTCATAAGCTCTTTGACTAGCTTTCTGGCTTGAGATGGAGGCCTCGAGGCCCTTCTGCGAGTACAGGCCGTTCTGGTGTACTTGCACCACTGAAGAAATTCTTCCCCAGAAGATATTCACCACATAATGATGACTGGATCTCTTACTTGGACTGCAGCTGATTCTTTCAGCCCCAGCTAATTCAGCATATAAGTTTTGTCCAGTACAACAAAGATTTCCTTTTAGGTTCCTGGTCTCCTTGTTACTTACAGCTGATTTCTTCACGCCAGCTGACCAGAACCCACAGATTCACAGTCGTGCCATGATCTCTTTCCCCTTTGACTAGAAACTTCACAAGCCAGGCCTCCAGTCTTCGTACAAATCCTTCAGCAAAAACTGCTCCAAGCTCCACAGCAACAATCTTTATGCATTCAATGATCTTCTCAGCCCAAAGTTCCAAACACCCTCCACAATCCTTCCCCAAAACATCCAAGGTCAGGTTCTGTCACAGCAATAACCCAACTCTTCTGGTACACAATTTCTGTCCTAGTTTCTTCCATTGATGCGACAAAACACTATGACTGATACCAGACATTGGGGAAGAAACGGGTTTATTTAGCTTACATTCTCCTGGGTCACAGTTTTATCAATTAAGGAGCCCAAGGCAGGAACTCAGGGCAGGAAACTGGAGGGCAGTAGCTGAAGCACAGGCCATGGAAGATTGCTGTTCACGTGGCTTGCCTCCCCTGCTGCATGCCCAGCCTGCCTTCTTATAAGGTAAACAACACCTGCCCAGGGTGGCACTACTCATTGTGGGGGGAGCTCCCCACACTGCTCGACACAAGACATGACTCAATGATGTGGCCACAGCCAATCCAATGGAGCCAATTCCATCAGATGAGGCTCCCTCACACCAGGTGTGTCAAAGTTGAACACTTAGAAGGCTATCCAGCACACACGGTAACTAACAATTTGATTATGATAATCTCTTTGTAGACACAGCTGAGGTCATGAAGAAGCCAGTAGTTTGACTTCAGAAGAAAGTACTATGTAGTATTTTATTAAAATTATATATAAAAGATAAGGTGAAATATTAATAGCTTCTGTACCATTGGGGCTTTGGAGGATCCCAGGTGAACTTAGTAGAAAACATGGTTTAGAGAGTTTTAGGGTCTGAATGAGTATAGACAGTAGAGAGAAAAACCTTATCAAATTGAAGTTTGCAATAAATTTTATGAGGTGAGGAATTGTATCTATAAACACAAAGTTTCTTTTTATATATATATTAATAGATAGATAATTTATTTATGTATATTGTATTTTCTTTTCTCGCCATTCCCCCACCCCGCCAGGCTCATGCAGTTCCTGCCAGACATGCTTTCCTCTCTTAGTCATCTCAATATTTCACATGGGGAAGTTGACTGTTTTTGAACAGACAGTGTCACTGGTTTCAATCAGCAATACTCTTGAATGCAGTCCTTTTTCCTGTTTGTTTGTTGTGTGTTTCTCCAAAATGCGTTTGCCCAACTGCTTTGGAAAAAGCTCAGGGGGCCCTATAACAAGAAGATACTTACAATTGGGTAATTGGCAAGTAGCATCCACAAGTGAGGGTACCATTCATAGTTGTTTTTTCTGGGACTGGCTGTTACTTCACTAGCAATGATGTCCTCTAGCTCCAGCCATTTTCCTGCAAAGCTCGTGATGTCGTCTTTCTTGACTGCTGCATAAGAACTCAACAAAGTTTCTTACATCACCGGAATTGTATCTATAGACGCGAAGCTGCTGATTGACTCAATATTGGTAATAAATATTCTCTGGTCTCTAGGCTATTGTTGTTAGTAGCGTTAGTAGCATTAGTTGTTAGTAGCATTAGAATTGCATGCAATTGTTAGTAGTATTAGTTAAGATGTAAATAGTGATGTAAATAGCATCAATAAAAGAAACTACAAAAACAATTTATGAGGTGAAAGTGAAGGGACAAAGAGTCTCTGAAAGAAGTTGTAAATTTAAATTCAGCTGCTATGTGGCTAGAACTCTGATGATGGAGTTTGGAATGTACTAAAAAAACATTAAGTTCTTGACACCTCAAAGCCAAGAGTGTGATCAGATAGCATCTGAAGTTATAGAGATGTGTCTTAATTATAACTTTAAAGTAAAAACTGAACAAAGAAAGAATTGTAAGAAGATGGAGACCCAAGACTAAGTGCCTATAATCCAGAGAATTCTCAGGTAGTGTGTTTTCTCTAGATGCGTAGGTTCTGAATAGAAAAGCAAGGCAAGGAATTTCGAGCACTGAGAGATAAATTGAAACTGGTTAAGGTGAAAGCTTGGGAGGCAAGCAGCAGCTAAACCATAGAGCCACAGGGGACAGGCAGTTGGAGCCTGAAAGGGATGTATGGCGGGGCCAACACAGATGAAGGGCAGGGCCAGGCCCTTCATTGGGCNTTCTTTGATGCAGTCTTTTCTGTTGTTGTTGTTGTTTCCAAAATGCGTTATGCCCAACTGCTTTGGACAAAAGCTCAGGGGGCCCTATACAAGAAATACTTACAATTGGGTAATTGGCAGTAGCATCCACAGATGAGGGATACCATTCATCGTTTGTTTTTCTGGGACTGTGTTACTTCACTCAGCATGATGTCCTCTAGCTCCAGCCATTTTCCTGCAAAGCTCGTGATGTCGTCTTTCTTTACTGCTGCATAGAACTCCAACAAAGTTTCTTACATAAGGAATTGTATCTATAGACGCGAAGCTGCTGATTGACTCAATATTGGTATAAATATTCTTGGTCTCTAGGCTATTGTTGTTAGTAGCGTTAGTAGCATTAGTTGTTAGTAGCATTAGTAATTGCATGCAATTGTTAGTAGTATTAGTTAAGATGTATATAGTGATGTAAATAGCATCAATAAAAGAAACTACAAAAACAATTTATGAGGTGAAAGTGAAGGGACAAAGAGTCTCTGAAAGAAGTTGTAAATTTAAATTCAGCTGCTATGTGGCTAGAACTCTGATGATGGAGTTTGGAATGTACTAAAAAAACATTAAGTTCTTGACACCTCAAAGCCAAGAGTGTGATCAGATAGCATCTGAAGTTATAGAGATGTGTCTTAATTTATAACTTTAAAGTAAAAACTGAACAAAGAAAGAATTGTAAGAAGATGGAGACCCAAGACTAAGTGCCTATAATCCAGAGAATTCTCAGGTAGTGTGTTTTCTCTAGATGCGTAGGTTCTGAATAGAAAAGCAAGGCAAGGACATTTCGAGCACTGAGAGATAAATTGAAACTGGTTAAGGTGAAAGCTTGGGAGGCAAGCAGCAGCTAAACCATGAGCCACAGGGGACAGGCAGTGGAGCCCTGAAAGGGATGTAGGCGGGGCCAAACAGATGAGGCAGGCCAGGCCCTTCATTGGGCTTCGAGGTAGGAAAACATTTGAAATAAAGTGGAACGTTTGCAGTGGCTTTTGAGAACTGCAACTGCATAAGGGAAAGGAAAAAACCCCTGAGATCCTGGTGCTGTGAGAGGCCAGGGTTGCAGATGGAGCCACAGAGAAAGGACATGGGACAGCAGACCACAGACCAGGAAGGCACAACAAGAGCCAGAGAGAGAATGGAGGGGGAAAACTAACACAACAAAACTGTTGCCAGCGGCCAGGAGGCAGAACCAACCAGAGACAGGGCGCAGGCTTCAGAAAGCAGAGAGAAGCTCAGTAGCTGCGCAGGGCAGAGAAAAGCCTGGCTGCCCTAGGAACCTGCACAGAGAAAGGACAAGTAGAAGGAGTTTGCAGAGAGAAGGAGCTGGAACACAGGAACAAAGGGGAAGAAGTTTTATTTGCAAAACCTGTCAGTGTTTGTGTGAGTGGCAAAGCAAAAACAAAACAGACACAGGATTGTGTCAACAGAGAAGAATCTGATACAGTTTTTTTTTTTTTTTTTTTTTTTTTTTTTTTTTTTTGGTCTTTTCGAGACAGGGTCTCCCTGTAGTCCCAGCTGTCCTGGAACTCACTCTGTAGACCAGGCTGGCCTTGAACTCACAAAGATCCACCTGCCTCTGCCTCCCAAGTGCTAGGATTAAAGGCATGCGCCACCACGCCCGGCTATGATACAGTTTTAAGCAGAATGAAGGTTACAGAAGGAGGTGAAGACGATCCCTGGGGTGAAAGAGTTTTAAATATGGGGAACCTCACCCCTCCCCATTTTCTATGATTAAGTAGTCTAAATTAGGATAGTGTAATCATAAGATCCAAATTTGGGCTGATGATGGCCTTTGTATTGAGGCAAGATTTGGATGGAGAGCAGAGTAAGTGTGGCAGTCTGAAATCTTTTTATTTTAGATTAGTTCAAGAATAGGCTAAAGGTGTATGTTTTGGAATAGACCATTTGGAGCCCATAGTGGGCTTCCGGAACCTCATTGAGTTGTCCAGTAGATGGGGTCCTGGAGCCTCCTCAGGTCCTCGTTGGTAGGAACCCAGAGCCTCAGGACCAAAGTAAGACGGAGGTCAGACCATGCCCCTCAAGGTGTCCTTTGGGGCTGGGAGTTACCAACCAACCTGGAGTCTAGAAGTGTGTATCCCCTGCCTCATAGACCCTAGGCAGTCCAATCCAAGGCTCATTGGGAGGCTCCTAGAGCTTTGTCAAGCTTCCTAGGACCCATAGAAACAGGGGAAACCCCTGGGATTCCCGAGACCTTATCATTGGTGCATACAAGTCAAGCCTTATCCCTGCACTATGGATGATGTGAAACGAATGCAAATGGAGAGTGGCCACTTGACTGAAAGTCTGGTGAGTTCTCAGAAAAGGGGGAGGAGGAGTGGAAGGAAAAAGTAGAAGACTGTCCTGGCCTCTCCTCCGAGCCCAGCCTGAGTTTACACAGAACAGTAGGAAAGTCAAGGAGGTCCCAGGAGGGGAGCCTGGGACACCCCCAAACCCTCCCAGGTTTCAGCACCATCATGTTAGGTTTTGGGGTGCAGAATATAGGAATAAAAGGAAAGAAAGAAAACATACCAGACCTCATGCGAAACTGCGTTTTATTCTAGCACAGGGGGACAGCCTCCTTCCTGCAGGCTGGAGATGGCTGCACTATGTTTGGGGAGAGTTAGTGAGCCTACAGTGGCTTGGGCATGAGGAAGCAGATGCAGTTATGGGCGTTTATGTGTCTCACTCTCTGGAGCCACTCACTCAAATGAACAGGTTATCTGGAGCAAAGCTGGTCTCCAACAGTCCCAGAGGTAGAAAAGGGTCAGTAGCAGTTTCAGAGGTAGATAAGATTAGCGGCAGTTTCTCGGTTTCTGAAACCGGGTATTCTTCTTCTTTTTTTTTTTTTCCTCACTCACTCAGACATCCAAGGAAGGAACTGGCCAACACGAAAGTTCTGGTGGAAACTATGTGGCCAGGTATTTTATCAGTTGTTAATTTCCTACATTCTCTGGCATGCAGATTAGCAGCAAAATATAGGAGAAAAAAATCACAATTATTTCCCAGGAAAAAGCCCCCTATATTAAAACAGTTATTAAAAACAGAATCACAAATCTGAATGATATTTTAAACTTTGAGAATTTTATCTCGAGCTGTAACTTTAATGCTTATCAGAAGCTGGACAGCAGTTGGACACCCAGGGACACCAGGGAGGAACATTTTTATCATTGTTTTGGGGTTTTAGTTAATCCTTTTAACAGAACTATTGCATCCTATTTTTTTTCCTAAAAATGAACATGAGAAATTCATCTCAGATATAACAAAATCAAAAAATAAATAAACTTAGATTTTATGTAGGTATTTTCTCAAAGCCTCTGTTTGGGGCCTGGACTGCCACAAAAGCCAACAGTTGACCCTTGCTTGTTCTCAACACACTTTCTTATGAATCCCTTTCTTATCTACTTCACATACTGTTCAACATTAGAAATTTGGCCTTGTAAGAACAGATTGGGTTTCGCTGTGATGTTTCTCTTCACACCTGGTTTAGAGGTCCATTGCCCTCCTTTCTCCGTTGTCTTTCATCAGCTCTGTGTTATTCTCTTGCCCTTTCAAGACACTATGGCCTCACCATCAAAGGACAGAATAGAGTCAGAAAGACTGCAACCTTAGCAGGTAGAATTAATAGGTTTTTCTTTCTTTTTCTTTAATAGAGAAGCTAAGTCCTGTAGGGGAAAATGAATTGAATTAGAAAAGGCTAATGCACACTGTAAATGGAAGGCTGTGCTGCCTGCATCACCATTTCATCAATCATGGCTTTTATTTCAATAGGGTTTTTTTTTTTTACCACGTAAAATGAATACTATTAGTCTATATTGTTGGATTCATTTTTCTTCCAGAAATATAAAAATGATGCCCATGAATATAAGAGAACCATAGTAAAATACAAAATTTACCATGTGGCTGTGATTTAAAGGAAAACAGAAAAGAGAGAGGAAGAAGGAAGGAAGGGAGGATAGAAAGAAAGAAAGAAAGAAAGAAAGAAAGAAAGAAAGAAAGAAAGAAAAAAAATTATAGAAAAAAACTAGTGGACTCTCAAATGTATCAGCAAAGTCAAAAAGTTGAAAATTCATGAGTCACATTCCTTCCTATGGGCTTTGAGCAAGCACCTGACTACACACTCAAGCTGACTACACACACAGGTAAAAATACAGATGCTGGGTACCCCGTGAGAATGGTTGTTAACACATCTGTCTCATAAAGATACAAATGCTGTACTACTGCAGTCAAGGAATCCCTGCAGAAACATTAGTCTTTAAAAACATCCTCTTCTTTTTTTGTTTGTTTTGTTTTAGACAGGGTCTCATATAGCCCAGGCTGGCCTCAAATTTTATATCTAGCTGAGGATGACCTTGAACTCCTGATCCTCCTGCCTCTACCTCCCAAGTTCTATGATTACATATGAAAGTATGTCCACCGCTGCATACTTTTTAAGAAATGAAATTTGTGAGCTGGAGACATGGCTCAGCCATTAAGGCACTGGCTGCTCTTGCAGAGGACTTGGGTTCAATTTCCAGTACCCACATGGTAGCTAACAACTGTCTGTAACTACAGTTCCAGGGGGATCTGATGGCCAATTCTGACCTTAGAAGGCATAGCACAACACAGGTGCACTTACATACATGCAGGCAGTACACTCATATGCATACAATAAAAACAATAAATAAAATATATTTTTTAAAAAGAATGACGTTTACTCCACTCCTAGATTCAGTCAAGACCTCCTTTCCCATGTTCAGCAAATGAGGGAGTCCTGATCCTCTCTGCTGCCAGATGTGGCAGCAAAGCTCTGCTTCCTTTAGAGCCCCTGTAGTACCAACCACAGGATGGACTCCGTGATTGAAAGGCAAGCACATGCTTGCTGATGAACAATCGTATTTGTTCTCTAACTCAGCTAAGCCAGTGAAAGTCTCCAGACAGCATTTTGCCTGAGTACTACTTAATGTTGTGAGTTGGGCACATGATGGATCGAAGTGTCACTGAGCATCCCCAGACACCTCCATGACTCTCAAGTTGCCCCTGCTATGCTCTGCAGTAAAGCAACCTCCTGCTCAGGTCAGGAATACTGCTGCTGTGGCTGTTAGAGCATGTGCCAACTGACATCACACTTGGCCTGAAGAATGATGCAAGGCTGTCTGTGCGAATTCTTCCCATTCCCTTCTTCCCTTGTCCCAATCCCTTTCTCTTGCAGCACAGAGTCTTCTATTTCCTGGTGCCCAGGACCAGTTCTGCTGCTGCCTCTTTCTGCACTCTGACCCTCCAGCTCATTATCTTGAATTGCCACCGTGTTGCCACCACCCACTATTCCAAATTGCATATTACATTCCCTGAATCTCAGCTAAATGGTGGACGGAAACAATTCAATTACATGAGCACACACTGTTCATACATTTACTTGATTTGCATTTCTTGAGAGCTTATGATTGAGAAGCCATTCAACTTACATTTCTGCATTGATAGCATATGTGGAATGGTGGCCTGAAGTACTCAGATTCAAATGCTGTTTACAGACTAACCAGGGTGAGATAGACAGCTGCTCTGCTTAAAGGGACAGAAAGAGGCCAGGTTAGCAAATAGGTTAGCAAATAGCAACCCTTCCCTAGGTTAGCAAATAACAAAAAACCACAGTCAGTTATAATTCCATGAAGAACCACCCTGAGGGCCCTGGCCCCAAGCCACCTGCAGACCCAAGCATCCTGAGTATCCCTGCCTGTCATGCAGGAGACCGGGTCTGATTCCTGCCCTGCTCTAAATGTATAAAAACTGTATGCAGAGATTGCTCGGGGTTCGCCTCTCCCGTTGTACAGGCAAATCGGTGCACCAGAGGAATAAACCTCTTGCTTTTGCAGCAAGTCTTGTCTCCAAGCCTCTCACTCGGGGGTCTCTCAAGGGTAAGGCTCCATTCGGGTCTTACATGCTCACAGATCCATTGTCAAACCAAATGATTTTCAGTTGGTGGAAATTTAAACTCTATGGTGTGTGTAGACAAGGGGAAGGGGCCACAGATAGTAGAAAGGTGAAATCACCCTCACTCTCAGACTACTATCCTGTACCTATGAAGAACCAGAAAGAACAGATGGGAAAGAATTCATAAATCAAGTTTCTCTCCCTGTAGAGAAATAAGGACCTTATCAAGCTCCACGGTTTTGTTATAACCCTGTTGTAAGGTTATGGCGCACTCCCCCCGGAATGAAAAGCCACGAGGTCTAAGCTCTTCAGAGCAAAGTTTAATTCAGAGTAGCCAGGGCTAGGCCCAGGGGAAAGATAGAGTGGAGCCAAGCACAGAATGGTGTCTGGCTTGGGAATTTAAGGGAGAAGGTGGGAGCCGGATTCAATGGGAGTGGGGGTGGGTAGCGCACTCTGCAGGAGTCTGGAGTCTGGCTTCCAAAAAGGCAGAAGATTTGATGGCCCATTTTAGCATAGCTAAAGACTGGCCTGGTAGGGCAGGATCCTGGGCACCACAGGTCTTAGGTGTTTCTGCATTTCAATGCCTCTGGATCTAACAACCTGACATTCCAGCCTTTTGTTTCTATGGGAACAGGGTGGAGTTCTGTCTTCTGTATCTGCTTCAGAGCTGATCGGGGGCGGAGTCCTGGGGGAACAGCTATCAGGCTGGCGTTTTTCATTTTGGCTGCTTGGGGGTCTCTGCCTAGTCCAGATTGATAGTGGCCAGTACTTACTGGATGTTTTCTCTGCAACTGAAAGGACAAGCTGGTTAAGTCTTACATGAGTATACCAGTGCAGGGACCAACAGGGGGCTACAGGGTGCATTAGCAATTGGAGGGTCCTGGTCTAGGGAATGTAGAGGGAAAAAGGATGAGGAATTGGAAAAAGTTTTAGTACCGAGCTCTAGAATAAGGGCCAGCTTTAATATATGGGGCTCCAGAATGAGAGCCATAACCATGAGAATATAAAAGGTGGTATTTTCTGGCATGGCACATTAGATCTGTCATCTATCTCTGAGATATTTTCTAACATGACACAGTAGATCTCTCACCTATTTCTCTGATAATAACCTATTTCATTTTCTCTTCTTTAGATTACAGTCTCCTGTTGGGGTGTTTAAAACCACACAGTTAGCTCAGATAAATGAAGTTAGTTTTGGTGTTAAGGTCAGTTGAGGTTCTGGTCCTTAACGGGTCACTCAGGCCTTGCGCCTGGCTCTCTTCACCAGTTCCATCTATGTGAGGACAGGGTCAGGCCTTGCTTGACCAGAGCTTCCCTTTGAAGCATGAGGAGTCTCTCCTCTATATGGACTTTCCTCCTTTGACTGGACACTGGCAGGATGAAGTCCTTTTAAGTGAATCTCCAAGACTTCCCTGGCTCGGGATGACTGGTGACTCGCTGCCACAGGACATGCACAAAGTTGCGGATGCAGGACCCTAGGACCCAAGTCGACCTCAGAGGGTGGGGCCAAAATATTGTCCCATCAAATCCCTCTTGTCAAATCAGATTAGAGCTTTAAGTGTGGTCGCTAAACTTCCAAGAGGATTGTTTGAATTAATTTGGTACATTACCATACAACTCCTAAGTAAAACTTGAACATTGACTTAAGCACTGTTAATAAATTCTTAATTGCTGTGGCAAAATATTCTGACTAATAATAAAAGCTCATGGTAGGGGCCTGGTAGTGGCTGTAGCACAGGCTAGGAAAGGATGCTATTTACTGGCTTGTGTTGCTGGCTCGTATTCAGCCTATTGTATACAATATAGAAATATCTGGCCAAGAATGGCATTGCCCACAATGGGCACAGGCCAGTCCAATGAAGGCAATTATTGAGGTTTCTCAGCTCAGGTGTATCAAGTTGACATTAAACCTATGCAGTAAGTCCTACAATTTGTTCTTTAAGGTCTATGAAGGTCATTTAGGTACTCAAAGTACAATGATTTAAACCATGCAAGGCAAAATTCTAACAACATAAGCCATGAAACAAACCCAAGATAATAAAGGGGTTAAGAACAGTACCTTCTCAAATGAAGGCCATGTCACTTGTCCCCAGATTTTGAATTATAGCTTTGAAAAGGAAAGGGAAGGGGGGGCATTGTCACATACCAGCAGCAGGCAGATAATACTCAGGGCTCACCCAAATTGGTTACATTTGCACTGTCCGTGTGGTCACCGGAAGTAAAACCTAATTTTTCCCAAAGATATTAAAAGTAACATGTGCAAAGTATAACAGATATACAAAACAATTTTAGTATATATGGGTAACTATATGTCTGTTTCACTTCAGGCTGTAACTAGGTATATAGTACCTGGTAGGTGGAACACAATTTCTTGTATATGTCATAATTACATTATAGAATTTTTAAAAGTGAACAGTACTTCATGCATACACTCATAAATAAGGTTCTAATAAATACATTTGGCGATGACACTTTGTAAAGGTTGTGCTAAGCAAAGGCACATGCATTGTAATCATACAGATAGATCTTAATATGCATACACACACATTTATGCACACATTTCTTTAAGAGATTTTATCCTAGCAGTTGTATTGAACCATCATATGCATTGGAAAAAACACCTTTAGAAACATTATTTAAAAACATGCAGCTCTGATTAATTGTGCTGCTAAGGCTAAGATGACATCTTGCACCTTTGGTTTTAAAACTATGATCTTATTGAAATACTTTAACAAGTGATGGAAAACAGAATTATATATAATAATTAAACAACTGACAATATCAAAGGTATTTAGGCTGTTTTATTGGAGGGAAGGGATTGCAGGGGAAGCAATGTGTCACTGTCCAAGTACCAGAGTATGAATGAATCCAGAGATTTTTTTAAAAGTGGTCTCTGGTCAGAAGGACGGTGGCATAGCACAGGAGAAAAAAAATGTTAGTGAACCCGTAAGGGTCAAAAAATCAGGTCTTCAGACGTCTGGAAACAAGAAAAAAATTGGAAGAGAAAATTTTAGTTGTAATATCTGTGGAAAAATACTTTGGACAGAGAAGAAATAAAACCTTCAGTTAAACAGTGTAGAAACCTAGGAACCCAGGTTCAAATCAGGCCTTTGAAAAAAAAAATTTAAGAGGCATGCCAAAAGTAAACTTAATTTCTATTTGTGCACAACATGGAATAAAACAAGTTTGAAGTGGCCACTTAGTTTTGACAAAAAACACAGAACATGGACACATGACAGTTACAAAGACACATTGAAGAATGGTTATGACAAACGGTTATAACACACAGACAGGTTTGGACAGACACATGACCTAACTGTATCCATTAACTCTGGACAGTGGGAAAATCCCCTTTTATCTAAAGTAGCCCTACCTTGTCCAGGGCTGTAGACAATTATCACATTTACAAAGAATCACTTAGAGTTTAAGACATTTGTTTAGGTGGAAAATAAACTGTATGTTTACCTGTTAATTTAATGAGAATAAATTTAGTTAGTGGAAAAATCAAAAGATCCCAGTCTAGTGAAAGATTACTCCCTAAGGGAAATGCTGGATGCTAGTGAGGCAGGGTATGGTCAGTAAACCTTCTTAATCTCAGATAGAGGCTTTTTAAAAGATCACAGTCAAGTCAAAGTTTACTGCCTGAGGGAAATGCTGGATGCTAGTGAGGCAGGGTGTGGTCAGTACACCTCCTTAATCTCAGACACAGGGGCTTATATCCTGAAGCAGACAAAATGGATTTCTGAATAAAATGGGGTTTAAAAGGAAAAAACAATGAAATGGAAAATGTCAAAATCTGAAAATAATCCCTTAAAATTTAGGCAAGTTTTGTAAACAAAATATAAAAAACAAAATTGTGAAAGGATCAGAATATGCCATTAAATAAGTTGCAAGAGAATTAGAATATAGAGATATAGCATTAGTTATTACAAGGTCTGATGTAAATTCAGGCTTCCTGCCACGTGGTCTTACTGTGGCTCAGCAGAAATGGGGCAGGTATGCAGTAGACTGGGGAGGAGAGAGCTGTACGAAGGAAGTAAAGTTTTTTAGCCTCGGAACCAGAGGGAGAAGGGAGGAGTACAAGGGGAATGAAGTGGAGAGAGAGAGAGAGACAGAGAGAGAAAGAGAGAAGGGATGTCTGGAGAAATACCTGGCTGGCAAGTTCAGGGGTTGCAAAATGTCATGGAGACAGGCAGAGAGAAGGAGGGAGAAGATGGAGGGAAGCAGGAGAGAGTACCGCAAAACAATGAGGGTCTCTGAAGCAGAACGGGAGGCTAAAATGAAGGAAGAATTGGAGGGTAGACAGGCAGAGAGAAGGAGGGAGAAGGAGGACAGAGGGAAGTAGGAGAGAGTACTGCCTTTGCAGGGGAAGCCAGTTCAAGCCCGTGGATTGAAAACAATGAGGGACTAATGTTGGGAGAAGCAGAGGGAGAAGGGAAGGAGTACAAAGAAATGAAGTGGAGAGAGAAGAGAGAGAGAGAGAGAGAGAGAGAAGAGAGAGAGTCTGGAGAAATACTCGGCTAGCAAGTCCAGGGGTTGCAAAATGTAGCATGCTTTACTTACACCTGGGACTGCCAGCGTGAGCTGCCTGCAGACACGTGGTAGGACCAGATGGCATGGCAGGGGAACAAGAGAGAAAAGGGGTGGGACGGGGACAAAAGACAGAGAGAGAGGAGAGAGAGAGAGAGAGAGAGAGAGGAGAGAGGGAGGAGAGAAGCCTAGGTCGGCCACCCAAGGTCAGAACACAGAGGTGCTAGAGTTCAAGGTCTAGAGCTAGTATAGAGGAGGGGGAGGAGGGAGGCTATGAGAGGAATAGAGAGGGGCTGAGTGAAAGGGCAAAGAATGTCTGTAACAACAAGCATTCTACCATGTCTCACTCAAGAGTGCTGCGCAAAGTCTCTCAAGAGCTGACCGAATTCTGGAGATCTATAGGTACCTGTCTCATGCTAAAAATATATGTTAGACATAATTGGTACCTAGCCATGGCATATAGTGGAGTCTAAGCTCCACAGGACCTATAGGGTGATGGTCTATTGGAGAGGTCTTTACTTTCCTTAAAGAGTGTAGGAGCAACTCGCCATGCGGTGTGAGGCCCAGGGCCTGCTGTTTTATAAAATGAGGTTGTAGTGAAATAGATCTTTTAGTGTCAGCACACCAAGCCAATCCTCTAAGGTCGCGTCTCGGCTTAGTTCTATAGTTGGCCTTCGCTTAGAACATCACCGATTTAGGCACACCCATCAGGTACTGTACCCCACTATAACCAATGCATAAACATAGTCTCTGATCGGGCCTGCAGGTCTGTGAGTCAGCGTCCCAAACATCAAGAGAGGCCAGAAAATTCGGGTCCAGAGTCTGGCCCCANCTAGTTTTCTTACTGCTGTGACTAAATACCTGACAAGAATCAGTTTCAGGAAGGAAGGGCTTATTTGGGTTGCAGTTTGAGGGGACACAGTTCACCATGGTGTGGCAGCAGGAGCATAAGGCGGTTGGTCACACTGCAAATCCACAGCCAGAAATGCAGGTAGGATGGATGGAGTGTGTTTACCTTTTTATTCATCCCAGGACCCCAGCCCATGAGATGGTGCCACCCACATTCAGAGGTCTTCCTTCTTCAGTTGAATCTTTCTGAAAACACCCTCACCAACACACCCAGAGCTGCATTTACACAAGGATTCTAAATCCAGTCAAGTTGGCTCTGAAGAGTCACCATTACAAGGTGTTGTTATCATTTAGGTTTATTTTTATTTATTTTTATTTGATGTGTATGAGAGTTCTGCTGAATGCAAGTGTACCATGCCCATTCGATGCCCATGGAACCCAGAAGATGGTGTTGGATCCCCTGGAACTGGAGTTAAACAGTTGTTACCTACCATGTGGGTGCTGGGAACTGAACCAGGATCCTCTTCAAGAGCAGCCAATACTCTTAACTGCTGAGCCATTTCTCCAGACCCTTCTAGGATTAATTTTTATAAACTTCATATACGAGACTGGGTATGGTGGCACACACCTTTAACTCCTGCAGAGGCAGGTGGATCTCTGTGAGTTCAAGGCCAACCTGGTCTACAGAGTGAGTTCTAGGACAGCTGGGGCTATGGGGAAACCCTGTCTTGAAAAGACCAAAAACAAAAACAAAAAAGAAAGCAAACTAGAACAGGTCCTGAGATGAATAAAAAGAAGAAAGCGGGGGTGGTGAGATGGCTTAGTGGTTAAGAGCACTGGTTGCTCTTTCAGAGGACCCAGGTTCAGTTCTCAGCACCCATATTGCAGCTAACAGCATCCATAATCCCAGTTCCAGGGGATTCAACACCATAGTTTGTTGTTTATGTCTAAACCTTAATTATAGCCTCTTATATAGTTTTGTTCTTACCAAACCAGACAACTCCCAAGAATCTGACAGACAAGCCAGGCCCTTGTGCTTCCGAGTCATTCACAACTCATTCCATGATTCAAGCAGCTCTCAGACTCAGTTTATTTCAATTCTGCAAGAGAATCAGAGGTTAGCACAGTATCAATATAATGATATACTCTGATCACCTTGGGCTATTGACAGGATACCAAGTCTTGAGTTACCAAACCATAACAAATGGTAGGGCTATATAAATATCCCTGAGCCAATGAGACATGAAAAAGGTCCATTATAGACCTTCCCAGGTGAAAACGAATTGTTCTCGGTCCACTACATAATGGTACCAGCCCAAAGTCAGAGTCAATTGGTCCATCAGGTCCATGGATGCATGGGCTCCGTGTGCACATTCTCCAGGTCTCAGCCGGTTTCCACACTCGCCACAAGGGGGCGTTGTAGGGATATGTGTTTCCCCCATATTATACTGGCATGTTCCTTAGCAACTAGTATTGGTGCACACAGACTGCCCTGTGGGTTGGCAGCTCCTGTGAGAGAGGTGACAATGGCTCCTCACCATCAGTTTCTTGGTTACCAGTCTTCCAGAATGCCCATCCCAGGATATATTTAGCCATGGGAGAAACATACACTATAAATGGGTGGGGTGGGGGTCAAACTTCTGAAACCCAAGGTTACAGTCACTAGTTTGACCTCGATTGTGGAGCTGCCATAGCCATTGAGTGTGTGGTCAGCCCAGGAAACCAGTGTAGTTTCCCATGGACTAAAGTACAGCAACAAGGGCTAGCACCCTTTGTATATTAGTGGAGGACCAGTGAACAGTGAGCTCAACCTGAGACCTCAGTCTTTAGGTACCTCGGCCCCACCCCTTGGGTATACTCTGCCATAGAGAGAGATACCAGATCTTGTCCGGCCATCAACCAGCCTGTTCTCCCCGAATCTGTGGTCTCGTGACCTTCAGGCACTGCTTTAAAGAGGGGTGAGCAGTGATGAAGGCCAATTTCTCCATCTCCTCTGGCATCAGAAAGGTGCTATCTGCAAGGGTATGTTGGAGGTGGTCGGAGGCTGCTTCTGCCAGGAGTCTGCTCCTTCTTTGGGCCCCACAGCTACAGCCAGAACCAGAGCTGGCCGGTTGCCTCGGGATTCGGGTCTCCACCATCCGCTTCATTCTCATCCAGAACTGACGGAGGAGATGGAGGAGTACACACCTGGCCGCTGTTGGAGATGCCAAGCACACCGACTCTGCTGATTTCGGGAACTTCAAGCCTGTACTTCTTCATCCATGTGGACATTAACAGCAGCCATGCCTATCTCCAGGCCATCCACAACCTCATGGAGGTATTAAATGAATACTTCCATAATGCCTGTGAAAATACTTCCATAAAACCTGCTCGACTTCTGCAAGGTTTACCAGTGGTGGGCCAGATGCTCTTGGCACCTGGGTGAAATACAGCAAGCCAGCCAGGTGGCAGTGCAGAAACAGCTCCTCACGCTGCAGTCGTTGGGGTGTCAGGCCTCTGTCCATCCCTGCCTACTGGACCAACCTGCCTACTCCCACCCCACCAGGTCTACGGCCTGCCCCAGCAGCCCCCTCCCTCCCTCAGCTGTCCTAGAGGAAGAATCCAACAGGGTCTGGGGCCCACCCACTGCCTTTAGGCCCCAACCTTGGGCAAAAGCTTCCTCGATGTCCCAAGTAACTGTGCCACTGTTGTGTGCTGCTGTGGGGGTATATACCACAATAAACTTGTGGTATACCTAGCCAAAAAAAAAAAAAAAAATGCTAGCTATAAAGCTGGTCATGGTGGCGCACACCTTTAATCCCAGCATTCAGGTGGCAGAGAGAGGCATATCTCTGTGAGTTCAAGGCCAGCCTGGTCTATAAAGCAAGTTCTAGGCCAGCTGGGTATACAGGGAGACCCTGTCTCAAAAATAAAGTAAAATTATAAGAAACATAAATGAAAAAAGAGAATGCTAGCTATAGAACATTTTTTAGGGAAAAAATGGCCTATAGTTCAACAGTAATGACATTTCAAAAGAAGAAATTCCTAAAAGTAGAAAACCATGAAAAAACTGCTTTTTTAGAACCCAGAGGAAATGAGAGAAAAAGAAAAGTTGCTGTTTACTAATGAGTGCTATGGTTATATTTGAGATGTGTGTGCGTGTGTGTGTGTGTGTGTGTGTGTGTGTGTGTGTGTTTGTATTAGGGCTTGACACCATCCATCAACCAACATCCACATAAAAATTTTGAACAATAAGCATAAGAAAGAGTTATTGCAATGATCCAAAATAAAGCTATTTTGGAGTTTTAGGCAAGTCCATTTTAGAAAGCATTCATGCACGTGTTCACTTACTTATGTCCTGCCAGATTTCATTAATGTACTAGTTAGTTATTAAATGCTAGTATTAAAAAGAGAACTTCTGTTTCACTTAAGCAATTTACAGTGTTGACCCCTGTATACCTTTTTATTATTATCTGATCTTCTTATATCTTAAATAGAAACTAGGTAACACAAACACTTCTATTTGGGTAGTGCTAAAAAGGAAATATATTCCTAAAATGTAATAAGTATCCCGATTGTGAATTCTAAGTCTGAGCTTTCATCAGTCAGGGTTGCATGGATGAGACTGTTGAATTCAAGAAGAGTAGCTTTCGGGTGGTGGAACAATTTCTGGTACCCAAGTGGCCTTGGATAATGGAGATACATCAGTGCAGCTCCCATCACCACTGGTTTGCAGCTCTTTCATCCTTTTACCAGACCTCTGAACCTAACATCTAAAATGATTGAAATGAGATGACTTTTTTTCAAACAGTTTACTAGAAAACTCAAGAAGTTTCAAGTATCAGAGACTTTTACTTCTTTAAGTGTTCTACTTTTCTTAATACTATGCCTTGGGAAAGGGAGATAAAGTCCAGAAACCACAATTAGTATTAAGATTTTATAATCCAAAGAGAATAGACTAAGGCCTTACAAAAGACTATAAAAATCTATATCTAGGAATAAATATTGTTCATTTAAGAGAGTCTTGTTCCAGGTAGCCTAAGCTGTCCTGGATTTTACTAGGTAGTCCAAGCTGGCCTTGAACTCATGATCATACTGCCTCAGCCTCTCCAGTATTTGGAATTACAAGTAGGTGCTACCTTAACTAGCTTAGCCTCACAACCAACCTAGAGGAACTGGCTGGCAGGAAGCAGAGTGAGCACAGCACTCAGCAGAATACCGACCAGGTTGTTACCTACCCAGTTTTTGGAAAACCTTCAGAATAGAAAGGGAAAAGTGAGATAGACCTTCCAATATATAACCAAAAATGAAAGCTTGAAACCTAGACCAGCCAGCCCTCCATAAATAAGGAGAAAACAACAAAGATATCTGAAGGAAACAAGCAAATCAAGCCTTCAACACAGTGAAGAAACTTTGGAGGACCTCAAGGCACAGATTAACTCCAGCACACTAATAGTGAGGCTTCAGTACCCCACTGAGCCCTTTGGATAGGTCAACTGGACAAAAAATAAACAGAGAGACATCAGAACTGAACAATACAAAATACCAAAGGGACCTCACGACTTAAATAATAAAATCTTATACTTCCCATAATAATTCCTCATCTTTCAATACTCTCCAAATAATATAAACTATTACAGTCCAAAATAGATCAAGAAGAAATAGATGATGTGTCAAATACAAAAATAGCAAGGCTGGCTAAACTATGTCCAAATGCAAATAATAACATTTAAGTGACTAACAGCTATTAAATGTCTATGAGCAAAATACCGTGTGGACTATCTATGATGGCCAAGAGATGGTATCAACCTAAGTATCCACCAGTGAATGAATTAATAAAGCATGTCGATTAATATATAGCCTTTTAAAAACAAGGAAATCCTGTCATTTGTACCAATACAGATGAACCTGGAGAAAATTGTGCTCAATAAGAAAAGCCAGATACAGAAAGACAAATAACACATGATCCATTCTTATGTAGAGAGTACAAAAATTAATTCATTGTAACAGAGGATATATCAAGATTTGTTGGGGTGGGATGAGGGAAGAAGAATTGAGGAGATATTTATCAATTACAAAATTTCAGTTAGGCAAGAGGGATAGTTCAAGAAATCTATTACAAATAGTGTTGACTATGGTTAACAATATTTCACATAAAATTGCTAAGAGAATATATTTTAAGTGTTCCCACCCCCAAAATAAGCATGTGAGGTCATGTATTTTAGCTTCTGTGATAGTCTCAATGTGTTGAGATCTAGAGTCACCCTGGAGATGGGCCTCTGGCATACCTGGGGGGATTTTCTTAATTATCTTAATTATGTTCATTGATGTGGGAAACCCTGTCATAATCGTGGGTTGGACCACTCCCTGCACAGGGAATCTTGGACTGTATAAAGTGGAGAACGAGAGCTGAGCACCAGCATGCATGTACACATTGCTCTCTTCTAACTGTAGATGGAGGGTGATCAGATACTGGGCACAGCGACTTCCTTCACATGATGGACTAAACCTGGACCTATGACCTAAAACAAATCCTGTCTCCCTTAAACTGCTTCTTGTCAGGCTATATTTTTCATAGCAACAGGAAAAGAAACTAAGGGAATTTCACTTAGCAACATATGCATATATCAAAAATCCGTACTGTACATCATAAATAAATAAATATATATATATATATATTTACTTGTCAATTGAAAGTCTTTTAATGTAAATCTCTTAACAGGCTCTAGAATCGATCCACCACTTACTTTCAGACTCTGTAATTACTGTATATGAGTGGAAAGTATGTATTCATATTTTAGAGTAATATAAAATTAAAGGAGGAAAATATGAATTCCTAAACATAAAGACTGAGAGAAAGATGCAGACAGTTATGGCAGAGTGCATGATCTGGGGTAGGGTGGAGGGAAGGGAAAGGGGAATATGTCTAAACTGAACTGAGAAATGATGTCTGAAATACATAAAACATCAATGAAAGCATTATTAAAAAGTCCACTGTGATAAATGCTGGGGAGCATCTGAAAGTGGTATATAAGTCCTTAAGAAGATTTAGATTCCATATGGAAGATGAGAGATCCAACCTGTGAAATAAATTTAGGAAACAGCAAAGCCAGGTGGCTCCTTCTTTGGTTTCTTCAGGCCTGGAATTCTTATTATACAAACAAGGAAGATGATACTTACTCCACCAATCATGGGAGAAATATATCAGATTTTAGAACACAGATGCCAAGGGGAAGGATAGTGTATGGCACACAAGCCACACTTAGAGAACAGCCAAGAAGCCTCTGGTTCACAAATGATCAGACTTGAAGAACAGATGTTTAAATTCTAAGTAAATGGAAAAAATATTTTCCCCCTCTAAGGTCTTTCTTGAAAGAAGGAAAGGGAAAATCTAAGAAATGTCACTGAGCCTGTCTTCTGAGTATGCCCTGAAAGGAAACTACGCCTCCAGCTCCTGCTACACTCCACCAGAGGTTCAGGATCAGGAGAAAGTTGCATCAGGGATCCAGGGTCAGGAGAGAGTTGTCATCAGGAATCCAGGATCAGGAGAGTCACAGCAGGGATCCAGGATCAGGAGAGGGTTGTCATCAGGGATCTAGGATCAGGAGAGGGTTGTCATCAGGGATCCAGGATCAGGAGAGGGTTGTCATCAGGGATCCAGGATCAGGAGAGGGCTGTCATCAGGGATCCAGGATCAGGAGAGGGTTGTCATCAAGGATCCAGGATCAGGAGAGTCACAGCAGGGATCCAGGATCAGGAGAGGGTTGTCATCAGGGATCCAGGATCAGGAAGGAGTTGTCATCAGGGATCCAGGATCAGGAGAGTCACAGCAGGGATCCAAGATCAGGAGAGAGTTGTCATCAGGGATCCAGGATAAGGAGAGGGTTGTCATCAGGGATCCAGGATCAGGAGAGGGTTGTCATCAGGGATCCAGGATCAGGAGAGAGTTGTCCACTGAATCTCTGCATCATTGCATTTTGCTTCTTATTTCAGGAATTAAAATTCTTGGAAAAAATGTGCCAGAATTTTGATCTGACTCCCTCATTCCTGAGAATGGAGCCCAAGAGGCAAGCTTGGCAGAATGGGCTTTGTCAACGTCTCTCTCTGCATTGCCAGTCTCTCTAATCTACTGTCTTTCCACGCCCACATTTCACATATAATTTCTTCTTTCACATTCAAATCCCAACTTTTGATCTCAAAATGAACATATGTTTATCCTAGTCCTCACCATCACATATCCTGCAGTGTGAGAATTTTGGTTGAAATTCTTTCAATTACATAGGAGAGGATCACCATTTTTCTCTCTGTTCTTAGGTTCATTTTTTGAGGGCCTTGCAAATTAGATGAAGAGTGGTTAATAAAGGGAAAGTATACACAGTTTATTTGACATTTTTATGTGACACAGAGGCCTTCCTAGAAAAGAAGTAAAGCAGGTAGACCCAAGAGTTTATGTACCCCTTTTAACAAAGAGTGATAAATTGTGGGGACGCAAGGAAAAGGGCAAGGCTCGAGATTTTTAAGGGCTGAAAACTGTGGGAAGATAAATCCATGGAGAAACTCATGGGAGATAAAGGCTAATTCAGCAAGGTTTGTTAGGGCAGATCCATCTCGGTGCCAATTTTCTGTCATCTTTGTGGTTGTAAAACTTCCCTCAGGACAGAGGATTTATGACAATCCTTATTTCTCAGGAGTTTTGCTTTTACACAGATAAGGAAGGCTCTTCTACATCTGTTGAATCTCAAATGTTTTCTCCTCAAAATAATTCTTATGCCAAAGTAGCATACTTTGGAGCAGCCTGTTCTGATCTCCTTCCACTATAATGACATATAAACAAGACAGCATTAAAACCTTTCAGACTTAAGTGCCTGCTTCAGACTCACCCTGTCATATTCCTAATCCCCTTCAAAAAGGATAGTAAGATTCTTACAAAGGTAATATTTTTGCTGTTGTTATTTTAAGGTCTCTGGGAAGACTGTGGAGGAAGCTTCTAAATGACACCTTTACTAATAAAATTTGAACCAGAGAGGCATATATAATCTTTTGGACTGACTTTGTTAAGACTCTTGAGTCTGCTTATGTGACTCATGCCACACGCCCTCTGATAGTTTAGAACACTTACTAATTTTGTCCAAGTCAGATTGTTATTTCTTTTTTCTCAAGATTTTTAATGAAACCAATTCTAAATTTATTTCTTTAAGAGTATTTCTGGCACAGAAAGAAAGATCATTGTAAACACCAAACATAACTTTGGAAACTAACTTCCATATCTAAATTCTTCTACACTGAGGGGAAACCAAACTTGCTTTAATTTTAGGATACAAAGACTCCATTAAATTCTCAGTAATCTCTGGTGCAGAGTCTCTGCTACATTTTCAAAATGAAACAACATACCTCTTGCTTTTTTAAAAAATGCTTATTATGAATTTCATCTCAATGTGACTGCAAGTCATTAGTATGTGTGTCTCCCTATATTCCAATATCACCAGCATCTTTCTGGCTATTTTAAAACCTGGAATTTAATGCAAGCTGCAAGTTTCTATGGCAACACAGATCACTGTGGCTGCTTATTCCAATATGTTCTTTGTAAATCACATTTTAAGGGATAATTTTTCTAACAAAGCATTGTTTAAATTGCTTCAGAGTTATAGCAATTATGCTTTCAATGATAAACATCAGCAGAGAGAGAAAAAGCACATTTCAGAGTGCCAGCAAGCTTCATGATGCTGACAGCAGACAAGTGTCGTTTTCTAGGGTGGTTCTGGTTCTCGCTACTCCACACACTCTTGGCTCTGTGCAGGGTATGGAGGAATCTTCTTTCCACCAGGTTTATAGATAACATACTCTTTCATTGTCCTTTTATTTAAATATATCTTTTATACTTCAAGACTTCAGAATACATTACCATGGAAAAGGGCTTCTATACAACTGAGGTAGAAATGCCATGTTCTCTACTATTAATTTAGTTTTTCCGAATACAATTTGGAAGTCCTTAGCTTGTGACTTTGACTCCACTGGCTCCACAGAGTTCAATGGGACAGGGCTGCAATACTCTCACAGCTCAACTGGAGCTGAAAGAAACATCTTGAAATTACATAGTTGTTGACCTAGCTCAAGAGATGTTGACCACAGTCTTCCTTCTTTAATTTTAAAAATTATTTTATTTGTTATTTTATCTTATGTGTATGAATGCATTGGCTGCATGTGTGTTAAGTGCTCCCATGTCATATAATGCCTGCACAAGTCAGAAGATGGCATTGGATCTTCTGGAACTGGAGTTACAGTGTTCCTAACGGCTGAGCCATCCCTCCAGCCCCCAGAGTCTTCCTTTGCTCTTGCCTAATTGGCCTCTTCCATAAGGAAGTTCACAATATGATGGCTGGCTTCCCCCAGAGAAATTTATCGAAGTGGGGAGGGAGAAGGGAGGAAGGAGGAGAGAGGGGCTGAGCCTAGAATGTCCAAGGCAGAAGCCTCTTTCTACAACTTTACTTCAGTGACACTCATCATTCTGCTATGTTCCAGTTATTAAACATCAGTGGGAAAATAATTAAGTGCACTTCTAAGCAGTAGGGGTATCAAAGGATGCTAAACAATTCTTAACGTACCCAACATAACTATGTTAATGTCAACTATTATTTTTCTACTGTGCCTAAGATATTTAAGATATTGATTTGGTTTTATTCATCTCCTGTACTTCTCTTTCTTCTTTCAACCAGTAAATGTTCAACCCTACATTTCCTATACAGATTTATCTGGCTGAGTGGAAAACATAACCAGCCTATAAGTCTTTCTGGTTTGTGCTTCAAAAAACCCTAATCTCTTAGGGAATAGCGTTTCCATAAAAGAGAGAGTAACGTATGAGTACGAATTGCATATCTGTCAGGAAAACACAATGTGGTAGGGGCAGAGAGAATATGAGAAACCGGAAACCAGACCAAGCTTGCTAACCACCTTGTGGTCATCAGATGCCAGAGTGGTGTGGCTGTGTGCCTTACTGCAAAGTATGACATAGGTTGCCTCACCAATGGTCCTCACAGTCCCGGAAAGGTGGAGGAAAATGAGATGCTCCAGATGTGAAAGGGACAAGAAGACATATGACAGCTGTGAATGACGATAGAGGACAATGGTGTCTCAACACCATGAACACCTTCATCCCATGTAGAAATATCAAGGAGAAACAGAAATTGCAAATGTAAAACAGTCAGTTGTGACTGATACCAGAAGACTGCTTTCCTGTTGACTTGAGCCCTGGGCATGTCTATAACAGGAACTTCCCACCTGACAACTGACCCTGCCACAACCCCTGACAGAAGTATCAACCAGCTTCTACAAATTGCCCACCCACGTACAGTAAAATGCAGAACCAGAACTCAAACCTGACCTTGACTGCAACAATTTGGCCTGTATGTAGAATCAGAGAGAGAGAATAAGATCTGGGTAAATGCTTATTAAATGCATACCAATCACCATGAGAACATCGGAAGGCCAGAGGTTTCCATATAAATGTGACCTTACATCAGTGTGGAAGGAGAGTAGATAAAATCTTGGTTACAGCACCCAGAGCAGCCATTATTATTTCTACAGTTGTGCTCTGAAACTCCTTGTGAGGAAGACCACATTTATCTCCCTACCCTTATCATCAAACACGCTTGGGGTTAGGTGCTCAAAATGGCATCGATGCTTTCGTTTTCAGTGTTATCATGTTGTAATTCCTCAAGGGTCTAACCTGGCTGTCTTAGTTTCATTCTGTTGCTATGATGAATATCCTGAGCCAAAACAAGTTAGAGGAGGACATGGTTTATTTGGTCTATAATCACAGCTCATAATCGATCATTTCAGGGAATTCAAGGCAAGAACTCAAGCAGCTGATCACATCACATCCACAGTCACAAGCAGAGAAACAAATACACCCATGCCACCTGGCCCTGTTTAGCTAGCTTTTCTCACTTACAGAGTTCAGGGTCCGGCCTAGGGAATGGTACCACACACAGTGGGCCAGGTCAAGTAACAGCCAAGGCTGTCCCCACAGACGTGTCCACAGGCCAACCTGATGTACACAGTCCTTTCTTTAGGCTCAGGTGCTCTTCCCAGGTGATTCCAGGTTGTAACAAGTTGACAATTATAAACTAACCGTCAACCAAGTGGCATTGTAGCATTTATTAATACATTAATAAATTAATAAATTAATAAATTAATAAATTAATAAATTAATGTTAACAAGTGGCTTGGGTGAGTCATTCACAAAGATTTAATTTTTCTGAGAGGCTGCTGATTGATATGACAATAGATAGTAAAATTCTGTTGTTTTCTAGCATTATGTGAACTGGAAACTATTATTCTCTCCTTGAACTCTGATGTTTGACCCACTGCAATACATTCTCTTCATCTATTGTATTAGTTGAAGATTTATGTATACTAAAAAATTTGGAAAGATCATCTATAATATGTATGTGACTAATAATAGAGTTCTGACTATAATATTTTCAAGATGCTACACAAAATGCTACACAAACAGAAATTGACTTCAGTCTAACGTTAGAGTTCATCATTTTGTTGATGTATTTTACTTTAAAGAGAAATCTTTCTCTCTTTCTCTCTCTCTCTCTCTCATCCCCACACACATACACACACACCACACACCACACACTACACAAATTTATCTTAAATTCTCTTCTAATTACAAACATAAATATTATGAGGACCAAAAATGTTAAATGTTGGTGCTAGAGACGTGTCTCAATGGTTAAGAGCATTGGCTGTTCTTGCAGAGGACTCAAATTCAGTTCCCAGCACACACATGGCAGTTAACCATCTGACCATCTGTAACTCCCGTCCTAGGTAATGCAGTGCCCTCTGCAGGTATTGCAAGCACATGGCCCTTAGGTACATGCAGGGAAAACACATGCATGCTAAAACAAATATATTTTAAAAATAAATTTAAAATGCTAAATGCTTGGAGAAAACAATAAAGGAATTAAAAAGAAACATCTAACCAAGATAGATATGTCTAGCATTTTCATATATAGTAGTTGAACTGATACAGGATATAAATTCTGTGTCCTGTCTTCATTCTCATTTTAGTATATGGCTTCTCCTTACATTAACAACATTGCAGATACGTTACTAAATCAAGAAAGTTAATGAGGCCTAAAATGAAATAATTTCTTGACTTAAGCTCATTTAGCCACAAAATAAAATGAATTTGAATACCCTGATTTCCAGAGCATGCAGATATATCTTATGTGCAGTCATTAGCATTGAGTTCCCTTAGTTTAAATGCATACTGAATGCTTAATACATGAGAAACTATAAGAAAAGACTTTATAATATCTGCCTCTGAGCTCAAGGAATTGAAAATTTAGTTGAAAAAAAGCAAAAATTGAAAACATTCAACAGTTTAATAATAATGTCAAGCAATATATAGATAAGAATCAAACAATATACACCAGAAAAATCTATGAGTTCAAAAGTAAAGAGACCCAGAGGGGCGTGAATAGAGAGGGTAAACATTCAATTACAGATATAATCACTGGCCAGCTTCTCAGGGTGACACATCTAGGCCAGTTGTTATTACGTTAACATTACAAATATGCTTAAAAAAATAAAAGCCTAAATGTCAAAATAAGTTTTTAAAAGTGGACTGGAACTTGGAGGACATAGTTCCCCTTGTTATCTGTTAGAACCATCTGTCTCCCAGAACTGTGCTAATGAATCCCTCTGGTCCCTTCAATCTGTGCAGATGGATCTGTCTGCGTCCTCACCCTGTGCAGATAGAACTTACTCTCTAATCTTGTTTTACCCTCTATGTCCCCCATCAGGCCACAGCCATAATTTATTCAAGGTCTCCAACTTCTTTGGGGAAATACAAGTTCAGGTTTGGCTCCACCCTTAATCCTCACTGACCATCTAGTCTTTTCATTCCTACTTCAAGTCATCTAAGGTCACAAATCCTTCCTGATATCTACTGTTTCCAGTAGGTGTGTATGCTGCTTGCAGTGCTTGGATACATTGATTCTCAAGCATACCCGCATTCATTCACTATCTTTTTGGGTGGAGTGCCCAAGCTGAGGTTGCCAAGGAGGCACCCTGGTCATCAGACCCAAGAGTGAGACATGATTCTGCTGGGGTTAATTAAAATCATTAGTACAGGGGCTGGAGAGATGGCCTAGCAGTTAAGAGCGCCGCCGACTGCTCTTACAGAGGAGCCGGTTTCGATCCCCAGCACCCACATGGCGGCCGAGAACCGTCTGAAACTCCAATTCCAGGAGAACTCCAGTTCCAGGGGAATCTGACACCCTCTTCTGACCTCCTCAGCATTGCACGACATGGGTGCACAAACTTGCATGCAGACAGTACATTCATACACATACATAAATAAATAAATGCCAGGCGTGGCGATGCACGCCTTTAATCCTAGCACTTGGGAGGCAGAGGCACGCGGATCTCTGTGAGTTCGAGGCCAGCCTGGTCTACAGAGTGAGTTCCAGGACAGCCAGAGCTATAGGGAGACCCTGTCTCAAAAAGACCAAAAAAAAAAAAAAAAGTCATTAGTACAGATTACATCTACTAATAAATCATTCTTACAAACACTAAAATCATGCATTCCTGATGAAACACAAAAGAATAACCTACTATTTATAAAATCTGTTTAAGTACATTGATTATTCCTAAGGTTAATGTGGACCAATATATTCCTTAACTTCTAATGCACACATATAATCAATCCTTAATTATTCTTAGAAGTATAGAAAAGAGGGGTTGGGGAGATGTCTCTGTGGTTAAGAATACGTACTGCTCTTGCAGAAGACCTCACTTTGAGTCCCAGCACCCGTACAGGCAGCTCACAACCACCTTGTAACTCCAGCTCCAGGGTACCTGACACCTCTGGCCTCTATGGGCATCTGCACTCATGTGCACAAACCCACACACAGACACACATTCAATAACATAATTAAAAGGAAATCTTTTTTAAAATATAGAAAAGATATTTTTAATGTGTCTTAAATCATTGCAAGGAAATACTTTCAGGGCTGGGGAATGGCTTAGTCAGAAAACTGCTTGCCCTGTGAGCACAGGCCTTGAGTTGGATCCTCATAAGAAAAGACAGGCATGGTAGGACACACCTGTAATCCTAGCTCTGGGGAGGTTGAAACAGAGACTCCCTGGAGCTCACTGGCCCACCAGCTTAGCTTAATTGATGAGCTCCCAACCAGTTAGAGACTGTGTCTCAAAGGCCGTGGTGGCATTCCCAAGAATGGCACCCAAGGTTATCCTCTAGATAACACACACACACACACACACACACACACACACACACACACACCTTAAAAAAGAAATGGTTTTTAAAATTCTTTCTGAGAAATCAAAAATCATGCAAAAAACATAAAGATTAATTTTTTAGGAAAAGAACTGGAAATTTCCTTAAGCAAACATGATTTTTAGATATTTTAATTACTGTCACAATTATTATAATTGAATGGAAACTACATTACATTCAACACAAGTTTCAACAGAGGCAAAAGACAGACTCTTGCTTGTTGTCTTTTTGTCTTTGGCCCTCGATGCACCCCTGCACTGTTAGAGGAAATATTGAGTCCTGGGTGCATTAAAAATTAGCATCGTTGTTTATTGGCCCTGTGAAATATGGGTAAGAAATCCTTGTTTAACATGTTTTACAAGTGGTAATTGCCATTAAGTTAAAGTATTTTACACTACGATCTTCAGCATCAACCCATGGCCTTAGCAAATGAAAAATATGCCATTGTGCAATGTCTAGAAGTGCAGCATGAACACATTAGTGATGAATCTTATTCCAAGTCACTGAGTCATTGTGACAAACTTTCTTTACATAGTATGATCATCCAAGACACAGCACAGAAAAAAATAAGACCACTCAGAAACTCAGTAGGCAGTGATGACAATAAATTGGGTTTCATTTATGGGATTTATTTCTTTTTAATGCTGTAAATGTTCCATCTTGTTATCTTAGAAGGACTACCAGAAAAGATATCTGAATAGAAAGGGAAGAGACTCAGTGATTTTACAGGGCCACTTCTTTGGAACTGAGTGATGCTTCTGTGATGTCCATGCTACTGAGTACAAAAATGGGAGCAGACAAATTGACACCTGGAAGATGTAGATGTACTTCTGACAATGCAGTCAGTTTAAACAAAACCCAAAAGGTTTGGTACTAGTGTACATTTTCTTGCTCAGAGAAAACAATAGAAAGAAGTAAAATCAGAGAGAAAATACCATCTCAGCAGAGTTGCTCCAGAACTACCTGAGCATACTAAGGGCCTGACACAGTGTCGGAAAATATATGCATCAACTTAACCCATCGTAGATCTCTTCTTTCAGGAATCAATCAATTTAAAAACTGTGTAAAATAGAGAGGAACTGTGGGTGTGGATAGAAGGACAGTCAGTGGCACACACTTGTTGCACAGGTGGGTCTCTGGAGCACAGGCTTTCTCTGCCCACTCTTGGTGGGTGCCTGCCGCCCACCACTAGAACCATAGAGAGGAAGTATGTGCATGGATAGGAGGACAGGCAATGGCACACACTCATCACACAGGTGAGGGCCATTGTGCACGCCAAAGGAATAACCCCCCCCCCAAGCTACTGGTATTTTGGTGGAAAGTATAAGCTGCTGGTGCTATAGTTTACTGTGGTTGGGACGATCCAGCAGTGTCAGTGATTCTAGTCTGCACAGCCAAAGCTGAGGAAGAAACAAGCAGGAAGCAAACTGAGTAACCAACCAGTCTTCCATATTAACATTGAGATTAGCAACAGAAGCCAAACAAACAAACAAAAGGGGGGGGGTATTACACATGCCAAAGTCACAATGGAAAAACAACAATATGGGAAAAGTTCATAATAATTCCCCACCAAACTGAACCAATCCTGTAGAAGATCCCAACAATGAGATCTCCCTGGAAGGAAACCAAGATACTGACCTTAGAAGAACAATCGTAGACATATTCAAAGACTATAAATAACAAATCAGAGAACTAAAGGGAGAGAATGAAAAACTCATGAGGGAACTAGAAGGAAAGAATGATAAGCTCCAGAAAGAACTAAAGGGAGAGATTGACAAACTCTGAAAAGAACTAGAGGAAGAGAAATACGAACTCTGAAAGGAAGTGGAAACAATGAAAAGATCTCAGGCTGAAAGGAAAAAAGAAACTGACCAGCAAAGAAAGCTCCAGAAGTGTTCTAGTTTGTCTCCAATTGCTGTGACAAAACACTCTGACCGACACCAACTTGGGGAGGAAAGGGTTTATCTCCTGGGTCACAGTTCATCACTCAGGGAGCCCAAGGCAGGAACTCAGGGCAGGAACCTGGAGGCAGGAGCTGAAGCACAGGCCATGGAGGAGTGCTGCTTACTGGCTTGCTCCCCTTGCCCATGCCCAGCCTGCACTCTTATACTGTACACAACAACCTTCCCAGAGGTTGCACCACCCATAGTGGGCTGGGCCCTCCCATATTGCCCAACAATCAAGACAATACTCCTGAGACGTGGCCACAGGCCAGTCCAATGGAGCCAATTCTCCAATTGAGGCTCCCTCAACCCAGGTGTGTCAAGTTGACACTAAAGCTATCCAGCACAAAAAGGAAGTGGAAATACTGAAGAAATCACAGGATGAAATTAAAAAGGAAATTGAACATTCATCCAATCAGCAGGAAAGGGTGGGAAAAAGCCTCAGAAGCAGAATAGATGAAGCAGAAAAAAATATCAGACTTATAGGATAACAGAGAAGCTATAAACCTCAAGTAAAGATTACAAAAAAAATTTTTAAACACAGGAGTAGAACAACCAAGAAATGTGGGACACCAGGAAAAGACCAAACCTCCGCATCAAAGGGATAGAGGAAGAAGAAGAATTCCAAGACAATGGTATAGATCAGATCATCAACGGAATAATAGAAGAAAATTTCCCTAAACTGAAAAAAGACAAACCCAAACAAATACAAGACGCACATAGAACACCAAATAAACAAGACCAGAAAAGAAATTTCCCATGCCATATCATAGTTAAAACACCAGATGCTCAAAACAAGGACAAAATACTGAAGGCCACAAGAGAAAAACAACAAGTTACATATAAGGGGAAACCCATCAGAATCACAGCTGACTTCTGAGGTCAAACTATGAAAGCCAGAAGAACACGGAACAAAGTATTACCACTGCTAAATGACTTTAGATGCCAACCCAGATTACTATACCCAGCAAAAATGTCAATCATAGTTGCAGGAAAAAGAAAAATCTTTCATGACATAAACAAAATGAAAGAAAACATGTCAAAAAAAAAAAAAACAACAACACTTCAGAAAATACTCAAAGCAATTCAAAGAACAGAGGAAAGGAGCAACTATCCTTAATCAACCCAAGAGAGAAATTACCAAAAGCATAACAGAGTAAATAAATACCTAGACCAAGAATGCAAATGAAAAATAAGTTGAAAGGAAATAATACACATCTCACAATAATAACCTTAAAAAGTAATGGTCTAAATAACCTTAAATATTAATTGGTCCCCAATCAAAAGACATAGACTGGGAGAATGGATTAGGAAACAGAATCCATCTATATGCCACCTACAAGAAACCCATCTCACCCTCAAGGACAGACACCACCTTAGAGTGAAAAGATGGAAAAATCATTCTGAGCAAATGGTACTAAAAAACAAGCAGGAGTGGCTATTCTAATATCAGACAAAATAGACCTCAGAGTAAAATTAATCTGAAAACACAAAGGGGGCCATTATATCCTTATCAATGGAACAATTAACCAGGAAGATTTCACAACCTTAAATGTTTATGCACCAAATTCTGGTGCACTGAACTTTATAAAAACAATCCTTCAGGACCTCAAGACACAGATTAATCCCAGCATGCTAATAGTGGGGGACTTCAATACCCAACTGAGTCCCTTGGATAGGTCAATTGGACAAAAAAATAGAGACATCAGAACTGAACAATACAATACACCAAATGGACTTCACAGATATGTACAGAATATTCCACCCAAACACCAGAGAATATACTTTCTACTCAGCGCCCCATGGAACATTCTCTAAAATCAGCCACATACTGGAACACAAAAGAAATGTCAACAAATACAAAAGGATTGACATTTTCCCATGCATTCTATCAGACCATAGTGTAATAAATCTCAATATTAACACCAGGGTAAGCCCTACTAACTATAAGAATACATGGAGACTAAAAAACTTGATCCTGAATAATGAGTGGGTCAGGGAAGAAATAAAGAATGAAATAAAAGCATTCCTAGAACTAAATGAAAATGACAATACAACACAACAAAACTTGTGGGGTACATTAAAGTCAGTCCTAAGAGGGAAATGTATAGCCCTAAGAGCCCACATTAAAAAAAAAAAAAAAACAAACAGAAAGAGAACAAATGAACGATCTAACACGGCAGCTAAAACACTTGAGAGACAACAACAAATGAACCCTAAACCCAACGGAAAGGAAGAAATAACAAAAGTCAGAGCAGAAATCAATGAAATAGAAACGAAGAAAATAATACAAAAAAAAAAAAATCAATGAATCTAAAAGCTAGTTCTTCGAAAAGATAAACAAGATAGACCTCTAGCCCAGTTAACCAAAAGAAAGAAAAAGCAACTCCAAATTAATAGTACTGATGATGAAAAGGGAAATATCACAAGAGATGAAGAAAATATCCAGACAATCATACTTCAAAAATCTATACTAAGTTTGGAAACCTAAGAGAAATGGATGAATTCTTGAAATTCTGGGAACCAACAAAGTTTAACCAAGAAGAGGTTGATAGTTTAAACAGACCTATAACATTTGGAGAAATTGAGGATGTAATAACAAACCTCCAAACTAAAAAAAGCCTAGGCCCAGATTGTTTCACAGCGGAAATCTATAAAACATTTAAAGAAGTCTTATGGGGATCCAAGCCCCCCAAATTTTAAAGTCTTTTTGCCTGTAAACTGGGATACCTGCAAGAAGAGAGGTGGTAAGGCCCTGCTGTCAAAGACCTGGTATAAGCATGGGAAAGATGTATTGAGACCACACTTGCAAGTGTACAGTTGGTCTCTGGAATGCCAGAGAGTGTTACCAAAGGCCGCTAAACCAATAAAGCAAATATTGGTCTCCTTGAGTCAAGCAAGACTCCTCCATCAGCATCAGCTACACCTTACCTGCCTGGAAATACTGTGCAGCAGTGGCAGCCATATGTCTGTATATCCCAAATATAACTGGCTAGTAGCTCTCTCCTTGGAGGAATAATTCACGGCTAATGCCACAAGCCTACATGCTCTACTCGTTAGGAGATGTTATAAGCCACAGTAAGACCTTGTCATCTTTTACAGAAAAAATATAGTTCATGGATTAGCATACCACCCAAACATCTGTGTCTATACCAACGTAACCTACCATAATAATTAATACTGTTTAAATGCATGTATATCTAATTGCTTGTGCTTCATTAGTAGGATTGAAAGGTTATTCCTGGATAAAATGTCAACCCATGAAAGGAAACAGCCTGAACTGACCAGAGTCCAAAACGACATCTCCAGAGAAAGTAGACTGTTTTGCTTTTCACCCACTTGTGCCCCTTTTCTAAACCTAGGGAACAATCTGCAGAAGAGGGGGCATGGTAGAATGTAAGGGCTTCAATTGGGGTGAATGGTGAAACTACAGCAATATAGACTGGACTCTCATTTGATCAACATGATTGTACATACAAGCCCCTCCAGCTGGATGGTGGAAGCCTTGGGCTGTGTGGGTTTGGCCATAGCTGCTTGCAAATTGGTTTTACATGAAGGATACTTGTATTCACTACTTATTACTTACTGTTAAAAAAATCAAATAAGGGGCTGGAGCGATGGCCTAGTGGTTAAGAGCGCCGACCGCTCTTGCAGAGGACCCGGGTTCGATCCCCAGAACCCACATGGCGGCCGAGAGCCGTCTGAAACTCCAATTCCAGGAGAACTCCAGTTCCAGGGGAGTCCGACGCCCTCTTCTGACCTCCGCGGCATTGCACGTCACGGGTGCACAGACTTGCATGCAGACAATACATTCATACACATATGGAAATAAATAAAATTAAAAAAAA
>VZQC01007972.1:141839-201388 GCA_009823505.1 Rhizomys pruinosus
AAAAAAAAAAAAAACCCTGGGAACAAACCTAACCAAAGACACCAAAGATCTCTACAACAAAAATTTTAAAGCTCTGTAGAAGGAGATTGAAGACAACATCAAAAGATGGAAAAACCAAGCTGGCTGTGGTGGTGCACACCTTTAATCCTAGCACTCAGGAGGCAGAGGCAGGCAGATCTTTATGAGTTCAAGGCCAGCCTGGTCTACAGAGTGAGTTCCAAGACAGCTGGGGCTACATGGAGACCCTGTCTAGAAAAAGACACACACACAAAAAAAAAAAATGTGGAAAAAACCTCCCATGCTCATGTATTGAAAAAAATTAATATAGTAAAAATATCCTTGGTGGGGCATGGTGGTACACACCTTTAATCCCAGTACTTGGGAGGCAGAAGCAGGCAGATCTCTGTGAGTTCAAGCGAGCTCCAGGCCAGCTGGGACTAAAGGAAGACCCTGTCTCAAAAAGAGCCCTCCCCCCAAAAATGTCCATTGTACCCAAATTAATATACAGATTCAATGCAATCCCAATTAAAATCCCCATGAGTTTCTTTACAGAGTTGGAAAAAAATCCTTAAATTCATATAGAAAGACAAAAGACCCCAATAGCTAAGGCAACACTGAGTGAAAAATGTAATAAAGGATGGATCACCTTACCAGACTTCAAGCTATATTATAGGGCTATAATCATAAAGACAGACTGGTACTGGCACAAAAACTGACCCATTGACCAATGGAACAAAATTGAAGATCCAAACTTGAGCTCATACAATTTCAGCCACCTCATATTCAATAAAAGGGCTGAAAAAGCTCATTGGAGGAAAGATAGCATCTTCAGCAAATGGTGCTGGCAAAACTGGATCACAATTTGTAGAAGAACAAAATTAAACCCCTACCTCTCACCCTATACAAAAATCAACTCCAAATGGATCAAAGACCTCAGTGTGAAACCAGAAACTCTGAAGGTGATAGACGAAAAAGTTGGTAGCAATCTACAAGACTTTGGAGTAGGAAAAGACTTTCTAAATCAAACAGCAGCAGCTCAGGTAATAAGGTCAACAGCAGACAAGTGGGACCTCATCAAACTCAAAAGTTTCTGCACAACAAAAGAAACAATCAAGGAAGTGAAGAGAAAACCCACAGAGTGGGAGGAAATCTTCACTACTGATACATCTGACAGAGCATTAACATCCAGAATATATAAACTACTCAAAAACCGAAGAAGAAAACAAATGACTCACTCAAAAGATGGAGTAAAGAGCTGAACAGAGACTTCACCAATGAGGAAGTAAAGATGGCTGAGAAACAGCTTAAAAAGTGTTCAACATTGTTAATAATTAAGGAAATGCAAATTAAAACCACTCTAAGATATCATCTCACTCCGATAAGACTGGCTAAGATCAAGAAAACAAAAGACACCAAATGCTGGAGAGGTTGTGGGGAAAGGGGAACACTCATCCACTGCTGGTGGGAATGTAAACTCATACAACTACTGTGGAGAGTAGTGTGGAGAACCCTTAAAAGACTCAAAATGAGCCTACCACCTGACCCAGCCATACCACTCCTGGGTACATAGCCACAAAACTCATCCTACTGCAAAGATACATGCACATCTATGTTTATTGCAGCTCTTTTCATAATAGCGAAGAGTTGGAACCAACCCTAATGCCCCTCAACTGACCAGTGGGTAACAAAAATGTGGTACATATATACAATGGAGTTCTATGCAGTGGTGGTAAAGAAAGATGGCATCATGGGATTTTCAGGTAAATGGATGGAACTTGAAGCCATTATGCTAAGTGAAGTAACACAGTCCTCCCGAAAAGCAAACAAGGAATGGTTTCCCTCATTTGTGGATGCTAGGCCCAAATCCCCCAATTCAAAGAAAAGCTGAGTAATGTTAATGTTATATTTCTTTATATCTGAAAGCAACTGTGATGTTATAATGTGAATCTCTTAATGAGCCTTAGAATTAACTTACCACTTACTTTCAGACATGGTAATTAATGTATATGGGCAGAAGGTATATATTCATATTTTAGAGTAATATAAAATTAAAAGGAAAAAATGTGAACCCCTAAACATAAAAAAGTGACTTCTGGATGTTTAACCTTTGTCAGATGGGTCACTGGTGAAGAGTTCCAATCTAAACTTGTTTTGGAATTAACCTAGAGTTTCTTCTCAGAGTTTGTAATTTTGGTATATGTATGGAGTATATATAAAAAAATTTTGTATTACTTTTATTTAATTATTATTTATATATTATATATAAGTATATATATATATAAATATATATTTTGTATTACTCCAAAATATGTATATATATGTATATATACAAATATACTTATATGTATATATATACATATTTTGTATCTATATATATACAATGTATATGTATATACATTGTATATATATATATATATGTACAATGTATATGTATGTATAAATATGTATATATATACATATATATACATATTTTGGAGTAATAGAAAACTAAAGGGAACAAAGACAAAAAAAGACTTGTTCAAAGAACTGATCAAAACTGCAAACTTCTGTATTAAAAAAGGTAAAAAAGACTGAGAAAAAGATGCAAGACGGTACTTAATATGTAGAGAAGAATGCATGAATTCTGGTGAGGGGGGTATGGATGGGGAAACAGTTCTAAATTTGATTAAGAAATGTTGAATGAAATATACAAAAGCTCAATAAAAATTAAGAAAAAAAAAAAAAAAGGCTAGGCATGGTGGTGCACACCTTTAATCCTAGCACTTGGGAGGCAGAGGTAGGCAGATCTTTGTGAGTTCAAGGCCAGCCTGGTCTACAGAGTAAGTTCCAGGACAGCCAGCGCTACAGGGAAATCCTGTCTCAAAAAGACCAAAAAAAAAAAAAAAAAAAAAAAGAGAGAGAGAGAGAAAACAACCACAAATGCTGGTACGGATGTGGACAAGAGAGAACCTTAACACTGTTTGGTGGAATTGGACCAGCCCAACATCCATGGAAATCAATATGGAAGTTTTCAAAAACAAAAAACAGAACTTTGTATTGAACCTAGCGATAGCCCTTCTAGAGATAGTTATTTCCCAGAAGGCTCTGACTCAACATACCACAGATATATGTTTGTACGCAATGTTCATGTGCAGTGGCTATTCTCTTTTTTTTTTTTTTTTTTTTTTTGGGCTTTTCGATACAGGGTCTCCCTGTAAGCCCCACTGGGCCTGGAACTCACTCTAAAGATGAGGCTGGCTTGAACTCACAAGATCCGCCTGCCTCTGCCCCCAAGTGCTAGGAATTAAAGCGTGCGCTACCACGCTTGGCAATTCTCAATAGCTAAGTTAGAGAACTGGCAACAGAGGACTGAATGAAGAAAACATGGTCTATTTGCAATGGAATTTTTTATTAGCTGAAGAATGAAGTTAGGGGGCTGAGAGATGGCCTAGCGGTGTAAGAGCGGGCCGAACGCTCTTTACAGAGGACCCGGTTTTCGATCCCCAGCACCCACATGGCGGCCGAGACCTCTGAAACTCCAATTCCAGGAGAACTCCAGTTCCAGGGGAATCCGACACCCTCTTCTGACCTCCGCGGCATTGCACGACACGGGTGCACAGACTTGCATGCAGACAGTACATTCATACACATACAGAAATAAATAAAAATTAATAAAAAAAAAGAATGAAGTTATGTAATTTGCAGGAAAAAAGATACAATTTTAAGCCCATTAAACCAGTCGTAGACAAATGCTATCTTTCCTTTCATTTGTGGTTCCTAGATCTTATATAGCATTATAAAATCATATGTATGCATATAAAATTAAAGTAGATGTGAAAGCATGAGGGGACCATGTTCAATGTACAATATATACCAACACATAAAATATTTTAATAAAATGTAATTAAAAATATTAGAAGCTAGGTTTGAAAGTGTAGCTCAGCAATAGAGTGCTTGCTTAGAGGTAACTATTTTAAACATAAAAGTAAGATGTTCGATCTAAATTGTATTTGTATTCCTGAGCAACAACAAAAATAGCAGCATTTGGGCCCCTAAGATGGATCAAAAGGTAAGGATACTTACTGTCAAGACTGATGACCTGAGTTCAGTCCCGGGGACTCACAGGGTAGAAGGAGAGAACTGATTCCCACAAGTTGTCCTCTGGCCCCTCCACACACAATAAATAAATAACTCGGGGGTGGGGGGCAGTGCTGCAGGAGGGTGCCAAGGGAGAAACAGGTATAAAGACAAGACTGACTGAAAATTTCTATGAAGCACATAAAAAGTTCAATAAAAATGTTATAAAATATAAAAAACCATAACTGCTTCAGGGGCAGCAAAAGTATGAAGACTCTGTTTGAAATTGATACCTTAAAATTAAAACCAAAGAAGTTTGCCAACATCTAAGTTAAATCAACTAAATGAAAATGCTACATCCTGAATAAAAATAGTGATTACTGCCATAATTAAACTGAGTCCTATGATTGTCAACATTTACCACACACACTCAGCCATCACTCCATATTATGTTCACGTGCTCACCCTGGACAGGGATGCGAACCAAGCCAGATGTTCCTCTCTGACTGGCAGGATATCACTAGAAAACAGTCTTCTCAGTCTTGGCATAAATTCCATCAACTAGTAGGTAAAATATTACAATCAAAGGGAGCAATCTAACCTGTCCTAATTTTCTAGAAAAATTATTGGACCTCAGTCTCACTGTGTCTCAGAAAACCATCACAGCAGATGCTACTGGCGTTAGCAACATCTGTTCTAAAATAGCCTGCTAAAGCTGTCAGCTGAAAGGTGAGCACTCCTGCCTGGTCATGGGACACAGATTTCCAGAGACACTGCATTTGTCTTGCAGATGTAGTCTCCTGGTGTGTAAACTCCTAATGAATTCTTTGAGATTTCAAGGCAAGTATGGAAATCAGAACGCAGATGCTGGTTAATGCATTGAGACCGATAACAAACTGGGGGAGGCCTGTAAAAACAAAAACAAACTGGTGTCAGGCTTGGTAGTTCGCACTTAGGAGGCTGAGGCAGGAGAATCACCCAAAGTTCGAGGCCAGCCTGGGCTACACAGTGAGTCACAGGCCAGCCTAGGCTACGTGTAAGGTAAAAACCTATCTCCAAAGAAATTACTTTGTTTACAAATAGGAAAGGAGAAAAGGGGAAAAGAAGGGCCCAAGTCCACAGATGAACTCTTAAGACTTACTAATTTGACTTTAAAACTTAGAAAAGCAGTCGGATATATACTGTTAAGAATACTGGAGAGCCTTTGGGGACTGGAGCGATGGCCTAGCGGTTAAGAGTGCCGACTGCTCTTGCAGAGGACCAGGGTTCATCCCCAGCACCCACATGGCAGCTGAGAACCTTCTGTAACTCCGATTCTAGGAAAACTCCAGTTCCAGGGGAATCTGACACCCTCTTCTGACCTCCGCAGCATTGCATGACACGGGTGCACAGACCTACATGCAGACAGTACATTCATACACATAAAATAAATAAATAAAAAATTTAAAAAAAGAATATTGAAGAGCCTGAAGAAAAAAACCTTCATAGGGTTAGATTTTTCAGGTGTTTCTCTTCTGCTTCTGGGTTTTTCTAGAATCAGAAAGTATGTTTCTAGAGCCCAGTCCTGTGCCAGAGTTCAGCAGGAATCCTTCTCTGTATTTCATGCTGATTTAAAATGGTACTTGATGAAATGATCCAGCTCTTGCTGGTGGCCTCCTGACGCAATTATGATACCAGACTGAAAAGTAACTAGACCAGAAGTTTCTTCTCTCTGAGGTCTGTCTTCTCTCCGCTCTGTGTGCATCATCAGAGTTTCTAGAGAAAAGTGGAAACTATTCTCATGGCCAAGTGATCCTAGAAACATTTTCTTTTTCTTTAAAATTCATTTTTAATGATCTGAATCCTTGACTTTTCCTAACTCTGAAAAGTAAGTACAGTCCCTGTGATAGGCCCCTCTACAGAACAAGCTCCTTCTAAGTTTCACCATGCTCCTTCATACACTAAGACCAAGCGTATGACTTCTAAATATATCCAGAATTCAAAATGAAAAGGTTATAATTTTAAATAATCAAAATACTGCTAGAGGTTATATCTGGGTGGAATTCAATATTCTTTTTATCTCCTTTACTTTCCAAGTGTCACTGTTTCACTTTAATCATTAGAAAAAGATGTTTTACCATTGTTTATGTAGTTTTATATGACATAGGATGACAGTTGTTTTGGAATATATAGCAAAAATACCTAGAACCCAATAAACTGACACTAAGATATATTAATGATGATTATCCTCAGGTGATAAATTGTGAGAATTTTGTGCATTTTTGAAGCTTCCTATAATGATGACCAACTATTTTATAGAAATGCTATTCTTACAAAAGGGCTCAGAGTAATTTTGAGAAACATATACCTACCCATACCATAAAATATTTATTGTTTTACTGCTATTTCACTTTTAGAATTTAATAGACTATAAGACACAGAATAAGCCGCCAGGTGCTCAAGTAGGTATAATCAAACACTGGGAAGCAGCGAGGTGACATATCAGAGCTGTTTTGTCAGGCTTCCAGTGTGATGAGAGGGCAAGGCCTGCTTTAATTACTAGTCATTTGAATTTCTGATAGATATTATGGCAAAATTTAAATCTTGTTCATTTATTTTGGCAGCTTGACAAGGGGCTCGTTTACAATCCTTTGAGGGAATTGCAAATTTTCCATTTCGATCTGGGATGAGACACATTATTCATATAAGCATGTGATGGAATTCAGGGGCTGAATACTAGTCAGAATATATTTTCAATGCATCAGAAGAGTAACTCATGATTTTTAATGTTTGGAAGCAAGAGCATAGTGAAAAAACTTAGCTATAAAAATAAAATTACAAACATGGCCCCAAATTAATATTTATAATCTTTTACATACAAATGTTTATATTTGGAAAAAAATAATATAATTGTAAGACAAATGTTATTATAATGTCCCTTTCTAAAAATCTTTCAGAAGTTTCTTAACCAATGTTATGGGGTAGTTTTGCCATTCCTTTAAAACCTAAGCCTCTTCAATTTTATTTTTATTAATTTGTTTATTTTCTTTGTAGACAGGGTCTTAAGTAGTCCTGACTAGCTTCAAACTCTCTACCTAGCAAAGGATGATCTCAAACCCCTCCCAAGGGCTGAGATCACAAGTGATGGCACACACTTGTGATCTCAGCCCTTGGGAGGGGTTTGAACCCAGAGTTTCACAGATGCTAAGCAAGCATTCCAACTGAGCCACACCCCCTAGTCAGGCTGTCTTTGGTTTTAAAATGCAAACTCCATGAACACTGGAAACCTATTTTTCTTCCAATTCCTCTACCTAGAACTTCAGGTCAGGGCTAAGAGTGCTTGGAATGTTAATGAACTCCGTCTTCCCAGGAGTGGGTCAGAAGTGGACCCAGGCAAAGTCAAAGGCCAAAAACACTGAAAAAGCTCAAAAGTGCATTTGTGTCTGTCCTGAGACTAGCAATGAGAGATTTTAAATTTCCTGGAGGTGGTGTAGAATCTTTACACAGGCTGCATGTCATGAAGTCCCCAGTGAATATTTATCAACCATGCATTTTCATCTCCAGGGCAAAAAAAGAGACTGATTCAAAAGACATGTTAAATTTTTTTCTTGTTCAAAGTGCAAATTATTATTTTTCATGGCTGTGGCATCCATGAGTGGGCCTCTGCACATCAGTACCAGATATCTCACTTAAAAGCCAATTTCACAGGATGATAAAACTGCTTAGTATAGGATGATCATGTTTCTGTTTCAAAGATTTTAGAACATAAGAAAATTAAAGGACTATACCTACGACCAGAGGGTGAATAAGTCTGATATCCAAATACCAGCAGGAGTACAGTCCTAGCTCTCTGTTAGAAGTATGTTTCTACTGTGTCTTCACCTTCTCTGGCTTCTAAGCACATCTTGATATACTTCACTGTTTATGTACACTCTGCTTTATTCAAAATCAACAACCCAAAAAGGCTGACGATACACACAAAGCAATATAGATTGGCTTATTACCTCCATCCATCTCTCCTGAATCTCCACTCTCAAAGGATTCTCAGTTACAGCTAACATAGAGAGGCAAAGCAGAAGAAAATACTGGCCTTTATCTTCTGAATTAAGGAACTGAAAAGCAAATACAGATGTAAGTAATCATGAGTTTTCACATTTGAGAATCCATCTACTCATATGATTAACTTGAAGTACACAATTGAAATTCAGCCGACCAGCTCTGAAATTTGTTGTCAGTTTAAGGACAGCTTTCACTTTGTCTTCCTACTTCGGTATTTGCAGTTCTTGAATTAACAGGACTTGTTATCCAGTTCCGACCTGGTATATTTGATGCAGTAAAAGCTCCAGCCTTCTCCTTTCTCTGTCTTTGCCATAAAGCATCTTTTCATCCTGATTTCACATCAGCCTCTCTTGGAGAGATCAATACTATGGCATACAATACTATGGCAGTTGTTGATATTTATATGGACACTGGATTCCCAGCCCCTGAAACGATGTTCTCAGCATCCCAACATAGCTGGGCATCAAGAGAAGAACACAGCTTAGAATGAAAGCAGTATCTGTGTTTCCCTTTTGGTGTGGATCTGCAATAAAAACAAAGACAAAACAAGAACTATGAGGAGTTAGCAGGAAGTCCCCATGCAGATACAAAGGAGCTATAGTGAAATTTAGAGATCCCACCTACTGAGCCGAACATCACAAAGCCCTTCAATAGGTCAATGAACTGTAGTGCACAGGCCATCCTTTCGAGGAGTTGCAAGTCTTATCTTCATCCTACAAACCAAGACCCTCCATGGTGACCTAGAAGATAAGGAATCATTAGAAGCCCGGATTGAAACTCAGGTATGGTTCTAGAATCCATTCTCTGAACTACTGTGGTGGGCTACTTTCTTTTTTTTTTTCTTTTATTTTTTTAAATTTTTTGTATGTGTATGAATGTACTGTCTGCATGCAGGTTTGTGCACCCGTGTTGTGCAATGCCACGGAGGTCAGAAGAGGGTCTCAGATGGATTCCCCTGGAACTGGAGTTCTCCTGGAATTGGAGTTTCAGACGGTTCTCAGCCACCACGTGGGTGCTGGGGATCGAACCCGGGTCCTCTGCAAGAGCAGTCGGTGCTCTTAACCGCTAGGCCCTCTCTCCAGCCCCGTGGGCTACTTTCTATGATTGCTTTTATACCAACATATTTTTTTTAAAAAAAGAAAAATATGTCATGTATTGTTAATGTTTAAATGCCTAGGTTAATGATTTTTTTTACTTCTGAATTTGCTTAAATAAAAATCAGTTTAGTTATTTTTTAAAAAAATAATAAAAATTAGGTTATATTAGCTGATAAATATACCACCTTACCCCGAAAGTCACTTGAAAAAATATTTGATCTCCAGAATCCTGAGGAAGGCATAAACTTTTCAACTAAAATTTATGTCAGCAATGTAGGCCTAAATTTAGTTCATGTCCTTAATTTAAACAAATAATAAGAAAAAATAAAGGCAAGCATGTTGTCAGCAGGCATTTTCATTGTCCACTAAGTGGTGACCTCTGTCAGTCATCTGCTCTGGTCCTGGCCCAGTCACTTTATGACAAGATCCTTACGTGCAGATTGTGAACTTTTAGAACACAGAATGAGGGACTTGGATGTCATCTGAATATAGTCATTGTGGTTAATTTAAATATTGTCATTTGGTTATTAATAATGATTTTCTGTTGTCCATTGTGTGGGATAGCTTTACTGTCAACTTGACACACCTGGGTTGAGGGAGCCTCAATTGGGGAATTGGCTCCATTGGATTGGCCTGTGGAGTATTGTCTTGATTGTCAGGCAATGTGGGAGGGCCCAGCCCACAATGAGTGGTGCCACCCTGGGCAGGTTGTTGTGTACCATATAAGAAGGCAAGCTGGGCATGAGCCAGGGGAGCAAGCCAGTGAACAACATTCCTCCATGGCCTGTGCTTCAGCTCCTGTCTCCAGGTTCCTGCCCTGAGTTCCTGCCTTGGGCTCCCTAAGTGATGAACTAAGACCCAGGAGATGTAAGCTGAATAAACCCTTTCCTCCCCAAGTTGGTGTCAGTCAGAGTGTTTTGTCACAGCAATGGAAGACAAACTAGAACATCTATGTTACCCAAACTCCTCCTTCCTCCTTACTTTAATAACAATACCTCCACTCCCTTCCTCTGAGGGATTCTTACTTCATGAGTCTTAGGACTGTCAGTCACCATGCTAACCATGCTGGCTACAGTGGCTGCTTATGGCTCATAATTTTCCAGGAAGAGATTTACCTGGAATTCTGAGACTGGCAGTGCTATGAAGTCCTTCTTTCACTTTGAACCATGAATTCTAAGAATGCCTTTCCAGAGCTGTCTAGAGCTATCATGTCCCTGAGACAAGTCTATACAGCAGTCAGAGAGAACCCAAAGCCAATTAGCTAATACAAGGTCCTACCTAATCTTTTTCTCTCTGAGCAACCAATATTGCCACCTTTATCCTAGGTTTTTAGAAACTTGCAAATGGAAATTTCCAAAACAAATATATTATTCATTTGTCTTCTCTTTCTTTCTTTTATGCATTCTTCCAGCAGTTCATTAGAGGTCTACTGTTTTGCCATGCTGAAGTAGAAAAATCATAGATTTTATTCTTCACATTATAATAAACTTAAACATGGGTCAGAGTTAAAAAATTATAATTCCAAACCTGTTTGATTATTTTTTTATATTTTAGGGATGGGTTGAAGCTTTCTGAAGTAGGACTCAGCTTCAAGAGCTGTAAGGAAAATAAGAGCCTGGGGGCTATATTCACCCCAAATCTCATCTTTTCAAATTCTAAGTCCTAGACAAGCTCTTAGGTTATAGAAAGAGAATGATCAGGAATTCAAGGTCATCCTTGGCTACATAGTCATTTCAAGGCTAGCCTGAGCTATACATAAGACTGTCTCAAGCACAACTACTAATAATTGTGTCCAAAAGTAATTTGCATCATTTTTTAAAATATAGAAGAAACAGAAAGACACAAACAAGAAAATTAAAACCACGCATGAACCAATCACCAAGAAGTAATCCCCATAAACACTGCATATCCGGTCCCAGTAAGATTTCATTCTACAGGCAAACATACAGTGCTGTATGTTGGAATTTTTCCGAACCATCGAAATAGTCTATCATTTTTTTTTCCCTCTTCTGTCAGAACTAAATTAGATGGCTGATTAGGGTATAATAAAGATGCTTCCACTGGAAAATCAGACCAGCATTTTCCTGTGCCTTCTCATTAAGGGCAAAAGCTCTCCCTAACTGACAACTGTCAGTGGTCAATTGGTTATGTTCAGCAGGGGATAATTGGAAAAGCTGTCTCAGCTGCTGCCTGAGCAGCGGAGGATGACACAAGTAAAACCGTACATCCCAGGGGAGCACAGGGAGGCAGCAGAAAGCCAGAAGAGCAAAGTTGGGAGGCTCCATCCTCTTCTCCCCACAAGCAAAGCAAACCAGTTGATCCACTAATGTGCTCATGAAGCCATTCCCCAAAGACCGGCCCATTACTGCTCTCATGGAATTTTAAGTTGCCTAGTCCTCTTTAGATCACTCAAGAATCACCGACCAAGTGTGGCCTGCCCAATTTGGGACCCAGCTAATTTGCAGCCATACAGCATCCTCAGTCCTCTCCTAGTCTCGTCCCTGTGAGGAAGCCATCCCTGACTATAAAGGGCTAAACAAGCACTTTGGGGGGCTCCCAGGGTTAAGTCCCTGAAGCTGCTGCTATATCAACTCTGTTTTGTAAATATTAAAAGAGTTAATAGCGAGGGCTGGAGACATGGCCTAGCGGTTAAGAGCACCGACTGCTCTTGCAGAGGACCCAAGTTCGATTCCCAGCATCCACATGGCAGCTGAGAACCGTCTTTAACTCCAGTTCCAGGGGAATCCGACACCCTCTTCTGACCTCCACGTCATTGCACGACATGGGTGCACAAACCTACATGCAGACAGTACATTCATACACACACAAGAATAAATTTAAAAATTTTTAAAAAGAGTTAATACATTAAAGCCATTTTAGCAGAAGAACATGCACGCAAAATATACTTACTTAATGTTAACTATTCTCACTATTGCCTACTTCCCCGGCAACTATGGAATGGGAAATTCTCAGAAGTATCTGTTACATTCTTCTTTTTTTGTAAAGCCTTTTCAGAAGAAATCTATGCTGCCCAGGTTGGCCTTAAACTTGCAATCGTCCTGCCTCAGCTTCCCCCATAGTTGGTGCTAGAGGTGTGTACCAACATGCCTGGCATAAGTATTTTATTTTATTTTATTTTATTTTTTTATTAATTTTATTTATTTCTGTATGTGTATGAATGTACTGTCTGCATGCAAGTTTGTGCACCCATGTTGTGCAATGCCGCGGAGGTCAGAAGAGGGTGTCGAATTCCCCTGGAACTGGAGTTCTCCTGGAATTGGAGTTTCAGACGGTTCTTGGCTGCCATGTGGGTGCTGGGGATCGAACCCAGGTCCTCTGCAAAGCGGTCAGCGCTCTTAACCGCTAGGCCATCTCTCCAGCCTTGGCTTAAGTATTTTAAAACAAAGAAAAATATATAATGACCAAAAACATATAGAATTTTCCCCTATAGGTAATTTAAGAATATTCTTATAGTCTTATTTAAAATATTTGGTATGAGTAGGTCTCTCTATGAATGATTTCAAATTCTGAAATAATAATAATATTCCAAGCCATGAATCCATTTCTTAATCCTTATCCTTTATGGCATTGGAAAAACACCTTCTGGTTAAGTCTCTGGTGATGGTGATAGGGTAGAATCTTGCTTCAGAGTCACTTTCTTGCCCCTCTGAAGCATATTCTGGATAAGGAATGAAAAGCAACTGTTGGCTAGCAAACCAAAAGCCACGAATGGGTTATCTCTTTTGTAAGTCCAACAATGCATGTGCCCAGGAGTGGTACAGATCAATGTGGTACATCATATAGCATTTCTATTTTTAGTTTTTTTTGAGGAACCTTCTTGCTGATTTACATAGTGACTAATTTATAATCTCACTGGCAGTGCATAAAAGTTCTTTCCTGGGGTTGTAGAGATGGCTCAGCAGTTAGGAGCACTGGCTGCTCTTGCAGAAGACAGGGGTTCAATTCCCAGTACCCATATGGTGACTAACAATCATCCCTACCACCAGTTATAAGGGATCTGATGCCCTCTTCTGGCCCCTCTGAGCATTGCACAACATGGGTACACTTACATCCATTAAGCAAAACACTTATACATATAAAATAAAAGTAAATATTTTAAAGACTTCTTCCCTAACCCCCCCAACCTTACTATCTGCATTCTTACCAATATTTCTCATTTGTTTTCTTGATGATGGCCATTCTGACTGGGGTGAGGTAGAATCCCACTGTACTTTTGACTGACATTTCTCTGATGACTAAGGATGTTGAACATTTTTTCATGTATTCACTGGACATTGTATTTCATCCTTTGAGATCTATTCAGTTTGTTTGCCCTTTTATTAATTGGGTTTTCTCTTTTTTCTTTGAGTTATTTATATATTTTTAATATGAATCGCTTGTCAAATAAATAAGCATGAGTCTAATCAAGTTAACAAGTTGTTATAAAACAGAGAGAATAAGACAGGTAGCCAGTTAACAAAACGGAGTGACAAATGTGAGAATATCTTTTGGGACCTTGGCATAAAGCTACTTAAAATTGGAATTTGAAATCATCCCACCACAGGTATGAAAGCTGAGATCGAAAGAATTATTTAAACCACACTGATCCACCCACCTCCATCAATTCTAGTCATGATCTGTTGAAGTGTAAGACAAAGCTGAGACTGGGGGAGAGCAATTCAGATCAACACAGGGCTGGAGAGTGGCTAGGGCTGGAGGTCAAGCCCGAGCTGACAAGAAGACAAATGCTCTGCAGAAATGTTGGGGAAGAAGCTGTGATCTCACCCTGAGGTCAGAGAGAAGCCCCACAGAGCAGACTGTGTTGAAACATTTAAGATGTCCTACAATGGAGTACAAAGAGACTTGACTCACTGTGGAAATGGCAGGAATGGAGGAATGACATTATTATATTGCTGTGTCCTTGGGAGTGACTGGAAGGTCAATGTGGAGGAATCTGAACAACTGGGACCCTAATTTAACCTAAGTAATTAAAACTTCATGTGCACATTGAGGACTTTTAATAACCGGCAGGGGCCATTTGGACAATAAGTGTGGCTAACTGTGTCTTCTTCTTCTCTCATTTTCAAAGCTTTCAACCACAGGAGTCTTAGCATTGCCCTTACTGCTCCAGGACTGAGCAGATGCGATCCCAGGAGGGCCTGGCCTGACCCAGCATTATTTTCTATCTCTCTTCTGCCTGTTTTTTCTGATGAGTCCCCTCTTTATCTGTTATCTTTTTACATTCCCCCCAGCCACCCTTGTTCTTTCCTTGCTTATCTCTGGGTCTTGACTCTAGCCTGGACTCTGGTCCTGCACATCTGTGACTTATTAGCATCTGTGCTGGATAGCTTTGGTATTGACTTGACACACCTGGGTTGAGGGAGCCTCAATTGAGGAATTGGCTCATTGGATTGGCCTGTGGCCACATCTGTGGAGTGTTGTCTTGATGGTCGAGCAGTGTGGAAGGGCCCAGCCCACAGTGGGTGGTGTTACCCTGGGCAGGTTGTTGTGTACTATATAAGAAGGCGGACTGGGCATGAACCAGGGGAGCAAGCCAGAGAGCGGCACTCCTCCATGTTCTGTGCATCGGCTCCTGCCTCCAGGTTCCTGCCCTGAGTTCCTGCCTTAGGCACCCTAAGTGATGAACTGTGACCCAGGAGATATAAGCTGAATAAACCCTTTCCTCCCCAAGTTGGTGTTGGTCAGAGTGTTTTGTCACAGCAATGGAACACAAACTGGAACAGCATCCATATGCCCCAGTTCATCTTACCCACTCTGCCTACCCAGGACTTCCCTTTGGGATGAACCTTGGCAACATTCTATACAAAGTCATGGTGGTGATAGTAAAATGGCTTCACCAGGTACTTTCTATTGGAACTTCATGGTCTCCAAATTCTTTGATTTGATGCTCTGACTAGCTAAAATATCATGCCACTTATTCTCCATGGGTTTTATTGTATTGAATGAAACCAGCAAGACTCCAGTTCAAACTAGTAAATACCAGAAGGAGGCTTATACTTGTAAAAGGACAAGAAAAGATTGGGAGAAAAGAAGCAATGAGCGAGCAAGCCTGGAGACATAGGCACTATGCACATAGGTTTCCCACTGAGTCAGAAAGCAAACTGTACACAAAAAAGTCATTCTTCTGAATATTAAAAGGTATTTTAGCATACGGCTAAGAAAAAAGACTTTCATTTATCCAAAAAATAAAGAGGAAAGGAAACATTGCACCGATTTAAAAAAAAATACTTGGGATGAATGACAAAAATAAAAATTAAAACACAATATTTTTGGTCTCATTAAGTACAATACTATTGAGTATGGAAGCATTTTTAAGTTCCTATGCATAGCTATGGGGTCTTTAAAAAAATCAAACAGTGGGCACTGGAAAGATGGCTCAGTGGTTAAGAGCACTGGCTGCTCTTGCAGAGGATCCAGGTTCAGTTCCCAGCACCCACAAGGCAACTAACCACGACTCCAGTTCTCAGAGATCCTGTGGGAGGTCGTTGATCACATATAGTACATGTAAACATGCAAGCAAAACACTCATACACATAAGATAAAAATAAATAAGTAGAAAAAAGTTTAAATCAAACAGTGGACGATAACATAAGATATGAAATTCTCCATGAGTTGAGCAGTCTGAACTGACAAAATAATGAGTATTGGACTTGAAGTTACAAATCACAAGTGACCCATCTGGCCATAAACTCTGGTTCCAGAAATAAAAGTGGATACTTGGCTTCGTCTTTGAATGCCCTCAGGAAAGCTTTCATCAGCGGTGGGATAGCGTGGAAAAGTGTCATTCTACACTTCTGATTCTCTGATGAGTGAGATACTGTAAGAGAAAGAGAAAATGTGAAATTTGAAAACATGAACAAAACCCCATGAATATAGAATATTATTCAACTGAACTTGGATAACTCAGTTCTCCACAGAATTGGAGAACTTTTAGTAGAAAATAAAATTTTCAGCTTTGGCAGAGAGCTACTTTCAACTGCATTTTTTTTACGTTTAAGAACTGAAATTTTCTTTTTTATTTAAATAACCACATTTTTGGTTGATGCAATAGACAGCTTAATGTGGCTATCTGGCATGAAAGATAGCCACCACACCTGGCATTACACCTTTTTTTTAAGGTAGAATATTCCAAAGAAATTGTGAGACTAAGTCACACACACCATTCCCTAGCTCTGAGATTCAGGGGTAGAAAGAACCTGACTTCTTTATCTTCCAAAGAAAAACATTTCCAACTAGACTATATATAATTAGCCACCAAAATGGAGACTGAGGGTCTGCATCAACTTTCTGTCACTAGGACACAATGCCTGAGAAAACTCTCTTGAAAAAAGAAAGGTTTGTTTTCTCTCACAGTTTTAGAGGTTTCAGTCCATGGTCGTTTGGCCTACAGCAAGACAGCATGGTGAGACAAGCTGCTCACTTCTCAGAGGGTGGAAAGCAAATGAAAAGCAGCAGCCAGGGTTCCAATATCCCCTCCAAGGTGACACCAATAACAGCTTCCTTCTAATAGGCCTTCCCTTTAGTGATATGCAGTACTGTCAACTTGGCATACATGGGAAAAAGAAATCTTAATTCAGGAATTTCCCCCATCAGATAGGCCTAATTACTAGTCGCTATAAGAAGATCCAGCCCACTGTGGGTGGTACCATTCCTAGGCAGGTGGGTTTGTACAAGCCAGAGGCAGCAAGCCAGTAAGCAGCATTCTTCAGCGGTCTCTGCTTCAGCCCCTGCCCCCAGGTTTTTGTCTTGAATTCCTGCCTTGGCTTCCCTCAATGATGGTCTGCAAAGTATAAGATGAAAATAACCCTTTTGTCCACAAATTGGTTTTGCTATCATGTTTATCACACCACTAGAAGTCAAAATACCATAAAGGATCTGCCTATCCCCATGAGCTCCACAGAATGGGGACCAAGCCTGCAACATAGGGGCTTTTGGTGGAGATTTAAGATTCAAACTATAGCATGGGATATGAGCAAGAAAGGCATTAGAAATTCAACATTTAAAAACTATCACATATGTATATATTATAGTCCTCTTTTTGATACAAAAAAATGTTTTTCCTAACAAAAACTGGCTAGCTTTAATATTACCAGAGAAAAAAACTCTTGCTCCTCAAAGGAAACAACTAAATCTAGTAGTTATTGCATCTCAGCTCTAAATTAAGATTTCCAAATTGCTGAACACTTTTCCCCATATCTGAAACATGACCTAACTATAGTATAACCACAAATAATGCATCCTATAAAATATGGGAGAGAGAAGAAAGAGAAGAAAAATCAGTTAAAATAGTTATGTGGCTTTATTTAAAAATATTTTTTATGGGGCTGGAGAGATGGCCTAGCGGTTAAGAGCGCCGACTGCTCTTACAGAGGACCCGGGCTCGATCCCCAGCACCCACATGGCGGCCGAGAACCGTCTGAGACTCCAATTCCAGGAGAACTCCAGCTCCAGGGGAATCCGAGACCCTCTTCTGACCTCCGCGGCATTGCACGACACGGGTGCACAGACCTGCATGCAGACAGTACATTCATACACATACAGAAATAAATGAAATAAAAAAAATATTTTTTATTTATTATTTTCATTTTATGACTGTTTTTCAAGCATGTATGTAAGTGTACCCATGTCATACAATGCCCAAGGAGGTCAGAAGAGGACATCAGATCCCCTAGAACTGGGTTACAAACAAATACTAGCTGACATGTGGGTGCTGGGATATGAACCCAGGTCCTCTGCAAGAGCAGCCAGTGCTCTTAACCACTAAGCCATCTCTCCAGCCTCTAGTTATGTGGCTTTATAAAGTGATATTCTAAGGGGCTGGAAAAATGGCTGAGTGGTTAAGAGCACTGACTGTTATTGCAGAAGACCTGGGTTCAATTCCAAGGGATCCACACCCTCTTTTGACTTCCTCAGCATTGCACATGTTTTTTAATCTTTTATTGAAGTTTTGTGCATTTCATACATCACTTCTCAGTTCAATCCAGATCTATTTCCCCCTCCATGTCCCCAACTCCCAAGTTCATGCAGTCTGCCATACATGTCCTGTTTCCCCTTCTGAGTCTTTTCTAAGTTTTTCAAAGCAGAAGATTTGCGGGGGGGGGGGGGAGAAGAACTCTACTGCTTCAGTCAGTTCCCTGTCTCAGTTCTTTCATTATTATTGTTCTCTCCAATCCACATTGTTTCAACATACGCATTTATATATGTCACACATGAATTAAAATCATGTCATCTGAAAATAAACTGTATGTTATTTCCAAATCATATTTCATGATTCACATTTTTCCCTTTTAATTTTATATTGCTCTAAAATATGCAAAAATACCCTCCACCCTTGTACCAAAATTATAAAGTCTGAAAATATAAGAAGAAAAATAAGCCAGGTGTGGTGGCAGATCTTTGTGAGTTCAAGGCCAGCCTGGTCTACCTACATAGCGAGTTCCAGGACAGCTGGGGCTATAGGGAAACCCTGTCTCGAAAAGAAAAAAAAAAAAAGAAAAGAAAAGAAAAGAAAAGAAAAGAAAAGAAAATAGGTAGTAGGTTAATTCTAGAGCCCATTAAGGGATTCACATTCTAAGAGCACTCATACACAGGCAATACAAATAATGATCAAATATTTTATTATTAAAATTATTATTATTAAAATAAAAAACACAGTGACACTCGAATGAGACAGATGCTGTCATCTTCAGTTTTGCACATCAGTAGAAGCTGATGATTATCACTATTATTATTTCGCTCTTCTCCTTTGTGCATTCTATGTTCTCTTTATTTATTCAGCAGATTTTCTGGGTTCTCCAAAACTAAGTGACTAACACAGCTGAGGCCCTGGTGGTCCTGACTAATGGCAAAACTTAAGTCTCAGTTCTACAGCACAGCCATCAATTTCTTTCCTGCTGGTCCCAGATATGATGAGGTGGAAATGGCCACCCAGTAGTGTGGCACCCAACATGCTACAAGCTACAATATTTCTGCATCCAAGCCAAAATGTATTCCTACATTGGAGCTAAAGAGCTGATCCAGAAAAATTGTCATACATATTAACAGGAGTAATCTACCCGTTAGCTATTAAAGTTGTATAACCTGGCCATTTTGGTTCCAGGAACAGTGATAATGATCAATTCTATTGAACACTCTTTTGGGGACAGACCATTTATAACATCACACTGATCTTGTGACAGTTATGAAAATAATGACTATTTTTTGTGATAACTCGGTGGAGCCACCTGCCTCTGTCACCCTTGGTGTTCCCATCAGCAGTAAAGTCAGGTTACCTGTTTCAATTGTCCGGCCACCTTTCTGAATCCCCGGCCTTCAAAAAACAGCCTTTTCTGGAAATAGATTTTCCTTGACTAACATATGTCTGAAGATCTTGGTGAAGAGATTAGGTTAGAGGGCTATGTTACACATATGTTTAGGGTGTAAACAGTTACTCACAGCAGATTACTTTATATTCCCTATTGCTTGCCATTGTTTCTTTGTATTTTTGAGACAGATTCTCACTATGTAGTCCTGGCTAGCCTGGAACTTGTTATGTAGACCAAGCTGCCCTTGAACTTTCAAACCTCCACCTGCCTCTGCCTCCTGAGTGCTGGCATTAAAGGGGTTTGGCACCACACTTGTACTTGCTTAAAGTTTTTAATACACCCATTTAGTCTATATCTGGCCATTGTGTGAGCCAGTGGCAACACCAGATTTGACTGACCAACAAACTCATTTTTGAAACCATGAAACTATTCAAGATTACTCTAAACGTAAAGTATCTGGCAAGTGATCCAACTTTTAAAAATCAGCCATATTATGAATTCTGCCAATGATTATGTACAATAACTTTGTATTGGACAAATACAAAGTCATCCCCTCAGATACCAACATTTTGCTTTCATAAAAACTCAGCCAAGCCCTGCCATTTTTATGACTATAAGCTTTCTCATCTAAGGAGTGACCTCATAATAGATCCCTAGATTAGCTTCGGATGTAATTTTAGTCATTCCTCTAAGCAACTATAAGACAGGTGAAGAACAAATTTCTTCTTTTAAGATAACTTCAGGCAAGATACCAAGAGTCTTCAAGAAAGAAAAGAACTGTCTTGTCAGATCAGAGAGGGGAAATTGTGCTTTTGGGAAACAGACTTCACATGGGTGTCTCTTGGAGTTACTCAGATGCCCAAGTCTTCCTGTGAACTCTATACCACTATCCTGGGGCCTATACTCCTCTCTGCATTTCCATGGAGGTGACATATGTAGCAACAACGTTATTCTGTTGTACTTTGGTTTCCTTTAGAATTAAATTCTTAGTTTGAGTTTTAGCTTTCGCTGCCTCGGAGGTAGAAGATAATGAACCCTTTCATCCCAGCTACAGAACATCCATGAATTTCAGGCAGTGGCTTACACTGAGAAGTTAGAGATTTGAGCTTATCATTCCCTGTTTAAGCCATTTAATATTATCAGAAGCATGCACCCATCAATTTTTTTATATCTTCCACCCTATTTGTATGGTGACAGCATAGTCCACCAAAGCCTTCTCCTCAATGGACCCTTGATTACAGAAGCCCATTGACAAGTATTTAATTTGCTATCTTATCACTGCAAGTTCTACACAACTCCATTTCTACCCTCGAAAAATAATAAGAAACTCATTTCTATCTGCCATGCCTCAGATTGAAAACCAGTCTCCAGTTCCCTGCAATTCCTTTAACTATTACTTGAAACCTTACCTCCTTATAGAAATTTCTGAATAATATGGGTAAGAGACTATGTAGTTTCAGTGAGTGGTCCGCTGCTGATTAGCTACGTCATTAGGAAATCCATTTCTTTATTTTCTTCTTGTTTTTCAGCAAGATCATGTTAGAAGCAAAAGGTTATGTGCAGCACACAAAACTAAGGTTTTTACATAAAATCTAAGAGCTGTGAAACTCAACAGCAATGACTAGGTTGGATTTGGGTTACGAGTTACATTAAAATACCTGGGTAAAGTTAAGTTAAATAATGATAGCAGTGGTGGTGGGGACTGAACACCAAGACAAAATCTGATGGGCTCAAGTGGCAGATTAGTCTTTTGCAGAAAACCTGTCTTGCTTTTAGCTATAAAGTCACCTTTCCCCATGCCGACACCACTATGTTTTAGATCACGGACAGGACTGTGTACTTGGGATTGGGGAAATAGCACAGGAAGGAAGATGTCAGCAGCCCTTTGTGTGGTTGTAGAACATACCAGAGGGTTGTCAGGAAGGGGATTATTATGTAAGCATTTCCTCTAAATTGAAGCACTCCTTCCCAGAGGAAGGAGACAGACTCAGAAAACTCTGTAAGTTAATGACACTTAGAAAGCTCAGAAAGTTATGCAATTCTCAAGACCCTGCCACAATGTTATAAAAGCAGTAAACAATTTCTGGGACAGATGGGTGAGCTGCTCACAAATTGTGCAGAGTGTGCCAGAGACGCATCTTTCCTGGCTGAGTCATCCCCTGTGCTACAGCCTTCTAGTCACCCATGCTCCTCTAAGTAGCCTGTGTCCTCACTGGCTCACTGAGCTAGACTTAGTGGAATTGTCTTTGTTGTCATCAGAGCCCTCCCTGGGGTGAGCAGACATTCACTCCATCCCAGGAAAAGTCTCACAACAGGAGCTCTACCAAGAAGGCAACTCTTTACTTTTTAAAATTTATTATTTGAATGTTTCATAAATATTTAATGTATCTTGCTTATACCCGCCCGCTACTCTTTCCATCCAGCATCCTGAGTGTCTCCCCCACAAACATATCTCCCCCCCAACCCTCTTGTCCTCTGTTGTTTTTATGACCTACTGAGTCCAGTTAGTGCTGTCCATATGCATAGAAGTGTGGGGACATCCACTGGAGAATAGCATCCTATGTACCCACAAAGAAAAGTGGCTCCCTCTCCCAGTAGCCATCATCACTTCAGCTTGGGGTGAGACCTCAGAAGACCCTCCTTCCCCATCTGTGCTGGAATTTTTAACTGACTTGATTTCCTACAGGACTTGTGCAGGTAATCACAGCTCATACATTCTTTCTGTATTCTCTTTCATGATGTTCCCTGAGCTTTGGGCAGGGCTGAGGGGGTGTTGATATAGATGTCCCAGCTGAGCATGCACAGTCATTTATTCTCAGCATTTTGAGCAGTGTGAGTTTCTGCATTAACCACTAACCACTACAATAAGAAGCATCTCTGACCAAGGATAACAAGGGTACAAATCTATGGGTAGAAACATAAATATTAAAAGGCAGTTTGACAAGATAGTTTTAGCAAAATCCATATCAATAAGCTCCCCTCTAGGACCTATGACTTCCCTAGTCATAAGTTTTGACTATGTATACAATGCCAGGCATTAATTCATTCATGTAAAGTAGCCTCTAATCCAATCAAGAGAGACTTGACTCTACTGCTATATGGAAATCTATGACCTTGCTGCCCAAGTTAAATAATACAATAACAATGGACAAAACAGGCCTGAAAGTTGGTTCAGTAGTTAAGAAGACTTGCTGTTCTTGCAGAGGACCCAGGCTAGGTTCCCAGTATCCACATGGAGGGCCATGGCTGTCTGTAACTCCAGTTTCAAAGATCTGACCCTCTTCTGACCTCTGCAGGTATTTCACACATGTGGTACACTTATATGAAGGCAGGCAAAACACGAACATTAAATAAAAACAAGTAAATGAATAAATAAATCAATAATTTTTTAAGAATAGGTAGAAGGAAATTCCAAAGTAAATGTTTTCTTAATCCCAGGTTTATTAGCCACTAAGCAGGACTGTCAGAAGGGAAGAACAGATAGGAGAGAGATTTACTGGCCTGGGGGGTTAAGAATGCACATTCAGGCCCGAAAGGCTCACCTGACTTTCCTATCTCAGGTTCTGCCACTGCTACTGGGCTGAAACCATGTAGACCTGGTTATTGCACTCAGGTAACCAGATATCCTAGGTTGCTTAAGACTGAGGGATTCCTGGGGTTCATGACTTTATCAAGAAAGTCCTGGGAAAATCTTATTGGTCACCAGTGTCTTGGAAGCCCATTTATTCATAGAGAAACAGAAGTTCCCACCAGAGTCACCTGTTTTCAAATGTAGCAATGCAACAGCAGCCCCTGTGGGTACAGATTCAGAGCTGCACACATTCCCTGTGCTGAGTAAGCACTAGAGGTACGTGTGCAATTCAGGAAATGACAGGCACCTGGATTCTTTTCTCTGTTATAAGGTGGTAGAAACTTTCTATTGTTAGAAAATTAAGAATTAGGAGACTTTTTGAATGACTAGTACTATGGAAGAATTCTGGCCTCTTCACATAATCATTTCAATTTTTTCCTGAGCTTACTAAGCACTGAGTGTAAGCCAGTAATTTAAATGCACTATATCAATTGACTGTATAGTTTGAGTACCTTGACTATGCCCATGTACAGCAGAAGAAATTGAGGCTTAGATTGGTTAGAGTCCACACTGTCACACATGACAATCTGATAGATATTTAAGGCCATGAACATACTATTTGCTAAATCTATAAACTATCATGGCTGGTAATAGGTTTACAGTGGTATTTTTTTTAACTTGATAATATTATAACTCACTATTTAAACTCAAATATTTAAAATATTTGAATGAAGAAACAGAGAGATGGCTCTATGGTTAAGAGCACTAGCTGCTCTGTCAGAGGACCCTAGTCCAGTTCCCAATATCCACAAGAGGGCTAACAACCATGTGTAACTTCGGTTCCAGGGGATCTGACACCCTCTTCTGGCCTCCATTGAAGCATGCATGTGATACCTGATTACAAAACACTCATACACATAAAAATTAATTATTTAAACTTTTTTAAAATTTATTTTTATTTTATGTATTGCCTGAATGTATGTTAGTGCACCTATGCCATGCAATGCCCTCAGAGGCCAGAAAGAGTATTGGATCCCCTGGAACTGGAGTTACCAATGACTGTTAGCTGCCATGTGGGTGCTAGGAATCGAACCCAGATCCTCCGCAAGAGCATCCAGTGTTCTTAACTGCTGAGCCATCTCTCCAGCAGCTAAATAAATTATTTAAATGACCAGGAAATCATCTGTGATCTTATGGCTTAATGGAAAGAAATTCACTTCTTGGGACTCATACATGTAGCACAAACCTTTTTCCTTCTTTGGAAAAAACCAGAAAGCCAAGGAAGGATGGTTTATGGGTACATTATAAAGTACCTTATAAAATACTTCTGCATCACCCTCCTAACACTGATCCTTTCATTGAAACATGAAGGATCTACCTCTCTGCTCTTGAGTGAAACTATTTTTTGGAAGATGTAGAAATGTTTACTCACTCCTGAGTAACAGACCAAAATAAGGTTACCACCCAACTCCAATTTGGTGAACTAATTATAAAGAATGATGCAAGCGATTCTTGAGCCAGGCATGGTGGTACATGCCTTTTATCCTAGCACTCAGGAGGCAGAGGCAGGCAAAACTTTGTGAGTTCAAGGCCAGCCTGGTCTACAGAGGGAGTTCCAGGACAGCTGGGGCTACAGGGAGACCCTGTCTCAAAACAAACAAACAAACAAACAAACGAACAAAGAATGCAATTTACCTCTAGGTGGAAACATGACCTTGTCGTCTCCCTTCAGGACTAATACAGTGGGACAGATCAGGGACCTGGTTAGGGGACCACCCCTAAGAAAGCAGGTTCACCTCAACATGCAGGTCCTCTCCAGAACCCTCCCTCCCCAGTGCAGTTCTTACCAACCCAGCCACCGTGAGGTTCAGCTCTGTCTGCCTCCCTTTCTGAGGCCTGACTCTGAAAGCCATAACTTTCTTCTCCTTCTCTTTTTCCTTTGGCCAGAGCCTAACTATACTTTTTGACTTCCTAACTCATACTAGGGCCTCCTAACCCTCTTCCTAAAGCTCCCTCCCCACCTGCTGCCAGGTGGCCAACCTCCATGCTAACTTATCTCGAGCAGGTTCACTTTTGTCCTTTCTCCTCTCCATTCTACTCCCTTCCAGGCAGCTTCAAATCTTTGCCTGCCCTGAGGTTTTCCTTTAAAGCTCTAATAAATTTTCCTTGAGTTTCTGTTTGAGTCTGTTCTTTGTCCTCGAGCATCCATTTGTATCCACTATTAAATTATTTTATTTACAAGATTAAAAACTCCAATTTCCTAGTTAAATGATATTTCTTTCCTTTCCTATGTGGGGTTAATTTTTCCAGAATCATTACTGGTATTGTCTACATTTAATGTTTTAAAATTATATGTGGGGCCAACGAGGTCAATCAGTGGATAAGGATAATAGCTCCCCAGCCTGATGACCTGAGTTCAAGGCTGGAGCCCACATGGTGGGGGAACAGTTCCCTCAAGTTATTATCTGTCCTCCATTTGCATACTGTGGCGCACATACCTCTACCAAAACAAGCAAGTAAAAATATTTGAAAATTACTTCTGAATAATGTTGACATATTTATGCATGAAGTTTTATAAATAGAAGATGCTATAGATAGATAAAATTTCAGAAGGCGAAAAAGAGAATACTGTTTAAAGCCAGTTAAACAATTTACTCAACATGTACTTATTTAACTGACAATAAACATTATGTAGAGCACAGAAAAGTAGACTCTTTTTAAATTTTATTCTTCTTATTTTATGTGTATGAGTGTATCACCTGCATGCGTATAAGTACACCTGTGTCCTGCAGTGCCACTAGAGGTCAGAAGAGGGCGTTGGATCCCCTGGAACTTACAGACAGTTGTTAGCCACCACATGGGTGCTAGGAATCAAACCCAGGTCTTCTGCAATACCAGTCAGTGCTCTTAACCGCTAGCCATCTCTCCAGCCTCAACTCTTTAATTCTAGTTTTCAAAATGTGGTGGTTAATTTTATGTGCCAATGTGGCTAATTACTGTGCCCATTTGTTCACACACTAGATGCCTCGGAGAGAGTGTTTTTCAGATGCTGGTAACACAGTCAGTTGGCTTTACCTAAAGCAAATGATACTCTGTAAGTGGTGGATCTTCAAGCAGCCAGCTGAGGGTGTCAGAAGAAAGATAAACTTTAGCAGGAAGGACCTCTTCCTGCAGACTACACCCCAAAAATTCTGCCTGAGCCTCCAGTTCCCTGGTTTGCCTTGAAGATTTCAACTCAAGCCTGTAACATAAACTCTTAACTAAATTGCCAGCTACCTGACCCATCTTACAGATTTTGGTTTTGCCAGTCCCAGCAATCCCATGATCCAATTCTTCAAAATAAATCTCTGTCTATATGTGTGTACCCAGCTGGTTCTGTATCTCTTCAGAGGCCCAATACTCATGAATTTTCCAGCTGTGGAGATGAGAGAGGAAAGTCCAATAATGGCACAAGGCAACAGTCTGCTTCCAGAATAAATCATTAAGTCAAAACTGTCAGTTGGTACTCCAACATGCTGGGCAATTCAAAAGAAAGAAGTTATCATGGGCTAGAGATCTGAATGAAAGCCCAAGTACTAGAGACCTGTATTGTTTCCATTTGAAACTGTTAAGAATTATAAAACTAATTCACTAACATCCCAGACTCACCTTTTGAAAAGCAAATCTCCCATTCTGTCTGTTTGGGCTTTTAATAAAGTATGTTTCTGCTGAGATAGAAGAGAAAGCATGACCTACTTAAACTCAGGCAAAACTAATCTTGCAAGTTGATAAGAAAGCTATTTGGCAAACATTGCCCTGGTTAAAATATCTTGAAAATACCTTAATAAGAACTTAAGTAATCCCAATCCAAATCAGGACAGAAGACTTGATTACCAATGTTATCCAGGTTTGCTTCATTAGAGAGCAAATCTGATCTTAACCAGACATTTTTTTAAAAGGCTGGCTTACTCATTTTGCCACTTTCCACACTCCCTTCTGCAAATTTTTTTTTTAATTTGGTGAACTCAGCCTGTGCCCTGCTTTATAACATTGAGATTTGTGGTTATTAACTCATAATCAATAAATGTGCAGCAAGCAAAATTAATAATAAAGTGAACAGTGTTAGAGAAGGAACTTCTGTGTGTAAAAACACACAACTGTGAAAACTCAACAGTAAATAATACTAACTGAGCACACACCCAAGAAGGGAATGCTACACAAACATGGAAGATATGCAGAATCATATGCTCTCTGGAAAAGCAAATTGAAGTACCAGGAGCTCTTACCACACACATACTAGAATGGCCGAAATCCAGAACACCAACAACAGCAAATGCTGACAAGGGTGTGGAACAAAAGGAACTCCATTCATTGCTGGCAGAGATGCAAAAACAGTACAGCCACTTTGGAAGACTGTTTGGCAGTATACCCTGTAAAAAACATTCTTACCATTTAATTCAGCAATTCCACTTCTTGGTAATTACCCAAATAAATTGAAAACACATGTCTACACACAAAAAAATGAATACGTGTAGATGTTTATCACAGCTTTATTGGTAATTACCAAAACTTGGAAACAACCAAGCTATCCTCAGTTAATGAGTGGATAAATATCCAGAGAAAGGAATATTATTCTACACTAAAAAGCAAGCTAGTGAGTGTGTGGCGGAGATTGTGTATCCTACCTTGTAAATACTGTATAGACTATAAATGATCACTGGGCAGTAACTGAGCCTGGGAAAAGTGAAAACACCTCAAAACCAAAATCAGACCCAACCTGAGCAGGGGCCACAGACCACAAAAGAACAAATTTAGTATGCGCAGATGATTTCAGACCATGGCAGTGCTGACTTGGAGGAGAAGGTGAAAGAATCAGTATCATAGCCAAACTCCGGGATGAATGTGAGGTCTCCGTGCATAGCTGAAGCCATCAATGTTCTGCTTGCAGGAAATCAAAACATGCATTCCTAGGAGATGGTCAGGAAGAAGAAAGGTGTGCTGGAGCAGAAGTGTGGTGGAAGGATGCGATCCAATGGGGAAAGCTAAGAAAATAGAGACTGAGCAGACACTAGAGCTGATGACGGCAAGAAAAGAATGGGGAGCTAAGGACTGAAACGAAAACCTTTCTGAGAGCAGAATCTTCACTCTCTCTAAAGTGGCTTCAGAGCCTCTGCAGAGGGTGTGACAGGCAGCACCGGCCAGGGAGTGGCCCTTGCTATTCTGTTACAGAAGTCACTGTTTTCCACAGAGAACCTATCATCTAATTTGGATCTGAGAGCCCACCTTCTGCTGTTCAGAAACTCAAAGCAGAGTGCCATGGCACAGCCTGCTTCAGAGAACACAGTCTCTGGAGCATGCTATGGTGAGCATGTTAGGGAAAGGATTTGGTTCTATCAATGACGCTCAAGTGGCGGTACCACAGGCTCCCAGTTGTTAGAGCAAGTCAAGACTGCACATGCTTGGCTGGGTTGACAGCTCAGCATTCTAGATCTAAAAGGACTTCCTTATCCTTCTAGGACATGGTCCCTACCACACAGTCACCATTACTAATGCAGTATGATCTGAGGAACTGGAAGGATTCAGTAGTACATCCTCAACCATGATGGATGTCCTCTCTTTTCTCCTCTGGCCAGCAAATCCACCTCAGCTCCACAGGTGTCTCTTGGGTATTCAGACAGCCAATACTCCAGCTCATAGCTGGTTCTAAAACAGCAGAAGTAAATGGCTCTAAAACAGGATGTCACGATTCCTGTTCTGGCTGGGGAGATGCCTGGCTTAGTAGATACTCATGGCTCAGTCTACAGCCCGAGGCATTGAATTCTGGATTAGAGTCTGTCCTTTCTGATTAGGAGCCTCACACCTCCCCATCACTACCATAAGCACCCCCTCAAGCCAGGGTCCCAGTAGATTCCATCTAACCACTCAGCAGTCTAGTTGGCCCAATTCAATTAACCTATCCCTCCAAAATGATGCTCAGAGCCCTCTGTATGACTAGAGATCCACACACATTTGGCAGTGCCCTAAATCTATCTCTTCATCACCTCAAAAGACCTGACTTGGGCGAAAACTAGTTTGATTTCTGTGCAGATCACACTGGTACAGATCACACAATCTGTTGAAATTGCTGCAGGATCTCCAGTAGAGTTTGACTTCCCTTCCACTTCTGGGACTCTCTACAATGAATCAGGCTCTGTAGTTTCCTTCCTGGTGACATCCAATCAGGACTCCTCCCCTTTGTGTGGCTTGAGCCCCTTTGAGAGTTCAGATACCACCACCACAGACAGTATGCTTAGCCATGCTGGAGAGCACTGTCCTATTATCAACATCTGGGCACATTTCAACATCACACAGTGTTCTTGCAGAGTGTGGAAACAGCACTGAGCCCCCCTCTTCCTCCAGGACTTTTTCCATCCAGCACAACCTACTCCTCCTCCAGTGGTCAGTGTTTCCTCCAGTCTCAACACTGGCAGTAGTCTAGACCTCAGTCTAAGCAGCAGCTCTCCTGACAGACTCAGTTTGAAACTCAGTTGCTATGACATTGGGAAAATCTCCTCCCACTTCCCTCCTGGGGTCCTGCCACTGTGGCTTAATCTGTATACTATGGCTCCAGGGTTGGTACTTACCTACATGCTACAAGATGCTTCAGACAAGACTGGCATTGAATAATAGAGAGTGTCCTGTTTCAGATTCCTTCTAATCTAGAGACTAGGAGAGGTGGTAGCCTGGCCAGCAGCCCTTATTCTGAGACTGTCACTAAGTTCAGTCATGGGGATGCCTCTTTCCTACCCAACCTTGGCCTGAACTCAAAGGAACCAGATACAGATTAACACACTAAAGAGCAGGAATTCCTGAACTCAGCAGAATCTCTTGGATATAGGTACGCTAGCCCATCAATACTACACAGGGTCCCAGGACTCCTCAGCCTCCAGTATGGGCCTGCTCTGTTCCCTGTGGCTTAAACATCTACTAACATTTTGTGAATGTATCAAGCACCCCTTTCTAAGGGCTAAGTAGTTTGGGTATCATGGGTATAAGACTACAGGGGTATACAAGATATCCTAGGCTTGTGTGCTACAAAACTCAGAAGTCCCTTGAAGGCTTCATTTCTGTAGTTCTGCTGCCTATTCACCTGCCCTTTCATGCACATTCTGACCCCCATCAGCAGGCACACTCTCAGTTCCACCAACAGCACTGGCAGTATGATGGACAAAGATACATCAGTCTTGTCAATGTCCAGCTTGGCAAGTAATCATTGCCATAAATGGGCCTCCTGCAGCAGCCTCCAAAGGCAGTGGGATGAATGGAATATGCTCTTTAAAAAGGAGAGACAGAGACAGAGACAGAGTCAGAGAGACAGAGACAGAGACAGAGACAGAGGAACTACCACATTATGAAACAACTTAGAGGAAATTTAAATGTATATTACTAAGTGAAAGAAGACAATTTGAAAAGGATATATTATTGGGAGGGGGCACGGGTCTAGATTTGATTTGTAATTTTGTATGAAACGCACAGAGCTTCACTAAAGAATTAGCTTTGAAAAAAAAGAAAAGGATATATTATTAAAACTATAAGACATTCTATGTGGGGCTGGATAAATCATTATGGCTGAGTATAAGAGAGCTGGCTTCTTTCCCTGATAACCTTGAATGTTGGTTTCACCCCAAAAACCTAGAACGCCAGCAGGAGATGAGAGCCGCTCCCACTCGCCATACTGGACATCAGGCATCTGCAGCCCAACCCCAAAGGAAACATAGCTTGAAGAATAGCATTCCTAAAGCTTATCCCTCCTGAGGCATGTCTGCCCTGTCCTCTGGAGGCAAATGGCGCAAGCAATAAGCTTATCTTGGGGGGCTACGGTTTTCCTGCCATGAAACTTAGCCATTGCAGAATGCATGTAGGCTTCGCCTCTGTCCCTGCCCACCTCCTGGTCAAAGAGCACAACAAAATGATATAAGTGCTTTAAAATCCCTGCAATAAATGAGCTTTGTTCACTGACGCAACTCCCACATCTTTCTTCATATCCATTCTGGTTCACTTGCTGTTCTGAGACCATCCTCTGCTCCCGCCCACTTCCTTCCTGTCAGTCATGCACCATGGCAGGGCACAACTGCCATACCTAAGGCCGCAAGGCTGGTGACCTGGGAGGCAGGAACCTCATGACACGGAGAAAGCCAACAATCCTAGAAAACACATTTATAATGATAGTTTTAAAAGGGGGGGTAGGCCTGGGGTGGAAGAGGCTACTGGTCAAAATACTCTTTATCTGTGAATTCCAGACTCAACCATAGCCACAAGTGATTGTGAGAGCAGGATTTCTGGTGAGCTGAGTCTGTACTATATTATTACCTCTCTGTGACCAGCCCAGCAGGACTAAAGTCCTTAATGAAGGAGGCTAGGCCAAACATCTCAATCTGTCATGTCATTCTTACAATACAGCAGTCTGTAAGTTACCACCTGCATGAGCCCTTCAAGATGTGAGCAGGGCAGCACCACTTTATGAGTTTAGTGCCTTATTAAAGAGTTAGCCCTGTGTTCCAGTTGTCAAGAGCAAACCCAGCTTCTACCTGTTTATCCAGAAAACTATTAATAGTTCCCTCTTTCATACCAAAAGGGTATCATCCCATTTGGGTTGATAAATAATGTCATCCCATCTATAAGTCAAGATAACCTACTGTTTTGACAATATTTTACCTGAAGGTAGGCAGAGGGGAAGGTAAAAGTCTCTGGCTACTGTATTATGGTTCTCCAGAGAAACAGAACCAACAGGACTGGGAAACATAAAAGCAGAGGTTTTGATGATAGAAAGCGATAGGTCTATTATTCACTGAATAGTGCATTCAGAATTCAAATGGGTTTCTCTGGGGGAACCAAATATTCTGTTTCAGTAGGAATCTACAAAGCAATCCCCTGTGTATTCCCCCATACAATTACTACTTTGTAACAAACTTGTCTTTACACCAGAATGCCCTTTAAAGAAGCTTCTGGGTTTTAGAAGTAAAACTATTAGTACAATGTGGATGCTTCCTACAGGTAGAGTGGCCCTTTGATTTATCACCCAAATCAGTCATTTTGAGCCAAAGTGTCTTGTTTAAAAATAAGAGAGTGTTAACTGATCCACAGCTGTCACTGAGGGAATAAGTAGGTACAACCAGCCTGGGTGGTTTCAGCTCCAATCCTTGGTTTGAAATATTAGGATTGGTTGTTGACTTTTTCATCCAAAGGCAATGTGGGTTTCTAGTGCAGATCGGGACTCCAGTGATTGATCAGTGACACTCAGACTGCAGACAGCTGAAAGAGGAAGCTAATGGCCTTTTCTAAGAATAGATTTGAGCAGCAGGACATATGTCTACCTGGCACTTCTGCCTTTACAACTGTTTTACACTTGCTGTGCTGGATAGCTTTAGTGTCAACTTGACACACCTGGGTTCAGGGAGCCTCAATTGGGGAATTGGCTCCATTGGACTGGCCTGTGGCCACGTCTGTGGAGTATTGTCTTGATTGTTGAGCAATGTGGGAGGGCCCAGCCCACTGTGGTGCCATCCTGGGCAGGTTGTTGTGTACTGTATAAGAGGTCAGGCTGGGCATGAGCCAGGGGAGCAAGCCAGTGAGCAGCATTCCTCCATGGCCTGTGCTTCAGCTCCTGTCTCCAGGTTCCTGCCCTGAGTTCTTGCCTTGGGCTCCCTGAGTGAGAACTGTGACCCAGGAGATGTAAGCTGAATAAACCCTTTCCTCCCCAAGTTGGTGTCAGTCAAAGTGTTTTGTCACAGCAATGGAAGACAAACTAGAACACTTGCTAATAAAAACACAATGTCCCCTAATCCTGTGAGGAAGGACCCAATGTTCTTAAGATGTGTAGATTTTTATAAAGATTCTTTCCAAGCTTCTGAGGCATCAGTGTACACCACACCCTGCTTGGAATATGAGAAAATATAACCTTGACTTCTCTTAGCTGGAGATCCTTTCTTTCCTTCTCTGCTAGGTACTCAGGAGACACTGGAACTTCAGCAATAATTTCTTAGTCTGTGACTCTCAATAAGGACATTTTCTTGGCAGGAAAAGTGATACAAGTCTCTAATTCTAGCACACAAGATGCCAAGACAGGAAGATTCAAGTTCATGATGAGTCTAAGTTATATAGTGAAACCATGTCTCAAAACAAAGGTAAGTAAAATAAGACATTTTCTCATTTAAAAAGAAAACCTCTCTTGCAGAGGGCCCGGGTTCGATCCCCAGCACCCACATGGCGGCCGAGAGCTGTCTGAAACTCCAATTCCAGGAGAACTCCAGTTCCAGGGGAATCCGAGACCCTCTTCTGACCTCCGCGGCATTGCACGACACGGGTGCACAAACCTGCATGCAGACAGTACATTCATACACATAAATAAATAAATAAATAAAAATTTAAAAAAATAGAAAACCTAAAACCTAGTTGTAATGAAGACTTTGAATTTTCTTTCCAATTCTAAGAATCTCTGTCTTAGTGGTTTACCATAGAAAATGTTGTCATAAGAAGTAAATTGCCGGGCTGGAGGGATGGCCTAGAGGTTAAGAGTGCCGACTGCTATTGCAGAGGACCTGGGTTCAATCCCCAGCACCCACGTGGTGGCTGAGAACCGTCTTTGGCTCCAGTTCCAGGGGAATCTGACACCCTCTTCTGACCTCTGTGGCGTTGCACGACACAGTGTGCACAGACCTACATGCAGACAGTACATTCATACACATAAAAAATAAATAAAATTTCTGGGCGTGGTGATGCACGCCTTTAATCCTAGCACTTGGGAGGCAGAGGCAGGCAGATCTTTGTGAGTTCAAGGCCAGCCTGGTCTACAGAGTGAGTTCCACTGTAGACTCAGCTGGGATTACAGGGAGACCCTGTCTCAAAAAGATAAAAAATAAAAATAAATAAATAAATAAATAAATAAATAAAATTTTAAAAAGAAACCATTTTTTAAAAAGTGAATTGTCACTACAAAACAATACCTCTTTGGGATGGATAAGATGAGATCCTGTAAGAGGGCAGCAAGACTAAGACATGTTGGAAGTGACAAAACTATTTTCTCAAGACAAAAGACTTTTGTAAATTTCCTCACTGTGTGGTATCTTTAGACTACAATATTGAGATCATGATTTGCACCCTATATACTAAAAGGAGTAAATAGATTTAGTCTATTCTTTTAGTAGATCTAGAAGAGGGAGCAACAATAGTGACAACAATGAAAGATTTAGAAAATACTGTCATCTGGACGTATGGTATTCAAGAATTAAATATTTCAAAATACTGCTACAGAAAATCTTTCTCATTGTGAATCTCAATGTGGAAAATACCATTTGGAATTATAAGTTTCCAAGTACTCAAATATATTTCTCTTTGGTGTTAAAAAATACATTTTAAACATTTGTCAGCCTTTGATGTGTTACTCAGCCAGTCAGCCCACCTAATCTTCACCATGTGTATCCACCACACCTCAGCTCTCTTCACACCCCAGGTGGCACATGCTGGGGAAAGCAACTCACTCTCATCTAGAAGCCGCAGCATTTTCTTGTTGATACACCAAGATCCATCACAGGGCTCTTCCACCTAGGTCAGCCTGAACCACCCTGTGATGGTTAATCTTGGTTGTCAACTTGACTGGATCTGGAATCAACTAAGAGACATGACTCTGGGCAGGTCTGTAACAGTATTTCCAGGAAGGATTAGCTGAAGGGGGAAACATACTCCCTTACTTGCCTCAAGTGGACAGCACCTTCTGGAAGCCGAGGCCCAGTCTAAGGTGGTGAACAGAAAAGCTTCTGCTTTTCACTTGCTTAACTTCATCTCTTGCTGGTGAGTTGCTGCCATTAACACTGTTGCCGCCATCCTTCACTGACAGAACTCCGCTTCTTCAACCTTCCTGAAGCATCTAGGTCTTCAGCGCCAAACTGGGACTGCTGAGGCATCAGCGGACTGAGTTCTCATTGGCTCTTACCCTCTCCAGCCTTGGCTTGCCCAGACCAAACAGTGTAAGCCAATCAAATAAATTACCATACATATATATTTTTTCATTCATTCTATCAGTTCTGTACCCCTAGAGAACACTGACTAATTCACACCTCAGTGCAGCTAGCAGGCGTGAAGTTCCAGCTACTCTACTTTAAAATGTTTTTTTTTTTCTTTTTTTTTAATTTATTTATTTTTGTATGTGTATGAATGTACTGTCTGCATGAAGGTCTGTGCACCCATGTTGTGCAATGCCGCGGAGGTCAGAAGAGGGTGTCGGATTCCCCTGGAACTGGAGTTCTCCTGGAATTGGAGTTACAGATGGTTCTCAGCCGCCATGTCTATTTATCTATTTATTATTTATTTATTTTCTGTGAGGGGGTCAGAGGACAACATTTCCTATGAGGGGGGTCAGAGGACAACTTTCAGGAGTTGATTCTCTCCTTTCACCTTTCATGTAGGTTCGGGGGGTTGAGCTCAGATCATCAGTCTTAGTAGCAAGCAACTTTCCCTGATAAGCCATCTCACTGGGCGCAGTTGCTTTTGTTGTGATAATGAAGTTGCTTACCTCAGACTCAGGAGTCTCACTTTCTGCCAATATCTATCTATGAGGTAAAAATAAACTATTTATTAGTTTATAAGTAGCATAAATTCTCAAACCATAATTCTTTTCAAAATAATACTTTTGGGGGTTTGGGGGGTTTTTTGTTATTGTTTTGGGGTGTTTTTCGGAGGGAGGGAGGGGTTGGGTGAATTCGAGTCCTGCCTGGCCTGGAACTTGCTATGTAAACCAGGCTGGCCACAACACACAGTTTCACCTGCCTCTGCTTTCCAAGTGCTGTGATTAAAGGTGTGCACCACCACACCTGGCTTAAAGAATACATTTGAAACTTTTACCTTTAAATGATGTGTGTAATCACATGTCTATGTGGTGTACACACATGAGTGCAGTTGCCCCCATGGAGACCAGAAGAGGATAGATATTACATTCCCCTGAGCTGTGGTTACAGGCAGTTGTTAACCACCTAACATGGTTGCTGGGACCCAAACTCAGATCCTGTGCAAGAACAATATGACTATTAACTACTGAGCTCCTCATCCATAATTCTTAACTATAATTAAGGACTTGTATTAGTTACTTTTCTCATCACTGCAACAAAATACCTGACAAAAGCAACTTAAGGAAGGAAGGGTGTCTTAGCTACTTTCTATTGCTGTGACAAAAACTCTGACCAAGACCACTTTAAGGAAGAAAGAGTTTATTTGCCTTATGGCACCATCCATCATCAAGAAAGCCAAGGCAGGAACTCAGGACAGCAACTTGGAGCACAGACCATGAAGGAATGTTGCTTACTGGCTTGCTCCCCTGGTCCATGACCAGCCTGGTTTCTTATACAATACTGCCACACCAACTCCAGTGTCATCTGTGTGAGCAATGACGAAAGTCATAATAACAGATGGGAGATATGTGCCTTCTGAGGCTAGGCTCCCTGGTGGTCCCTGGCAGAGTACTCAGCCTCAGCTTCCAAGATCACGATGCACTACAAAGATGTTATGCTTCATGAGTGTTGGGCTTTGTACACTGTCTTTTGATTCTTTTCCTGAGCTCAGCACAACCTCAGTCCCAGACAAGGGACAGTTAAATATATGTGCCTTCCGAGGCTAGGCTCCCTGGTGGTCCCTGGCAGAGTACTCAGCCTCCGCTTCCAAGATCACGATGCACTACAAAGATGTTATGCTTCATGAGTGTTGGGCTTTGTACACTGTCTTTTGATTCTTTTCCTGAGCTCAACACAACCTCAGTCCCAGACAAGGGACAGTTAAATATGTCTGGAAATAAATCAGGCGAACAGAAGCTTCATGAACCTAAGCAAAATCATACAGAGAAACAGAATCTAAATGCTCCTTTGTCCTAGAAGCCCCCACAAAGATATTATGAATGAAAAACATTACACTGAGTGATATCATAGGTCAGTTACAAATAATAAAAGTGTTTTTCCAGATTTAATAAAAATAAAGGCTTAGTCTTTTAAGCAGGAAGCTACATCTGATAGAATTAGTAAAAGTTTTAGTTACAGTTATGCATGTTAAAATGTAATACTTAGTTAGAGGCACATGGCAGGCTTTCTCCTTTAAGAGAAACAGAACTAATTAAGAGGCTTTCCCAGGCTTTTGGCTTGAATAACAGCCTAGAGATAACAAGCAGCCTTGGAAAATTGGGCTCCAGGAAGGATGAGAAACACCAAATTGGAACTTCTAAACAGAGACAAACTGTTTATGGTTTGTGGTTTTAGGACTACTGTTTTGTTGCTTATCTCCCCTGCCTGATTGATGTGTAAATTTATCTGACTTGCCGTCCTTGGAAACCCAGGTGTGAGTTCCTTTGATAATGAGCCTTTTGTTCCTAAGAGAAGAGTGCTAACTCTTATCCATTTTCCCTGCTTTTGTATAAAAACTTTGACTTGCTTTCAGTAAAGTGCAGCAGATTCAAAACCATACTTCTGGTGTCGTTTCTGACTGTCATCCGCCTAATCCGTGCCCTCCTTCCAAGACTCTGGATCCCGCAGATTGAGTGAGCCCACCATTGGGACGGTTTGCGGCACAATACAGCACAACCTGCCCAGGAGTAGCACTGCCCACAGTGGGCTGGGCCCTCGCACATCATTCAACAATCAAGGAAATTCCCCACGGACATGGCCACAGGCCAGTCCAATGGAGAAAATTCCCCAGTTGAGACTCCCTCTAACCAGGTGCATCAAGTTAACAACCAAAGCTATCTGGCACCAAAGTTTTATTTTGAATCTCCATTTGAGGGCACACTCCATCATGGCAGAGAAGTTGGGGTGACAGGAGCCTCAGACATCTGCAGTCAAGAAGCAGAGGGCAGTGAATACTGCTGTTAATTTCTTCTTTTTACTTGGTCTAAGACCCTAGTTTGTGAAATGGCACCATTCACTTAGGATAGGTCTTATTGCCTTCATTAACTTCATGTAGAAAATCTCTCAAAGATATGCTCCAAGATTCATTTCTATCATGCTTCTAAGTCCTGTCAAGTAAACTATCAAAAGTAAGCATCCCACTTCTCCTCTAACACTGATTCCTGCTTTGGCTCAACCAGATGCAAGGCTGCTGAAAAGAGAAGTCAACTGACAAGGGTTTAGAGCCATAAAATTAAACAGCAATGAGATGATTGATCCATAATGGTTGGCCAAATCCAGCCCAAGTTGACTCTTCTGTGGAAGTTCTGAATATACCCACTGGTGAAGACATAAACTCCACCTTTTCAGGTGGATCTCTGTGAGATGGAGGCCAGCCTGGTCTATATAGAGAGCTTCAGGCTAGCTTGGGCTATAGGAAAACCCTGTCTCAAAAACAAACAAACAAACACTTAAAACAAAACTCCCTTTATCTGAAATAACCTAATTTGGGAGAAACTCCTATATTCAGTGCCATCATTTGCATTCTACAGAAGCTATTAGGCACCTTTTTTCTATCTGGTATTGTTGTAAAGAGCTGGAAAGCACAGGTGTATAAACAGAAAACACCCCATTCTAGGGGGAAGAGGTTAGAGATAGATAACCAAAAAGCAAGCAACAAATGTCTGTTTTTAGATAAGGCAAAATAAAATTAGATGACTGGACAGGGATTCCAAAAGTAAAGGTTATTTTGTATTATTGGGTGGCTACAGAAAGCATCACTGAGGTGATTTTTTTTTTTTTTGAGACTAAGAAGATCAGAGAAAGCTGGTACTTGAGTGCTAAAGGGTGAACAGAGGCAAAGGAAGGGGGAGGGGTGGCTCTTCCAAGAGTTGGAAAGGAAGAATAAAAGAGACCAAGGAGGTACAATCCTAGGTAAATCCTATGAGTTCTGAGAGTAGAATATTCAAGTTGTTCACATTCTCCCCATCTCTCTTAAATTACCACCGGATCAACAGAACACCTAATTCTTTTTTTTTTTTTTTTTTTTTTGTATGTGTATGAATGAACTGTCTGGCATGGCAGGTTTGTGCACCCATGCCGTGCAATGCCACGGAGGTCAGAAGAGGGCTCGGATTCCCTGGAACTGGAGTTCTTCCTGGAATCGGAGTTACAGACGGTTCTCAGCCGCCATGTGGGTGCTGGGGATCAACCTGGGTCCTCTGAAAGAGCAGTTGGTGCTCTAAACCGCTAGTCTATCTCTCCAGCCCAGAACACAATTCTACAATCACTTTATCTCAGCTTCTCAGGGAGAGAACCATAGTCTCAGGCTTCTCTCCTGTAGGGATCTAATAATGTTGTTAGAGGCAGAAATAACAAAGGACAGAGAAGAATTCTGGGACATTAGATAACAGAATGGGGGAACTAAATGATGTTAACGCTAATTAACACCTTTGAGCTGGAAAATATACTAGCTACAAAGCTAGTATTTGCATCTATTAGCCCTGGGGAATAGGGGAATAGAAGAGAAGAGAGAAAATTCCTCTCAGGTAACCAGCATCAGATCCTTTAAGAGTCTGGGGGCTTTCCTTCCAATCTAGTTCACTCTGTAGCTGGTGTGAATTGGTCCCTCCACTAGAGGTGGAGAGAGAGAAAGTTAAATAAAAGCTGTTGTTAGAAGCATGTTCCCTAAAGACATCAAAATCGACTCTGGGTCTTACCCAACTAACTTAGCTAGAAAGCATGGAAAGTTCTGCTCATATTTTTATTTGTTGCTAAGCATTATATTAACAATCATGCAAATTTTAAGACCAAAATAATTGATGCAATATTCCACGTTTTTTTTTTTAACATTTATTTAATCTTTGTGCATTTCATACATCATTTCTCAATCCAATCTAGACTCATCTCCTTTTCCTGCCCCCCACCCCAGCAAGTTCTGCACCCTGCCATTCCTGCCCTGTAATCTTTTTCTGAGTCTTTTCAAAATTTTTCAAAGCAGAATTATTGTCCTTGGGAGAATTCACTACTTCAGTCTGTTCCCTGTCCCATTTTTTGTTTTTGTTGTTCCCTCCATCATTTTTCAACATATGCAGATATATACATCACACCTATACTAAAATTAATATAATCTAGAAACAAACGTCATTTCCATAGAATTAAAATTTTTCCTTCTTATATTTATATTACTCAAAAATATACATCACAGACCCTCCACCCATATACAAAAATTCAAAGTCCTAAAAATAAGTGGTGGGTTTAATTCTAGAGCCTATTAAGGGATTTATATTATAAGAGCACAGTTGCTTTCAGAAAAGAGTATAGTAACATGAGTTGCTCAGTTTGTCTTATAACTCTGGCTTTGGTGCTAGCATCCACAAATGAGGGAAACCATTCATCATAATTGTTTTTCTGGGACTTGTGTTTACTTCGATTAACATAGATCTTTTAGTTCCATCCAATTATCCACAAAGTTCTTGAGTCATCTTTTCTTTTCTGCGCATAGAACTCCATTGTGTAGATGTACCATATTTTCTCTACCACTCATTGGCTGAGGGACTTAGGGTTGGTTCCAGCTCTTTGCTATTGTGAAAGAGCTGCAATAAACATGGCTGTGCAGTATCCTGTGGTAGGATGAAATCTATGGGTATACACCCAGGAGTGGTATGACTGGGCAGGTGATAGCCTCATTTTGAGATTTTTAAGGGTCTCCAACTGCTTTCCATAGTGGTTGTACGAGTTTAAATTCCCACCAGCAGGCGGATGAGTGTTCCCTTTCTCCACAACCTCTCAGTATTTGGTATCATTTGTTTTCCGGATCCTAGCCATCTAGTAGTGAATGTATCCTTAAAGTGGTCTTTAATTCACATTTCCTTAATTATTAGTATTTTTTTTTGAGATTTTTTGTTTGTCAGCCATCTTTATTTCCTCATTTGTGAAAGTGTCTGTCAGCTCTTTACTCCATCTTTGAGTGAATCATTTTTTTCTTCTTTGTTTTCTGAGTAGTTTATTATATTCTAGAATTAATGCCTGTCGAATGTTACAGCAGTGAAGTTTTCCTCCCATTCTAGGTTTTCTTTTCACTTCCCGGATGTTTCTTTTAGATGTACAAAGCTTTTGAGTTAGTGAGGTCCAAATTTGAATTGTCAACCTTAATTCCTGTGCAGCTGCTGTCTGATTTAGAAATCTCTTCCTAACCTATGTTCTTGTAAGTTTTTGCCAATGTTTTCTTCTATTACCTTCAGAGTTTCAGGTTTCACATTGAAGTTTTGATCCATTTCGTTGATTTTGTCAGGCAAAAGATAGGGGTTTTAGTTATTTTTCTTTATAAGTGTGATCCAGTTTCTCCAACACCATTGCTGAAGATGCTGTCTTTCTCCATTGAGTCTTCTTGGCCACTTTGTCAAATATAGAGGTGGCTGAAATTATATGTGCTCAAGTTTGGATCTTCAATTTTAATCCATTGTTTCTACAGGTCTATTTTTTGTGCGAGTACCAAGCGTTTTTGATGACTATAGCCCTGAATATAATTTGAATCAGTATAGTATCACCCTGATTCTCTTTTTTACTCAAGATTGCTTAGGCTATTGGGGTCTTTTGATTTTCCATATGAATTAAGGATTTTTTTTCCAAGTCTGTGAAAAACTCATGGGGATTTTAATTGGGATTGCATTGACTGTATATATAATTTTGATAGATGGATTTTTTACTATATTAATTTTTTCAATCCATGAGCATGGGAGTTCTTTCCATCTTCTGATTCTTCTTCATTTCTCCTTCTTGGGTTTAAAATTTTGTTTGTAGAGATTTACAGTGTGTCTTGGTTAGGTTTTTTCCAGGTATTGATTGTTTTTGATGCTACTATGAGTGGGAGGGTCTCCTTATATTGCCTTCTGTCAGTTGCTGGTTGTTGGTGTAAAGAAAGGGCTACTCATTTTTTAGAGATAATTTTGATCCTTGACTCATTTCATCATCGGAATGTGTTGTTTAGTAGCTCCACCTGTTCTTGTAGGTAATAGAGTTTATCCTGATGCGATATTGAGCTTTAGTGCACGGTGGTCTGGTAAAATGAGATGGAATTATTTCAATCCTTTTGTATTTGGTGAGGTGTTGTTCTTGTCCCAGTATTGGTAACCGAATTTGGAGAAGGTTACATGGGGTGCTGACATAAAAAGTATATCTTGGCGGGAGAGATGCAATAGTTAAGAAGCTACCAACTAGCTCTTGCAGAGGACCAGGTTGATCCACAGCACCCACATGGTGGCTGAGAACATCCTTAACTCCAGTTCCAGGGAATCCGAGGCCCTTTTCGGACCTATGCGGCATTGCACGAGATGTGGTGCCCAACCTCATGCAGACAGTAACATTCATACACATAGAAAAATGAATAAATAAAAGTATTTTTAAAAAGTATATTCTCTGGTGTTGGGTGGAATATTTGGTAGATGTCGTGAGGTCATCTGATGTATTGTATTGTTCAGTTCAGATGGGTTTTTCCCCCCCCCCCCCCCCTCTCTGTTCTCAATCCAGTTGGCCTATCCAAAGCGGCAGGGGGTATTGAAGTCCCATACTATTTGTGTGTTGGGATTAATCTTTGCTTTAATGTCATACAGCATTGTGTTTATAAAGTTTGTGGCACCAGATTTGGTGCATATATATTTAATGACGGGGAAATCTTCATCTTCATGGTTAGTGTTTCGCTTTTATAAGGAGGGGAAGGGCCCTGTTTGGTCCTTCGATTAGTTTTTACTTTGAGTCTATTTTTCTGATATTAAAATAGCAGCTGCTGCCTTGCTTTTGGTGGCCTTTTCTAGAATATTTTTTCCTCCATCCTTCCTTTAAGTTGGTGCCTATCCTTGAGGGTGAGATGTGTTGCTTGTGGCCAGCATATAGATGGATTCTGTGTTCTAATCCATTCCATTCGCCCAGTCTAAATTCGTTGATTGGGGAATGAGACCATTAATATTTAAGGTTATTATGGGAGAGATGGGTGTTGCTTCTTTTAATCCTATGTTTTCTGTTTGTAGTCTTGGTCTAGGTTTGTATTTTCGTAGTTATACATTTATTAGTTTCTCTCTCTCACTATTTGGGGATAGTGGATCCATTCCTCTGTCTTTTGAATTGCTTTCAAGTATTTTCTGAAGGTTGGTTTTGGCATTATATTTTTTCAATTCTTGTTTATGTCATGAAAGATTTTTATTTCTCCCTCAAGTATGATCAACATCTTTTCTGGATATATAATCTGGGTTGGCATCGATAGTCATTTAGGTACTGTAAATACTTTGGTCCATGTGTTTTGGCTTTCATAGTTTGCACTGAAACAGTAGCTGTGATTCTGATGGTTTTTTCCCCCTTATATGTAACTGGTCATTTTTCTATCTTTGCTTTCAGTATTTTTATTTGTTTTGTGTATCTACATTTTTAACTATGATATGGTATGGGGAGGTTCTTTTCTGATCTTTTCTCGTTAGTGTTCTTGGTGCTTTTATATGTTCATCTATTTTCCCAGTTTGGGGAATTTTTCTTCTATTATTCTGTTGAAGATTTTTACCAATACCATTGTCTTGGGATTCTTCTCCTTACTCTATCCGAGGATGTGGAGGGTTTATCTTTCTTTTTTTTAATTAGGAATTTATTTATTATATATAGTTTTTTGTACAAGATTATGTTACTATCAATATAGACCACATGTCACCCTCCGCAACCCCCCCTCCGAGCTCATGTATTCTATCTGAACATGTTTTTCATCTTTTTCTCAGGCGTTCTTCTCAAAATTCTCAATGTGGAAATGACTGTTTTGAGCAGAATTTCACCATTTCAGTCAGTTCTTTGAACAGTCCTATCTGTTGCTCTTGTTGGTTTCTTTACAATAGGCATCACTCACCAAATACTGGACAACGTTCAATGGACATGCAACAAGAATACTTACAACTAGGTAATTGCCAACTAGCAGCCACAGATGAGGGAATACAATTTTTGTCATTTGTTTTTCTGGGACTATTTCACTACTGTCACTTAGCATAACTCCTTCTAATTCCATCCATTTACATGCAATAGTTCATGATGTCATCTGTCTTAATACTGCTGTGTAGAACTCCATTGTGTAGATGTACCACATTTTCTCTATCCACTCGTCAGTTGAGGGGCACTTGGGTTGGTTCCAGATTTTTTGCGATGGCGAAGAGACCTGCAATAAACATGGATTGGCATGTATCTCGGAGGTAGATGAGTCTTGTGGGGTATATACAGCAGGGGGTGGCTATGCTGATCCAAAGGTGGTAAGCCTCATTTTAGTCGTCCAAGAGTCTCACACTGCTTTCCATAGTGGCTGTACAAGTTTACATTCCTCCAGCAATGGATGAGTGTCCCCTTTCCCCCACAACCTCTCCAGCACTTGGCATCATTTGCTTTCTTGATCTAGCAGTCTTATTGGAGTGAGATGAGATCTTAAAGTGGTTTTCCTTGCATTTCCTGAATTAGTAGTAAAATTGACATTTTTTTGGTGGGTCTTTTCGAGACAGGGTCTCCCTGTAGCCCCAGCTGGCCTGGAACTCACTCTGTATAGCAAGCTGGCCTTGAAATCACAGAGATCCCCCTGCCCTCTGCCTCCAAGTGCTAGGATTAAAGGCGTGGCCACCAAGCCACTGCCCGGCAACATTGACATTTTGTTAAGATGTTGCTCAGCCATCTCTATGCCTCACTTGTGAGGTCTCTGTTTCAACTCTTTGCTCCACATCTTTTGAGTAATTCTTTTGTTTTCTTCTTCTTTGTTTTTTTGAGTAGGTTAGATACTCTGAAATCAATGCTTTGTCAGATGTATCAGCTGGTGAAGGTTTCCTCCCCTCTGTGGGATTTCTCTATTCACGGCCCGGGAGTGGGGGCGTGTGAGGTACAGAAGCCGTTTGGAGTTGTAAAGGAGGGCCCAGGGGGCAAGGGGCGAGCGGATGGAGGGGCACACGGCTGTCGGAGTTGGAAGTCTGTTCCGAATGCCTATGTTTTACAGGCTGCTGCCAACTTTGTCGTCTATCACCTTCAGAGTCTTTGGTTTCACACTGAGGTCTTTTTGGATCCCCGGGAGTTGACTTTGTACAGGACGAGAGGTAGGGTTTTAACTTTAGTCTTCTACAAAGTGGTGATCCAGTTTTTTTGCCAAAGGCTGTATCAATTGAGATCATGATGGTGTGGATTTTTGTCTTTCAGTCCATTTATGTATTTTATGATAGTTATTGAGGTTCATAGGTTGAACCATTCCTGCANTGTATGAATGTACTGTCTGCATGCAGGTTTGTGCACCCATGCCGTGCAATGCCACGGAGGTCAGAAGAGGGTCTCGGATTCCCCTGGAACTGGAGTTCTCCTGGAATCGGAGTTACAGACGGTTCTCAGCCGCCATGTGGGTGCTGGGGATCAAACCTGGGTCCTCTGCAAGAGCAGTTGGTGCTCTTAACCGCTAGGCTATCTCTCCAGCCCCAGAACACCTAATTCTACAATCACTTTATCTCAGCTTCTCAGGGAGAGAACCATAGTCTCAGGCTTCTCTCCTGTAGGGATCTAATAATGTTGTTAGAGGCAGAAATAACAAAGGACAGAGAAGAATTCTGGGACATTAGATAACAGAATGGGGGAACTAAATGATGTTAACGCTAATTAACACCTTTGAGCTGGAAAATATACTAGCTACAAAGCTAGTATTTGCATCTATTAGCCCTGGGGAATAGGGGAATAGAAGAGAAGAGAGAAAATTCCTCTCAGGTAACCAGCATCAGATCCTTTAAGAGTCTGGGGGCTTTCCTTCCAATCTAGTTCACTCTGTAGCTGGTGTGAATTGGTCCCTCCACTAGAGGTGGAGAGAGAGAAAGTTAAATAAAAGCTGTTGTTAGAAGCATGTTCCCTAAAGACATCAAAATCGACTCTGGGTCTTACCCAACTAACTTAGCTAGAAAGCATGGAAAGTTCTGCTCATATTTTTATTTGTTGCTAAGCATTATATTAACAATCATGCAAATTTTAAGACCAGAAATAATTGATGCAATATTCCACTGTTTTTTTTTTAACATTTTTATTGAACTTTTGTGCATTTCATACATCATTTCTCAATCCAATCTAGACTCATCTCCTTTTCCATGCCCCCCACCCCATGCAAGTTCATGCACCCTGCCATTCCTGCCCTGTATCTTTTTCTGAGTCTTTTCAAAATTTTTTCAAAGCAGAGAATTATTGTCCTTGGGAGAACTTCACTACTTCAGTCTGTTCCCTGTCCCAGTTCTTCTGCTGTTGTTGTTCCCTCCAATCTATATTACTTCAACATATGCAGATATATACATCACACCTATACTAAAATTATATCATCTATAAACAAACTGTCATTTCCATAGAATTAAAATTTTTCCTTCTTATATTTATATTACTCTAAAATATATCTACATACCCTCCACCCATATACAAAAATTCCAAAGTCTAAAAATAAGTGGTGGGTTAATTCTAGAGCCTATTAAGGGATTTATATTATAAGAGCACAGTTGCTTTCAGGAAAAGAGGTATATAACATTGATGTTGCTCAGTTTGTCTTATAACTCTGTGCTTGGTGCTAGCATCCACAAATGAGGGATACCATTCATCATTTGTTTTTCTGGGACTGTGTTACTTCGATTAACATAGGATCTTTTAGTTCCATCCATTTATCCACAAAGTTCTTGATGTCATCTTTCTTTACTGCTGCATAGAACTCCATTGTGTAGATGTACCATATTTTCTCTATCCACTCATTGGCTGAGGGACATTAGGGTTGGTTCCAGCTCTTTGCTATTCTGAAGAGAGCTGCAATAAACATGGCTGTGCATGTATCTCTGTGGTAGGATGAATCTTATGGGTATACACCCAGGAGTGGTATGACTGGGTCAGGTGATAAGCTCATTTTGAGATTTTTAAGGGTTCTCCATACTGCTTTCCATAGTGGTTGTACGAGTTTACATTCCCACCAGCAGCGGATGAGTGTTCCCCTTTCTCCACAACCTCTCCAGTATTTGGTATCATTTGTTTTCCTGATCCTAGCCAGTCTTATTAGAGTGAAATGATACCTTAAAGTGGTTTTAATTCACATTTCCTTAATTATTAGTAATGCTGAACACTTTTTAAGCTGTTTGTCAGCCATCTTTATTTCCTCATTTGTGAAGTGTCTGCTCAGCTCTTTACTCCATCTTTTGAGTGAATCATTTGTTTTCTTCTTTGTTTTCTGAGTAGTTTATATATTCTAGAAGTTAATGCTCTGTCAGATGTATCAGCAGTGAAGGTTTCCTCCCATTCATAGGTTTTCTTTTCACTTCCCTGATTGTTTCTTTTGATGTACAGAAGCTTTTGAGTTTAGTGAGGTCCCACTTATGAATTGTCAACCTTAATTCCTGTGCAGCTGCTGTCTGATTTAGAAAGTCTTCTCCTAAGCTATGTCTTGTAAGTTGTTGCCAATGTTTTCTTCTATTACCTTCAGAGTTTCAGGTTTCACATTGAAGTTTTTGATCCATTTGGACTTGATTTTTGTGCAGGGCAAAAGGTAGGGGTTTAGTTTTATTCTTCTATAAGTGATGAACCAGTTTCTCCAACACCATTTGCTGAAGATGCTGTCTTTCCTCCATTGAGTCTTCTTGGCCACTTTGTCAAATCTGAGGTGGCTGAAATTATATGTGCTCAAGTTTGGATCTTCAATTTTAATCCATTGTTCTACAGGTCTATTTTTGTGCGAGTACCAAGCTGTTTTGATGACTATAGCCCTATAATATAGTTTGAAGTCTGGTAAAGTGATCACCCTGTATTGCTCTTTTCACTCAAGATTGCTTAGGCTATTTGGGGTCTTTTGATTTTCCATATGAATTTAAGGATTTTTTTTCCAAGTCTGTGAAAAAACTCATGGGGATTTTAATTGGGATTGCATTGGATGTATATATTAATTTTGATAGAATGGACATTTTTACTATATTAATTTTTCCAATCCATGAGCATGGGAGTTCTTTCCATCTTCTGATATCTTCTTCATTCTCCTTCAGGAGTTTAAAATTTTTGTTTTAGAGATCTTCAGTGTCTTTGGTTAGGTTTTTTCCTAGGTATTTGATTGTTTTTGATGCTACTATGAGTGGGAGGGTCTCCTTATATTCCTTCTTCAGTTGCTTGTTGTTGGTGTAAAGAAAGGCTACTGATTTTTATAAGATAATTTTGTATCCTTGACTCATTCATCATTCAGGAATGTGTTGTTTAGTCTCCACCTGTTCTTGTAGGTAATAGAGTTTATCCTGATGCTGATATTGAGCTTTATTGCACTGTGGTCTGGTAAAATGAATGGAATTATTTCAATCCTTTTGTATTTGGTGAGGTTTGTTCTGTGTCCCAGTATGTGGTCGAATTTGGAGAAGGTTACATGGGGTGCTGCATAAAAAGTATATTCTTGGGCTGGAGAGATGGCCTAATAGTTAAGAGCTCCAACTGCTCTTGCAGAGGACCAGGGTTCGATCCCCAGCACCCCATGGTGGCTGAGAACCATCCTTAACTCCAGTTCCAGGGGAATCCGATGCCCTTTTCTGACCTATGCGGCATTGCACGAGATGGGTGCCCAACCCTCATGCAGACAGTACATTCATACACATAGAAAAATAAATAAATAAAATTATTTTTAAAAAGTATATTCTCTGGTGTTTGGGTGGAATATTTGGTAGATGTCTGTGAGGTCCATCTGATGTATTGTATTGTTCAGTTCAGATGTCTCTCTGTTCTTCATCCAGTTGGCCTATCCAAAGCGCTCAGTGGGGTATTGAAGTCCCATACTATTTGTGTGTTGGGATTAATCTTTGCTTTAATGTCATACAGCATTGTGTTTATAAAGTTTGGTGCACCAGAGTTTGGTGCATATATATTTATGACTGTGAAATCTTCATGGTTAATTGTTCCTTTTATAAGGATGTAATGGCCCTGTTTGTCCCTTCTGATTAGTTTTACTTTGAGGTCTATTTTTCTGATATTAAAATAGCAGCTGCTGCTTGCTTTTTGGTGCCATTTTCTAGGAATATTTTTTCCATCCTTTCACTTTAAGTTGGTGCCTATCCTTGAGGGTGAGATGTGTTTCTTGTGGCCAGCATATAGATGGATTCTGTTTTCTAATCCATTCTCCCAGTCTATGTCTTTGATTGGGGAATTCAGACCATTAATATTTAAGGTTATTATGGAGAGATGTGTGTTGCTTCTTTTCATCCTATTTTCTGTTTGTATTCTTGGTCTAGGTTTGTATTTTCGTAGTTATACTTTTATTAATTTCTCTCTCTCACTATTTGGGGATAGTGGATCCATTCCTCTGTCCTTTGAATTGCTTCAAGTATTTTCTGAAGGGTTGGTTTTCTGGGCATATATTTTTTCATCTTGTTTATGTCATGAAAGATTTTTATTTCTCCCTCAAGTATGATCAACATCTTTTCTGGATATAGTAATCTGGGTTGGCATCTATAGTCATTTAGTACTGGTAATACTTTGGTCCACGTTTTTGGCTTTCATAGTTTGCATTGAAAAGTCAGCTGTAATTCTGATGGGTTTTTTCCCCCTTATATGTAACTTGTCATTTTTCTATCTTTGCTTTCAGTATTTTGTCTTTGTTTTGTGTATCTACCATTTTAACTATGATATGGTATGGGGAGTTTCTTTTCTGATCTTGTCTCTTTAGTGTTCTTGGTGCTTTTATATGTTCATCTATTTTCAGTTTGGGGAAATTTTCTTCTATTATTCTGTTGAAGATTTTTACCAATACCATTGTCTTGGGATTCTTCTCCTTACTCTATCCCTATGATGTGGAGGTTTAGTCTTTTCTTTTTTTAATTAATTAATTTATTTATTTATATATAGTTTTTGTACAAGATTATGTTACTAATCAAATCTAGACCCATGTCACCCTCCCAACCCCCCCTCCAGAGCTCATGTATTCTGCTGAACATGTTTTTCATCTTTTTCTCAGTCTTTCTCAAAATTCTCAATGTGGAAATTGACTGTTTTGAGCAGAAGTTCACCATTTCAGTCAGTTCTTTGAAACAGTCTTTTCTGTTGCTCTTGTTGTTCTTTCCAATATGCATCACTCCCAAATACTTGGACAAAAGTTCAAGGGACCATGCACAAGAAATACTTACAACTAGGTAATTGCCACTAGCATCCACAGATGAGGGATACAATTTGTCATTTGTTTTTCTGGGACTATGTTACTTCACTTAACATAATCTCTTCTAATTCCATCCATTTACCTGCAAAGTTCATGATGTCATCTTTCTTTACTGCTGTGTAGAACTCCATTGTGTAGATGTACCACATTTTCTCTATCCACTCGTCAGTTGAGGGGCACTTGGGTTGGTTCCAGATTTTTGCTATTGCGAAGAGACCTGCAATAAACATGGATGTGCATGTATCTCTGAGGTAAGATGAGTCTTGTGGGTATATACCCAGGGGTGCTATGACTGGATCAGGTGGTAAGCTCATTTTGAGTCTTCCAAGAGTTCTCCACACTGCTTTCCATAGTGGCTGTACAAGTTTACATTCCTGCCAGCAATGGATGAGTGTTCCCCTTTCCCCACAACCTCTCCAGCACTTGGCATCATTTGCTTTCTTGATCCTAGCCAGTCTTATTGGAGTGAGATGATATCTTAAAGTGGTTTTCCTTTGCATTTCCTTAATTATTAGTAACATTGAACATTTTTTTGGGGGGGTCTTTTCGAGACAGGGTCTCCCTGTAGCCCCAGCTGGCCTGGAACTCACTCTGTAGACCAGGCTGGCTTTGAACTCACAAAGATCCGCCTGCCTCTGCCTCCCAAGTGCTAGGATTAAAGGCGTGCGCCACCACGCCCGGCAACATTGAACATTTTTTAAGATGTTTCTCAGCCATCTCTAATTCCTCACTTGTGAGGTCTCTGTTCAACTCTTTGCTCCATCTTTTGAGTAATTCATTTGTTTTCTTTCTTCTTTGTTTTTTGAGTAGTTTATATACTCTGGAAATCAATGCTTTGTCAGATGTATCACTGGTAAAGGTTTCCTCCCACTCTGTGTGTGTTCTCTTCACTTCCTTGATTGTTTCTTTTGATGTACAGAAGCTTTTGAGTTTAATGAGGTCCCATTTGTCAATTGTCGATCTTATTTCTTGCACAGCTGCTGTCTGATTTAGGAAGTCTTTTCCTATGCCTATGTTTTACAGGCTGCTGCCAACTTTTTCTTCTATCACCTTCAGAGTTTTGGGTTTCACGTTGAGGTCTTTGATCCACCTGGAGTTGACTTTTGTACAGGACGAGAGGTAGGGTTTTAACTTTATTCTTCTACAAGTGGTGATCCAGTTTTGCCAAAGGCTGTATCAATTGAGATCATGTGGTGTGGTTTTTGTCTTTCAGTCCATTTATGTATTTTATGATATTTATTGATGTTCATATGTTGAACCATTCCTGCGCCTCTGGTATGAATCCAACTTGGTCATAATGGATGATCTTTTTGATGTGGGTCTATATGGGGTTTGCAAATATTTTGTTGAGAATATTTGCATCTGTGTTCATTAATGAGATGGGTCTATAATTCTTTTTGGTTGTATTTTGCCTGGTTTTGGAATTAGAGTGATACTGGCTTCATAAAAGGAATTTGGGGGATTTCCCTCTGCTTGAATCCTTCTGAACAATTTGAGTAATAATGGTTGTAAGTCTTTTTGAAATATTTTATAGAATTCTGCTGTGAAACCATCTGGGCCTGGGCTTTTTTTAGTTGGGAGGTTTCTTATTACATCTTCAATTTCTTCATATATTATGGGTCTGTTTAAGCTGTCAATCTCTTCTTGGTTAAGCTTTGGTGATTCCCCGGATTTCAGATTTCATCCATTTCTTCTAGGTTTTTAAACGTAGTAGAGTACAGATTTTTGAAGTATTCCCATATGATTTTCTGGATCTTTTCATTGTCTGTTGTGATGTTTCCTTTTTCATTCTATTTATTTGGAGTTGCTCTTTCTTTTGGTTAACTGGGCTAGAGGTCTGTCTATCTTGTTTATTCTCTCAAAGAACCAAATTTTGGATTCATTGATTTTTTTGTATTGTTTTCTTTGTTTCTATTTCATTGATTTCTGCTCTGATTTTTGTTATTTCTTCCTGTCTGTTGCGTTTAGGGTTCATCTGTTGTTGCCTCTCAAGTGCTTTTAGCTGTAGTGTTAGATCATTCACTTGTGCTCTTTCTGTTTTTCTAATGTAGGCACCCAGGGCTATAAATTTCCCTCTTAGGACTGCTTTTAAGGTATCCCATAGGTTTTGTTGTGTTGTATTGTCATTGTCATTCAGTTCCAGGAATGTTTTTATTTCTTTCTTTATCTCTTCCTTGACCCATTCATTATTCAAGAGTGTGTTGTTTAGTCTCCATGTGTTCTTGTAGGCAGGAGGGCTTGTCCTGGTGTTGATGTTGAGCTTCATTGCACTGTGGTCTGACAGGATGCATGAAATTATTTCAATCTTTTTGTATTTGTAGAGGTTTCTTCTGTGTCCCAGGATGTGGTCGATTTTGGAGAATGTTCCGTGGGGTGCTGAGTAGAAAGTGTATTCTCTGGTATTAGGATGGAATGTTCGGTAGAGGTCTATGAGGTCCATTTGGTGTATCATATCGTTCAGTTCAGATGTCTCTCTGTTTATTTTTTGTCCTGTTGACCTATCCAAAGGACTCAGTGGGGTATTGAAANGGTAGATGCCTGTGAGGTCCATTTGGTATATCATATCTTTCAGTTCAGATGTCTCTCTGTTTATTCTTTGTCCAGTCGATCTGTCCAGAGGACTTAGTGGGGTATTGAAGTCCCCTACTATTAGTGTGCTGGGGTTAATCTGTGCCTTGAGGTCCTGGAGAATTGTCTTTATAAAGTTTGGTGCACCAGAGTTTGGTGCATATATATTCATGATTGTGAAATCTTCATGGTCAATTGTTCCTTTGATAAAGATGTAATGGCCTTCTTTGTCTGTTCTGATTTCTTTTACTTTGAAGCCTATTTTGTCTGATATTAAAATAGCAACACCTGCTTTGTTTTTGGTACCATTTGCTTGGAATATTTTTTCCATCCCTTCACCTTAAGTTGGTGCCTATCCTTGAGAGTGAGATGGGTTTCTTGCAGACAGCATATAGATGGGTTTTGTTTCCTAATCCAATTTCCCAGTCTATGTCTTTTGATAGGGAGTTTATTCCATTAATATTTAAGGTTATAATTGAAAGATACATGTCACTTCCTTTCACCTTATTATACATTTGCATGTTTAGTCTCAGTTTCTATTTCTGCAGTTATGTTTTTATTAATTTCTCTTTTTAGGTGCCTGGGGATAGTTGCTCCTCTCTTCTGTCCTTTGAATTGCTTCAAGTATTTTCTGAAGGGTTAGTTTTACAGATATGTATTCTTTCATCTTGTTAATGTCATGGAAGATTTTTCTCTCTCCTTCAATTATAATCCACATTTTTGCTCGGTATCATAACCTGAGTTGGCATCTATAGTCCTTTAACACTGGGAATACTTTGCTGCATGTTCTTCTTGCTTTCATGGTTTGCACTGAGAAGTCAGTTGTAATTCTGATGGGTTTCCCCTTATATGTAACTTGTTGTTTTTCTCTCGTGGCTTTCAGAATTTTGTCTTTGTTTTGGGCTTCTATCGTTTTAACTATGCTATGGTGTGGGGAGTTTCTTTTCTGATCTTGTCTGTTTGGAGTTCTATGTGCTTCTTGTATTTGTATCGGTTTGTCTTTTTTTAATTTGGGGAAATTTTCATCTATTACTCTGTTGAAAATCTGATCAATACCATTCTCTTGGGATTATTCTCCTTCCTCTATTCCTATGATGTGGAGGTTTGATCTTTTTACAGTGTCCCATATTTCCTGGTTGCTCCACTTTTGTGTATTTTTTTAATTTTTCATAATCTTTACTTAAGCTTTTTCGTTGTTCTGTGTTGTCTTCCAGGTCTGATATTCTTTGTTCTGCTTCCTCCATTCTATTTCTGAGGCTTTTTCCATTCTTTTCCTCTTGCTTGGATGAATGTTCTATTCCCTTTTTCATTCCATCCTGTGATTTCTTTAGTATTTCCACTTCCTTTTGGAGCTTCTCAATCTCTTCCTGTAGCTCCTTGCTTCGGTGGTTGGTTTCCTTTTTCAGTGTTTCCACTTCCTCTAGGTCTTTCTTGAGTTTTTAATTCTCTCTCCTTAGTTCTCTGACTTGTTCTTTATATTCTTTGATTTCTTTGAATATTTCTGCAATTGTTCCTCTAAGATCTGTGTCCTGGGACATCCCCAGGGGGATCCCACTGTAGGAATCTCCCACAGCGTTGGTGTTGGTAGAGCTTGGCATGGAATTATCCTGCACCTTTCCCTTCGTTGTGTTCCTGACATGTGGGTTTCCCTTTTTGCCTATATTCCGATGTGAATCACAAATGCTTCTTCACATATGCTGAAGGCTTGCTTTGGTTCCCTCCTTCAGATGCCTTTTTCTCCTTGTTTATGGAGTGTTGACTTGTCTAGGTTTCAGGCTTTCAATTTTGTTTATATATTGGAGGTCTAACTCACTCTTCCTTTTCTGTTCTGAGGGTTCTCCAAAAAATCCACTTGGACACTCCCTCAGCTATTCTAGTTGGGGGGAGGATATGCCTGGCTTAGCCTACACCCCAGTACTCTGTGCTTCAGGTGGTCCTGAGAAGTCCCTGATCTAAGCTCTGCACACTCAAGTCTCACAGTAGCAACAGGCCCACCTTTAATACCAGCTAGCAGGGCGACTCCACCCTGACAGCCACACAAGTCAATGATTTAACTATCCAACAAATCAACGAAACAATTATCCAACAACCCAGTGATTGATCTATCCAACAATCCACCTGGCTGAAGCGCCTGGCTTCTACCTGTGCTTCAGGTGGTCGTAGGAAGTCCCTGATCTAAGTTCTGCACATTCTTAGTCTTTTCATAGTGTCCCACATTTCCTGTTTGTTCCACTATTGCATTTTTTTTAATTTTTCATATTCTTTTCTTTTGCATTCTACTTCTTTCACTTTATCTTCCAGTGTTGATATTCTATTTTCTGCTTCCTCCAATCTGTTCCTGAGGTTTTCTCCCATTCTTTCCTGTTGATTGGGTGAGTGTTCAATTTCCTTTTTTATTTCATCCTGTGATTTCTTTAGTATTTCCATTTCCTTTTGGAGCTTTTCATTTTCTTCTTGTAGCTCCTCGCTTCTTTGGTCTGTTTCCTTTTTCATTTCAGCCTGGTATCTCTTCAGTGTTTCCACTTCCTTCTCAAGTTTGTCATTCTTTCCCTCTAGTTCCTTCCTGAGTTTGTCATTCTCTCCCTTTATTTCTTTGATTTGTTCTTTATATTCCTTTATTTCTTTGAGTATGTCTAAGATCATTCTTCTAAGATCTGTGTCTTGGGTTGCTTCCAGGGAAATCTCATTGTAGGAATCTTTTATAGGACTGGTAGAGTTTAGTGCAAATTTTTTTCTGTGTTTTTCCCATGTTTTTTCGTTGTGTTTTTGGCATGTGGATTTGTTTTGTTGTTTGTATTCTGATGCAAATCTCAACTTTTTCTTCATTGCTTTAGAGGCTAGCTTTGCTTCTTTCTTTCAGGTACTTTCTTTGTCTTCTCCTTGTTTATGGAGGACTGGCTGGTCTAGGTTTCAGCTTTTCACTTTTGGTTATATATTGGAAGGTCCAGCTAACTCTTTCCTTTCTGTTCTGAAGGTTTTCCAGAAATTGGACCAGGTCAGTTCACCACCGAGTGCTGAAATCATTGTTTCCTTCTGGCCAGTTGCTCTAGGTTGGCTGTGAAGCCTAGTGTGCCGGGACTGGAGTTGTGGAAGGCTCCTGTCTCTTCTACTTCTTCGCACCTTGGACTCACTACCTCTATTCCCCCTCAGACCCTCGCACCACAGCTTAGGGGGGTTTGGGTTTGCTCCCTTTGCCCCCTATAACTCTGCACATGCTGATCATGCAGGAGGGGCATGGTGTTTTGCCTGGGTACTTGAACCCAGGCCTCTGGGGCTGGCTTCCTGGAGGGCCACTGCTCACCTCTATGTGTGCTGGTCCCCCATGCCAATTCCACTGTTTTAATTAAGTGAAATTTGTAAATTTTTCTCATCCTTTCCATCATCTCATATAAGCGCAGGACCATTTATACATAAAATCAATATGACAGTTTATAAGTTCGTAATGCTCTTATAAAGATTTCTCTCTTTTTTTGAAAAAAGAAATGACTTCATTTCTAGTTGGTCTAGTTGACCAAGAAAAAGTGGGCTGCACTGTCTCGGGTGGAATGTAACTCTGACTTTTACATTTCCACAGAAGAATAACAACTCTGCCTTCTGTGCATCTGGTCTCTCAGCACATGGTTCTCAGTTTTATCAACACTAGAGAACACGTGCAGAGCAAGCACTTGCCAGAGTAATCACCATAACCCAAAAGCTCCCTTACATCCACCAAGAAAGTAAGCCTCAGGTAGACAAGCAAGCCACCTCTTCTCTAGAGTTTCCCAACCCTGTCTGGTAGTTGGCATCACACTATCTCAACTCCAGCTTCCCACTACTGTTTGGGGTTTTGTTTGTTTGATTGGTTTATTGGTTTTTGCAGTACTGGAAATTACAGCCTTGTGTATATTAGGCAAGTGCTCTGCTACTGAGCTACACCCCTAATCCCACACTACATTTGTTGTATAAAAAGTTAATATTGAAAGCTTTTACACTAGAGTCACTTTTGTCTCTTCTTCTCTGGGATCTGGATTTATGTATAACAACATGACTCACACTATGTGTTGTAAAGTTCTTCTCAAAAATACACAGAGTGCTTCATATTTTCCCTTTTATAATAAAGCACAAAATGAGGATAATATAATTCACTGTATTTTGTGGTCTAGCACAGCAGCCTGGGAAGGGGAGCCATGACTGTGACCCAGTATAGCAAACACTGCAACTTAGATTATATGTTCTGTATCTATTCTTTATATACGGTTTTATTTTCATCATTAATTTTAGTTTCTTCTTAAAAGAGGAGGCTACCATACGTAAATGTGTACTGAAAGGAGTTGACCATACTCAAAGTGTAACAGAGTCATTCAGATGATCAAGACTGAGCTTTGGAGGGGCTGAACCCTGGAGAAAGGAGGTCATTTCTGTAAGGGTGATACAAGAATTTGATGGGCACCTCTGTGATGGTCACTGCATGCCTAACCATGGTAAAGAACCCCATGTTAGGTAGGGGTGGATACAGAAGTAAAATGTTAAAAAGACATCAAGGTCAGCCTTAGAGGGCTTTACAGAGCAAGCTCATGAGTTAAATAACCATCCCCTAAGTAACTCTTGAATGAGGAAGTAGCTGATGAGGTTGCCTGGCTAATCATGAGTAAGATGGCATCATCAGCAGATCCATGCTGCCCTGGAAGATAGTCCATTTGTTGTACAGATGCTGAGAGTGCAGTTTTTACATTCATTTTAAGTTCCAGCAGGCTATCATGGTGAAAGTGTCAAAAAGACAGCATGGTTGAGAGACTGGAGCTTGATGCACAAATCAGAGACAGAGCTGGAAATGATCTGCACAGAGAACAAGAGAAGCAATAAGAGACTATTGCCGGGTGTGGTGGCACATGCCTTTAATCCTAGCACTTGGGAGGCAGAGGCAGGAGGATCTCTGTGAGTTCAAAGCCCGCCTGGTCTACAAAGCGAGTTCCAGGCCAGCTGAGACTAAAAGGGAGACCCTGTCTCAAAAAGACCAAAAAAAGAGACTATGAGCTCCTTTCCTTTGACAATCACAAAAACCAGGGCTGTGACACTGGAGAAGAGATTAAGTTCCTCTATATTAGAGGGCATGGGGGTTATTCAGAAGCTTGAATGCCCTCAAAGCACATGCGTTTCTTCAGCATAACAAAGACCAAATTTAAACCTCTCAGTTATTTTATTACAAGGATTAGAGAATTAAAGGATTCATTTGCTTTTTTCTTTTGCATGGAGGTCATAAAAAATGGTGCTGAAGGGTGGAAAAAACAAGACAATATATGTGTGGTGGTTTGAATGAGTGTCCCCCATAGGCTTTAATTATTCAGACATTTGTCTCCAGTTGGTGGCACTGTTCTTGGAGGTCTTAGAAGGTGTTGCAGTGCTAGAGGAAGTATGACACTGGGGGCAGGCTTAGTGAGTTTAACAAGCATTGCGGTCTCCAGTCGCTCTCTCTTGACTTCCTGTGCTCATTGCAAGATGTGACCATAGGCTTGCTGCTCCAGCTACAGCCGCCATGCCTCCCTCCACAATGGACTCTAATTCCCTGGAACCATCAATTGTAAGCTCAAATAAACTCTTCCTTTTATAAGTTCTTTTGTTTTATCACAGCAACAAAAAAGTGACTAATACAGTTATTTGGTACCAGAGAGTGGGATGTTGGCTGTGAAGAACCTGACCATGTGGATGTTTGGAGAAATGTGGAAGACTTTGGAACTTTGAGCTAGAAAAGCTGTTGACTACTGTAAGCAGAGCTTAACAGACCATTCTAGTAGAAGCCTGGAAAGAAAGCATTGCTGCAAAAATTGTAGTTCCAGAGGATATTTTGATAAAGAGTCTGGCAGCAGTTTGCCCACAGTCCAAATGCTTGCCTGATGCTAAGTTGAAAAGCAATGGACTAATGTCTTTATCAGAGGATATTTCAAGACAGCCTAATGTAGAAATGGTGGCGTGGCTCTTAATGGTGAATATTATACAGATCTACAGTGAAAAAGAGCAGGGGGCTGGAGAGATGGCCTAGCAGTTAAGAGCACCGGCCACTCATCGAACCCGGGTTCTATCCCCAGCACCCACATGGTGGCTAAGAACTGTCTGTAACTCCAATTCCAGGAGAACTCCAGTTCCAGGGGAATCCGACACCCTCTTCTGACCTCCGCGGCATTGCAGGACAGGGGTGCACAGACCTGCATGCAGACAGTACATTCATACACATACAGAAATAAAATAAAAAAGAAACAAAAAAAAAAGAATTAAAAAAAGATAATTTTAAAAATAAAATATTTTTTAAAAACCAACTAGGATACCCAGGCTCCACCTCCCTAGCTAAGTGAATCAGGATCTCTGGGATGTGGAGGCCTGGTGAAATTTCTCTGGGTGATTCCAATGTACAGTAAGGGCAGTGAACCACTGGTTGGGGTTTAGGCAGCTGTGGATTTGAATCTCAGTATGTGACCCTAGACAAACTGTAAGAATGATTTGGCCAGCCGGGCGTGGTGGCACATGCCTTTAATCCTAGCACTTGGGAGGAAGAGGCAGGCGGATCTTTGTGAGTTCAAGGCCAGCCTGGTCTACGGAGCGAGTTCTAGGACAGCTGGAGCTACAAGGAGACCCTGTCTCGAAAAAACAGAAACACAAACAACAACAAAAAAAGAATGATTTGGCCTCTCCTAGCCATATTTTCCCCATTTATAAAGTAGGAATAAATAACCATTCATTTGCAAGGTAGTCTGAGGATTCTGTAAGACAAGTCCCTGAAACACCTGTGCCATGGGAACAAACATTGGGATGGTGTCAGGAAAGGATTGCAACTTCTAGGGCTGGCCTAGACAATTCAGCAAGACCCTA
>VZQC01007972.1:202844-227947 GCA_009823505.1 Rhizomys pruinosus
TTCTTAAACAAACTAGCCTGGTGCTGTTAAAACCGAGTAGCCTAGAATTGGCTGGATGCAAAGGAGAATGCTTCAAGTAGAGATACTCCATGTGTTCTATGGCCTGGGCATTGGATGAACAGCAGAGTGTTGGAAGAAACTAGAGAACGGGAAATTGGACAGCGAATGAGCAGATGACTGGCCAAGGAGTCTGGGCCCCATCTTGGTGAGAACTAATCAGAAAATCATAGGCCAGGAAGAAGAACAGATTCTTACTTATGCCAGAAAAGGAGACAAACACAGGTGTATTCACCGCCGGCAGGGACAGACAGGAAGGAGATCTGAGCAACGTGGTGAGCAAGATCCGCACTAAGGGTACCCTGGGGAGAGGGTGTCTGCCTGCCGAGGTCAAGGGCTTGGGAAAGCAACTTCTTCCAGGCACCTTCTGAGCCATACCCTTCTCTGGTCATATCTTTTTCTAAATCAGTCTTTGGACTGGGGAGGGGAGAATACGTATGAGCAATAACCACCTTGTAGAGCAAACAGAATGCAGACTCTCCAGGGTTTGCTGTAGGGCGAGAAGGGGGCCAGGGTGGGCTCCTGGTGCCGTTGCCCTCCGTGCCTTCTTCCTTTGAGAGTTTCTCTTTTGATTTATCGTGACCCCAGCCTATGGGCCCCAAGAATGTATCATTCTCCTGTAAGCTCTGATTATATAACCAGCTAACATTCTTTCCTGGTTTCCTCTTGGCATTGTCAGGAAACACTTTTACAACGGCAATTCAAAGTGAAAAACTTTGAGACCTCAGATCTAAGCTGAGCCTCTGTAAGCAAGCCTTCAGATCAGAGCACAAGTGTGGAGAACTTGAGAGTTTGAGCTTCTAGTGACCTGAATTGGGTTCAAATCTTAAGGCACTTAAATATTCTTATGACCTTTTGAGGTCCTTAAATCCTCTAAATTTGTAATATATGACTCAAAGGAGAGCTCAGTTAAGTTAGAAATAACATTTAAAATGCACCTGAAACTATTTAAGTGTGTGCACCAGTTAGTAATTTAATTTGGCTACTAACAAAAGCGACCCAACTCATATAAACAAAGCTTCCTTTCTCTTAAGAAAGGAAGTACTGGGGCTGGAGAGATGGCCTAGCAGTTAAGAGCGCCAACTGCTCTTACAGAGGACCCAGGTTCGATCCCCAGGACCCACATGGCAGCTGAGAACCATCTTTAACTCCAGTTCCAGGGGAATCCGACGCCCTCTTCTGACCTCCATGGCATTGCATGACACAGGTGCACAAACCTACATGCAGACAGTACATTCATACAAATAAAAAAATAAATAAAATTTTTTAAAGAAAGGAAGTACTAACCCCTAAACCTGCTCCCAATAAACAAGTCTGAGACAGCTCGTCCTCTGTCTGCGTTCACCTGGAAAAAACAAAAAAAGAAAGGGAGTACAGGCAGTTGCACATGGTGGTGCATGCCTTTAATCCCAGCACTAGGAGGCAGAGGCAAGTAGATCTCTGTGAGGTCAAGGCCATGGCCTACTCTATATAGTGAGTTCTAGGACACCTAGGGTTATAGGGAGACCCTGCCTCAAAACAACAAAGAAAGAGGGATGAGGAAGGAAGGAAGGATGGAAGGAAAGAAAGAAAGAAAGAAAAAGAAAGAAAGAAAGAAAGAAAGAAAGAAAGAAAGAAAGAAAGAAAGAAAGAAAGAAAGAAGGAAAGAAGGAAGGAAGGAAGGAAGGAAGGAAGGAAGGAAGGAAGGAAGGAAGGAAGGAAGGAAGGAAGGAGGACTATGTCTTGTAAAACTCTCACATCCATGGACTAGCATGGCATAGCCAGAAGTCCTCTGTCACCCACGTGTCACCTAGCTTCAGTCCTCAAAGTCTGCTGAGCAAAATGGAGAATTCATCCCTCCTTTCTAGGAAGCCTCCCCAAAAGTAACTCTGACTTACTGTGTCATGAACCTGAACTTGATCACACAATCACATTTAATTTTAAGATATAAAAATCCAAGAGAAAAGTCTTGCATCTCAGCTGGTGCACTCTCCATGCAGTTAATATTATGTCCTTGGTTTTTATTGATCGGTGATATAATAAATAGCCAAATGAAGCATATTTGTACTGTTATGTAAAATTATTCCTGTATCATTCAATGCTCTGTGACTTGGGCAAAAAATTAGTGCCAGACCAGAAATCCATTTCTCCCGGGTAAAGGTTTTTTTAAAGTTTGTTTTTCCTTTTATCATGTCATATCCATATTTTTATTTTATCATATTTTGCTTTGGCTTGCCACTTCAACTAGATTCTAGCATTCTTAGTTTAAATCCCAGATATGTCATCTCCCAGACCTTTTCCTAATTAGCCCGTATACTTTTACCCTTGGCTTAATAAGTCTCATAACATTCATAGCTCGGGTTCTTTTGAAGCCTTCAGGACACTGGAGTAACAAATAGATCTAAAGATATGGCACTTGTTCAGGATATCCTTTGAATTGTTCTTCATTCTGCTGCTTAAATAATTAATCAAGAGTTGAAAACGACTTCAGAGGCACTCTATGAAGAGTTGTCATTAAACTCGTTCCACTGTGTCTTCAGATCTGGGAACACAATAAGGAGCTTTTATTCATTTGAAATATGACGCCACTGAATAAGCAACAAATGGCGGTGATTTCATTTTAAGGGACATTAAAGTCTTAAGAAAATTCCAGAGCTAGAATTGAATTGTGCCAAATACTTTTAAGGAACAAAAATCTAATATGACAAGAAACAGGAACTGCTGCTCAAAGGCATTTAATAAAACAGACAAACAGGGAAAAACATCTCAAGTGGAAAAACTCAGAATAAAAAGTAGGATGTGATTTAAGGGGACAATGCTGGAAAAGCACACAGAGGAGGACGGCCCAACCCGCCTCTGCTTAGACCAAGCAAAGACTGTTCCTGTTTCTCAGCTACCCACTGTCAGTGAGAGCTTATAAGAGGTGAGAGAATAAGCAGAGGCAAAATGATTCTAGCCATCCTTAGCTAAATAGCAAAGCTGACTTTGAAAATGGATTTGGTGTCCTGCCCTTCACCTCACATACCTACCTGATTTCCATGACACTTACTTAATACCCGCTGCCTCTAAATTGATCTGGCCCCTGTCAGACCTGTGAGCGTGCCACACATTTTGCCCCTTCCTTCATCCATTTCCCTCTCAAAGGAAGTCTTTGAAGAGCTGCCTCTTACCATCCTTCCAGGGCCTGCTTGAGCCTCTGTTCTGTGTCACAGCTCCCATTATAATCTTTTCTCTGCACTTTGCACTTGGGCTCCAGCACCCAATAATGTAAGCACTTAGCTTTGTGCAGACCAGTACATTCAAGGTTATTTTGCCCATTCCGGTCTTCTAACTAGTTGACACCTAGGACAGAAGCAAACTTCCTCACCTCTGATGACCTTCTGAGCCCAGTGCAAGTCACACACGGATTTGCAGCAGCTAGAGAGAAGGCACCCCAACCGCAGTACCTCTATCTTTCCATTTTTTTCTTTTTCTTTTTTTTTCATTTTTTTCTTTTTCTATGCCACTAATTTCTCTGTAATTATTAGCCCCCCACAACACTCTGCATTGATACCTGATCACCATTTGATTCTCCTGGTGAGTCTACTCCTTCAGAACCAAAACTCCAGAGTAAGGGAAAAGGATGAACTTAGGGGTTCTACTTTCAAAAACTTACTTGACTTTTTCCAAACATCTTCAGAATGATGTTCTGCCTCATCTACGAGGATTTTAACAGCCACACTACCATGTAATTTGTTATTTGCCAGGAAGTATTCCTTTTTTCCTTTATTTATTGAGTACTACTACATCTCTTAGGAACCTTTCTACCTACTAGGAGTACTCTGATAACCAAAGCTTGTAGCTGGTTGAAAAATGGTCTTCTAAAATACACATGTGTCAGAAGCCTGTAATTATGACCCTATTTGTTTTTTTTTTTGTTTGTTTTTTTTTGTTTCTTTTTGTCTTTTTGAGACAGGGTCTCCCTGTAGCTCCAGCTGTCCTGGAACTCACTCTGTAGACCAGGCTGGCCTTGAACTCACAAAGATCCGCCTGCCTCTGCCTCCCAATATGACCCTATTTGTAAAAACAGGTTTTCATAGATATACTCCAGCAAAGTACCTTGAGATAAGATCCTTCTAGATTAGGATGGACCATAAATCCAATGGCAGTTTTGCTTTTTGGTTTTTGAGACAGAATCCAACACCCTAACTCAGGCTGGTCTTCAACAGTGGCGTCACCTCTTGAGTGTTGGGATTATGTAAGCCAGCACACCCAGATGCGGTTCTTTACAAGAGAAGAGGAAATGGAAATGCAGACACAGAAAGGCCAAATGAAAACCAAGACCAATGGAAAGGACAGGCCTGTGGTCCCTGCAATGCCGGGGAATGCCAGCTGCTACCAGACCTGGAAGAAGCAAGACAGGGTGAGCCTATGAGACATGGCTCGGGGAACTCCTGGCCTCCAGAACACTCCTGTCATCACCTTGAGCAATCTGGATGGCGGTAACTGGTTATGGAAACAACAGGAAAGTAACTCAGCCATCATGGAACAATGCTACAGCCAAGAGAGGAATCAACAACAAGTGTAGAGTGGGAGGTGGGAGAGGAAAACAAATCAGCTCAGTGTGAAAGAGTGTTATCTCAAGCTACTCAAGACTGCTGGAGAGGAAGCCTTCATTAAACACTCTTCGAAAGTTTTCCAAAAAAAAAAAATCTTATGATATCAAGTAAGCAATTTTCCTATGCTGATACTGAGGGTTTTTTTCAAATTATCTTAAGATAAAGATGAAGTGGTTAGCATTTCCAGACATTGCCCCAGGGCAGCATGACATGAAGGGACAGTGCAAATTACCCATTGCCATGGCTATAACATTTACTTAAGACTGAAAATTTGAATTGAGCCACTTATTGTTATTGTTTAAAAATTATTTGGCTTAGCCGGGCGTGGCAGCGCACGCCTTTAATCCTAGCACTCGGGAAACAGAGGCAGGTGGATCTTTGTGAGTTCAAGGCCAGCCTGGTCTACAGAGTGAGTTCCAGGACAGCTGCGGCTACAGGGAGACCCTGTCTCGAAAAGACAAAAAAAAAAATTATTTGGCTCTTCCTAAACTCTAATTGGACTTGTTCCCTACTCTTAGGTTTTAAGAGTCTGGGAACTCAACCTAACTATGGTTCAGAGGTCATGAAGATTAGATACGGTCAGGAGGAAGCCCCATGATGGAAAACTAATGACTTTTGTTGAAATTGATTTATTTATAATTTGTATGTGTATGAGTATTTTGCCTACATTTATGTAAGTGTACCCATTCATGCAATACCCATGGAGGCCAGAAGAGGACATCAGATCCCCTGGAACTGGAGTTAAGGGCAATTGTTACCTTCCTCATTGGTGCTGAGGTTTGAACCCAAGTCCTCTGCAAGAGCCACCAGTGCTCTTAGCTACTGATCCATCTCTCTAACCCCACTAAAGGCTTTTTAGCAAGAGGGAGAGAGGCCAGAAGACATGCATACAAGTTCTCGATGTCTATCACCTGCCCCGAACCACTAAGGTTCTGCCATCAATAAGGTCATCCGAAGGTCTCTCAGCCTGACCAAGAAGTCCATACAAGCCTCTTCTCTTTATAGTTTCCCCTGGTTGTAGTGTTGTATTATTAGCAGCAAAAAACAGACCAAGCTCCTTCTCCAGGAAATGGATAATAAACCTCTGTAACTTAATATCGTCCATGCTGTATTCCTCATGAAACAGACAGATATCAATTGTTTTCATAATATCATGTAAAAGCTGAGAGTAAAAGCAAACACACATGGTCCTGAGAGAACGAACAGTCTCTAGGGAGCTACTTACATGGAGTAAGTTATTTCAAATAAAAAGAATGTTTTATAGAGAAGAAAATAACAGTATGGAGTGGGATCACCCAGGGACTACTGGCAGCAAAGGTCCCTATACCACCATCTGTGTCCCTTTAACAAATGTTTATCAAGGCCTCACTATAGCCCAGGCATTCTAGTCACTCCCTGGGATATGTAAGTAAAACAAAATGGGCCAAGACCTCTGCTGGAATAAGGTTCACATTCTAGCAAGGAAAGCAAGACATAAGCAACCCAGTAAGTGGCCTTTTTAATTATGTAAGCGTCATTATGTAATGATTTTATAATGGTTAATTTTTATGAGAAAAAGAAAAAATAGAAAATAAAAGGGAGTGGATTCAGGAACAGTGTCATTGAGAAGGTGACAACTGATCACATATTTGAAGGTGATGACAACATTAACCAGGCAGGTAAATTGGCAAAGAGGATTCTGACATAAGGAGGAAGCTGTAGAAAAGCCCTGGGGTAGAGTAGAGCTGGCTTGTCCAAGGAATAACAGAGACCAGTGCTGCTCACCTGGAGACAGAAGATTCTTCATGGCCATAAAGGCTACTGGGAAATCATCTTTTTTTTAATAAACAGGGAGTCAGAACTAGAAGCATTCTTTATCTACATAAAATCTCAACTGAGTTGTGGATCATCCTCATGTGATTCCTAACTTGATTACCACACAGACATCTGTTGCTGTCTATGGAAAGTGGATCATTATTCCCACATGAAATTCCATGTTCTCTCCCTCTCCCTACTCCTGCCACAAGATCTATGAAAATTGCATATCGATAAACAGAACAGTCTACCATATCTGACAGAAAAAAAATGGCATTAATAAATTTATTACAGGTTTAAAAATAAAGCCCACCCATCAAGGAGAGTGAGCTCATGTAAAACTGCCCCTCAGCCCACCCTTACTCCAGAAAGAAGTCAGACTGAAGATGAATGGCTTTCCAGTTGACAGGACATCTGAGCAAAAGCCAAGTGTCTCAGAGTTTGTCATCCTGTCAGCAGTACAAGAAAAAACAGGCTGAGAGAACATTTTCCACTTTGAACAGGACGATGAGAAAATTAAACTGAATCATTAAGAAAAGAGTAGAATTTCTCCTTGCTTTGAAAATGCATTCCAAATCAGGGCCTGTCAAAGAAACAGAGTGACCCACAGGACAAGCTGCCTTCGATATGGTTTTTTTGCTGAGACACATTTCCACCCTTTGTGAGGACAAGGGAAAGAGAAAGGAATTCTGTTCTCTTATACAAAGTACCACCTTGAACCAGAAACCTTTAATGTAATTTTCTTCTTCATATAGAATAAAGATCCATAGTCTTTACAATGATATAACAACAAGCCAGAAAACTCAGAACAGAACCTACAGTAGCCAGCCTCAGAAGATTAAGCCCTGTGTGCCTAGAACTGGGTATCTTTATGTGACAGCTCTATTATAACTACAGAAGGGAATTTGAGATATAACCATTTTTCCAAAAGAGACTTTGCAACCTTAAAACAGTATTTATTTAAAAGAAATGTTCTATAAATTCTCAATTTTTGTGGTGGAGTAAGGGAGGGTATGTGTGCTTTGCTTTTTAAAAAGTGATTATTATGCCAGGAGTGGTGCCGCAGGCCTTTAATCCTAGCACTTGGGAGGCAGAGGCAGGCTGATCTTTGTGAGTTCAAGGCCAGACTGGTCTACAGAGCAAGTTCCAGGACAGCTGGGGCCACAGGGAGACCCTGTCTCAAAAAAAAAAAAAAAAAAAAAAAAAAAAAACACAACGTGATTATTATTATTGGAGGAGGCGTATCACACTAGCTTGTGGAGTCAGAGGACAACTTTCAAGAATCAGCTCTCCTTCTACCATGTGTTCCAGGGATCAAACTCAGGTCATCAGGCTTCCTAGGCAAGCACTTTTAGGCCCTAAACCATCTCACCAACTGTGCGCACTTGGTTTTTATTTGATCTCTAACTCCTATAACTATGAACAATAGCATCAATGCCCATAGGTCCTGAATCTGATGCACAAAGAGGAGTATCATGTAACTGAGGAAACTGAGCTAGTGAGACAAAGCATAGGAAGCATCTCTGTCTGCTGGTTAGCATTATTGAAGGCAAACTCTGAAGCTCCAGAAGTAAGAATGTTGGAAATTCTCTGCTTCATTTATTTCTCCTTTTCTGAAGGTAAGTTTATTTGTAAACTGGAGCTATCACACTGTCTAGCTCCAGGGGCCTTTGGTCTTACTGTGGCCTACAGCAAGGCCCTCTCTGGGGCTGTGCAGCCTAGTGTCTGTGCAGGGGTACCCAGTGCCTTCCAAAGATGCATCTAGTTATCCATCTTGGGGAATACAGAAACACTGCACCAAGGTCCTGTGTAAAAGTTTAGGTGAACTATTTTGGCTTCACCTAGCCTACTCTAAGCTTCCCTGAAGGCTGTATTCAGGTGGAATCCTCTGGGAAGTTTCAGTAATCTTTTCCCTCATGTCTACTGACTATGAGAATGACCTTCTTCTTTAAGCACAAACACTCTATGAATCAAAAATTATTCACTTGTCCCTTCCTAATAGAATGTAAAGTCCTCCAAACCATATTAATAGAAGTCCAGGAGATCAGCAAATGCATTATGCCTCTAGGCCCTGTTCCTTGTCCAATGCCTGTGCCCAAGCAATTAGGTAGTTCAACTTTAAATATTCACCATGGGCCATGGAAAATGTTGATTAGTTTATAATCATTAGGTACTAATCTGATCACTGCTTATGGGGCAATAATTTACAAATTGTGAATCATTTCCAGATACTCTAAATTATTTAGTTATGAATTTCTATGGCCAATAAGAAAATCCATTTGGCCAGATAATAGCTTAGATGTCTAAGGCATCTGGGATTAAAGCTGGCCTTGCTTATAGGAGTTGTTAGTAATCAAGTAGTAGGTTGCCTGTCTAGGTGATTTTCACTGTGATAACTGCCTTGGAGAGGAAAAGATTCTCTGAGAAATAATTTCCCAAATATTTCAATCATCAATGCTCAACTAATTCAGGGAGGATTAGCTCATGCTCTCTCAATTTATATAAGTCTGGCTGGTATCAGAAAAGAAAAATGTATTAAATCCCATTGGTTTTGTGTAGTTCCAATGCTTGAAAGAAAACAAATGAACAACTCTTATTAGATCACTCTTAGATAAAAGAATGCTCATAAATGGGATTCTGTTATTCAGAGAAGGCTTTTCTCTATGTTACGTCTAAATAAATAGTGTTTGGGGGTTTAAAAGGTTGTTTATCATGGTTCAATAGAGTAAGTTACACAAAAATGATCAAGAAACTATACAATGCTACATAATTATCTAAATTAAATTATTTCCCTCTAATTAGCATTTGTTAGATTCTTAGTATTTTTTAAGTGCATTTTCTTTGCCAGGAAAGGTGGTACATGTCTTAAATCCCGAAACTTGGGATGCAGAGGCAGGTGGATCTCCCAATCTAAGAGAGTTCCAAGCCAGCTGGGATAACAGAGAGGTCTTATTTCATCATTTTCTTCATTTCTTTGAGACATCAGAAAATTACTGGTACAGAGATTATTAAAATCATTATAGAATATATAGACCAAGAAAGTTCCAAAGACAAATAATGCTTGAGCTACTTACACACTAGGGAAGTAACCTTTGCCCCAATTCTCAGACTCCTGCTCTTTACAATGAATAAGATAACACTAAAGCTTTCTTCATGAGTTTTAAGAGCCTTCACTCCTCAGACAAGAACTTCCATGTTACCTATTTCATGCCTACCTGTAGTTCTGACACTTTCTTCTTTAACATACTTATAGAAAACGCTAGAAGTCTATTTTTTTTTTACTTGAAAAATTTTATTGATATTTTGTATATTTCATACATCATTTTTCAGTTCAATTTAGACATATTTCCCTTTCCCTTACCCCCACCCCGCCCCAGTTCATGCATTCTGCTGTACATGTCCTGCAACTTTCTCACAGTCTTTTTAGTTTTTCTCTGCAGAGCTTTATTGTTTTGAGCAGAATTTAACTGTATCAATTCATTCTTTGACCCAGTCCTTATGTTGCTGTTGTTCCTACCATCCCCCTCTGCAAACTGCCACAGCCACCCCCACTGGAATTCATGCATTCTGTCATTTGTGTTAATGCCTAATGAGTCATCTTAATGTTTCCAGAAGTCTATTTTTACAGTTTACTGGGAACACTTGAGATGCCTCACATCAAGACAGCTCAGGTTTCTTTCATTAACAAGTCCATAACTTGGCTTTCTGGGTAAAAAACTACTGTAAGTAGGTTTCCTCCAGAGTTAATTTTGTACAGCAAACATAGATTCATGGAAACTTCAGCCACTAAAGATGGCATTTATTTAAAAGACTGATGTTTCCATTTTTTATATCTGTCATGTTTCAAATCTATTTCCATTTAATAATATTTCTTTAGGACTGGCTATCTACTGTGCATGGACAAGGCACTATATAGCTTTGCTTCATAATCTATTTTTTTTGCAGTTTGCCTGAAAATCATGAGTATAAATTTAATTTCCTGTATGTAAATAAATGTCCCTACAGCATAAGAATCAATACCTCAAAGTGCTTTTGGTTTTATATATATATATATATAATATATAGATATAACGTTTTAATTTATTATTTTTATTCTATTTTTTTTGGTCTTTTTTGCAGAGCCAGGTCTCACCTGTAGGCCAGCTGTCCTGGAAGAACTCGCGGTATGGGTAGACCAGGCTGCCTTCGAACTAACTAAAGATCCACCTTGCTACTGCTCCAAGTGTCTGAGGATTTAAAGGCATAGCCCCCACCACGCCCAGCCCCATATTCTATTTTTCTCATGGGCCTCCATTTTGTAAGGGTAAGCAGCACCCAATGTGTCCGTTGCTTAATGCCCCAGCACGAACGGTCAGAAGAGAATGTCAGGATCACCCTGCGACTGGAGTTTAAATGTTGTTGTTTGTTTTGGATCTGTGGGGGTGTTGTGTGTCGGAATGAGCCTGGGGTTCTCTGCAAGAACAGCCAGTAGATTTCTTAACTGTGCGTCGTGACTAATATATTATATATTATATATATATATATATATATACCTAGATATATATTAATATAGTCATCTTGAAGCATCTTCATAAGGTTTAAGGATCTAAGAAACCCCTATAATACTCATGTCACAGTAGCAGGTCTTGTGGCAGCTTTTCTCACTACAATATCCTTTAACTGACCAGTGCTGTGGACCATGACCCCCATCTTCTTCACACATTATGTTAGAGTACCACTGAAGGCCCATGAAGGGAAAGCTGTTATCTTCTAGCCAAAAGAATGAAATCTACCTACATGTGTGACATGCATTGGGCAGATCAGTGGCCTAAAGACCACTCAGGAAGGTGGGGCCACCCTTAGGACAGCAGGTTCACCTTAGCCATGCTAAAGAGACAGGTGGGTTAATTAGCCCTTTAATGAGATAATGTACTTTTCCTTCTCAGAATTCCCACCACTGCAGCACAGTCCTTCCAAGCTGCCATGAAGTTCCGTTGGGTCTGTCTACCTCTCTGTAACTTTTTCTTTTTGTTCTTCTATGCTCTTTTTTTCAGATGCTGGCCAGAGCCTACGTATGGTTCATCTGGTACTTTGGGCTTCTTACTCTTCCTCTAATGCTCTTCTCCTCACCACGGAGCTGGTTATCTGCATGATCTGACCTCCATACCTGCTGAACTCCATGGCATGGCTCCACTTCCTTCTCTTCCTCCTCCTCCTCCAGACAGTTGCTGAGATTTACAGCTTGCCTGCTCTGGGTTTTTTTTTTTTTTTTTTCATTTAAAGTCTAATAAAAATGTCCTCTTTTATTAATGAGACTAAGAACTCAAAAGTGGGACTATAATTTCGCCAGTATCAATTACATAGACACAGTCCCGCCTTGAAGGATGTTAGGGCATGTGAAGAATCATTAACTAGTTAACCCCTGGCTTTACCAAAGGTCAGCAAGCCTCTGACATAACAGAGGTGAAGAATCCATATAGCTATAGTTTGGGAAGAAAGAAAACACAACTGCCATCATCAAGAACACACTGAAATCAGCCAAGTAGAGTGGCTGGCAAACAAGATGGGCATCTGGTGAAGGCAGACGTAGTTCTCTCTGAGAAACTTATGTTTTGGTCATCTCAAAATTCTACGCCACTGCAATTTCCTGTTTCAGAGATTGTGCATTTTGCACTTAACAGAACTAATAGATACCATAAAATATTGTAGGGTGGGCTATTCTATTTTAATTCAACCTAAAACAGTGACTAGTCCTTTCTAGTCACTCAGAAAGCAAACATTTGTGCTATCACATTTGTAATATCAACACTAAATGTTTTACTTTTTAGAAAATCGGATAAGAAAAATCCCTTGTGACTTGTTTTATAAATTGTTGAGAAAAAAAGAGATTATAATTGGGGAAAGATAAAGAAGAGTGAGCAGAAAAAGAAAAGCATGTCAAATATTAACGAACAGTACAGGAGCTGCTTTTCCAAGAGTCTACGTCTGAAAATTGTGACACTACAGGACAACGGTTACAGTTACAGAGCAGTCAAATCTCATTAGTTTGTAATTCAGCAAGTAGGAGAAAGAAAATCAATTTCCAGCACTGGTGTGAATAATCCGGGATGTCATTTTATCTGCACTGTAACAAGACACCTAATAAGCCTTCGTCAGCCAGGAAACTTGCATAAGACAAGTTGAAAAGGAGAAGATTAAATTACTCTTGTTTACTGTCTGCTCTGTTGACAAGCCACCCAGTCTGTCAGTCTTTCTTCTCCTAGCTACAGAACCCAGTGCTGGACTTCATACAGACCTTTCTCAAGAGCTGTCATCAAGACAATCACGATGTTTATTTGTTTTCTTGAAATGTTTTGGGGCTTGAGTAAGGTCTTATTTTATTTATTAAATATTCACAGATAAAATGGTTTATTATCCAAAAGAAATATAAGTTCTTAAAAGCAACAAATATGGGAATATAAGTGCTTTCAGGATGAGGAAGAGAAAAAGAGAAGGAGAAATAAAGAGACAAACAAAGTGAAGAAAATAATGTCTTGCTTAAGACTTAATACAAAATACGAAATAGTTCCCCTTATGTATTAATATATTGGCCTTTCAGTTCATTTTACTGGTATAAATCGTTGTCATGAAGTTCTAAACTCAGTTTCAGATAAGTAAAACACAGAAAGCAATCATTAATAGGAGGACATTTTTAATATATGTTTTAAAAGAAAAAAGCCCAGAGCAGGCAAGCTGCCTGGAGAAGGAGAATGGAAAAGAGAAGGAAATGAAGCCATGCCATGGAGTTAAGCAGGCACGGAGGTCAGACACACGCAGACATTAGAGTAAGAAGCCCAAAGTACCAGACAAACCGTACGTAGGCTCTGGCCAGCATCTGAAAAGAGAACAGAGAAGAACAAAAAAGAAAAAGTTACAGAGAGGAGGGCAGGCCCAACCTCATGACCACTTGTAGGGACTATGCTGGGAGTGAGCTCTGGGAGGAAAAAATACATCTTCCAAGTTCTCTACCTACCCACCACTTGAAGCCTAAGATATATCAGCTATGGCAGCCCAGCTAACAACATGGAAGAAAGTTCTGAGCTTCAAGTATTACTTCCGATTCCATTTCCTAGGGACTATCCGACCTTTAAATTTCCCATTTCCACATTTATAAGTGAACCTCTGCCACAATCTTAAATGAGTTTCCTAGTGTCCAGTCTCCTTTGCCATGTGGCTTTGAGAACATGTACCTACTCATGTTGCCACCATGATTAAAACATCTGCTTTATCACATAGATTTGATGAGGTCAGCTCCCAAGCAGACCCAATAAGGCCTTTGGCAATCTAATGCAATGGATCTGCCCACCTCTACTTCCTGCCTCTCTCCTCTCTCTATCCTCAGTCCTCATGCCAGTCTGTGAATGCATCCTTCCCTGAACATGTCATGATTTGTTTTATATGGACCTGGGTCTCTTCCTTTCCTTTTTAGGTGTTTCCGTTATGACAGCACAGTCACCTTGCACTGAATGAAGATCACTGAAAACCCTGGATATGGAATGAACCTTCTCCAAGTACTCAGGCCAATATCCTCTATTATTTTAAAATACGGGTTACATTGTGATTTGGATAAGACGAGGCCAATGCATCAGGAAGTGACTGTCATTGCAAAAATGGCAGTTTGTGGACAGGTGAGATGGCTCAGTGGGCAAAGCCATTTGCAACCCAATAATGCAAGTCTGAACAGCCTGAGTTTGATCCCTGGAAGCCACATAAAGATGGAAGTAGAGGACTGAGACTACAAAATTTTCCTTAGACTTTCACATTTGCCCACACATGTATCACACACACACACACACACACACACACCACACACACACACTAAAATGGAGCAGGAGGAGGAAGAGTGGAGGAGGACGAGGAGGACAAGGAGGATGGGGGGTGTGCTGGATAGCTTTAGTGTCAACTTGACACACCTGCGTTGAGGGAGCCTCAATTGGGGAATTGGCTCCATTGGACTGGCCTGTGGCCACATCTGTGGAGTATTGTCTTGATGGTCGAGCAGTGTGGGAGGGCCTGGCACACAATGAGTAGTGCCACCCTGGGCAGGTTGTTGTGTACTGTATAAGAAGGCGGGCTGGGCATGAGCCAGGGGAGCAAGCCAGTGAACAGCATTCTTCCATGGCCTGTGCTTCAGCTCCTGCCTCCAGGTTCCTGCCCTGAGTTCCTGCCTTGAGCTCCCTAAGTGATGAACTGTGACCCAGGAGATGTAAGCTGAATAAACTCTTTCCTCCCCAAGTTGGTGTTGGTCAGAGTGTTTTGTCACAGCAATGGAAGACAAACTAGAACAGGGGGGGCATAAATCATGAAACCAGGGCCATGTGGGAAATCACTAGGGTGTGTCAGGCAGCAAGAAGAGCAAGTTAAAAACGAGAGCAGGAAACATTATTATAGTTTCTGTGGGAAAGACAAGATGAGGCAAGGCAAGCAGGCTTGGGATTGGCTAGTCGTCACCATTTCAGGAAGCTCTAGGGTGTAGGAGTACCTTCTAATTGTCTGGTGTCTTCTAGTTGTCGAGTATCTAATGCTAGGGTGATCAAAACAGAAGACCACAGCCTTGAATGTAAAAGCCCAATAAAGGAAATGCTATACACTGGCACATGAACGCCACTCTCCCTGCGGTGAGTTGTTTACTACTGCTGGGATTGGGCCAGTTCTGGGAAGAGTAGTCTTCAAGGTTCATCAAGGTTCTAAGACATCAAAGCATCAGAATTACAGGAAAAAATGAAAACCAAGCACTATTAATATACCCTCTCCTACTGTACTTTACACAATGTATTATTGCATTCTCCAGTTAAATTGCTTCTCAAGAATAAAGGTTTATCTCTGGAGCATGGATCTATGAAGATCTAAATGTAAACAACAAATGAAAACAATTGATACTTGACAAAAACGAGTGACAAGTATTTTAAGTAATCTCCAAATGCTGGGAGTTCCCAAGGTTTTAAGTTTCACAGTGTTTAAAGTGATGCCTTTGCATCTGAGAACATTTATGTCTATATAAGCTTTACCTATTTGGCCACTGGCAGTTCAGTGCTGATTGATGTATGTCACATCTGTTATGACCCAAAGAAACACTCTTTGAGATATGGAACATAGAGACCTATGGGCCAGATCATCCGTCATGTGTGTGAACTGAGTGCCATCATATGGTCAGTCAATTATTTTTAAATAAATTAAAACAATCTTTAAAAAGGAAATGAAAAGTCAACTAAAGTAAACAAGAAGCACTCTATCCTTCACTTGTATTCTTCCCTCAAAGCCCTATCCTTTACCATTATATCATGGCCAAATACATTACTAAAGCAACTTAAGAGTGGGAGACTTTACTTTGACTCTGGTTTGAGAGGACACAGTCCATCGGGGATGGAAGGCCATGCCATGTGCCCACTGTACCCATAGTCAGGAGGCAGAGAGAGATAAACGCACATGCCCACCCCACGTTCTCCTTTTGCTCTTTTTAATTCAATCTGGGATCCCAGACCATAGGATAGTGTCTGCCCACATTCAGGACATGTCTTGCTCCCTGGTAATCCTCCCTGGATATACCCTCACAGACACACCAAAGGTGTTTTTAACCCACTCAAATGGGCAGTCAAAATGAACCAGCACAACCACACTAGACTTTAACAAGAATAATAAATCAAAACACAAAATAAGACAAAGAACCTTGTTTGCCTATGAAGCTATTTCCCCTTTAAGAAACAAAATTGAAAAATGTGCAAAAGTGATTTCAGCATAGATCTCTCCTGGTGTCCTTGATTGTAGCCCATTAACTAAGACCCTCCAGAGAGCAGTATGCACATCCAAAGAAGTCCTGATTGGAGGACAGTGCCATGCAATAAACGAGGTCTTAGGGCTTGGGGAAAACAGCAGGCTACCGAACAGGATGCTAACCAAAACTAAAGGAGGGAGGGGCAAAATGGATCAAGAAAATCAGCAGGGAGAAAGAAAACAGAGCCAGTAGGTGGAAGATAGGAACGCATACTAATGAATGAGGTCATCTGTTCAAGACAAGTATTCATTACATTGACTGTGATTAACATTAACAGCTCAAGAACTCAGTTGAGCCTAAGTGAAATTTATCACTTCTATCGGCAAAATCCATAACACATATATCGAATCTGTCCTTTCTGCCAACTACAACATCCTCCTCTTCAGATCAAAGGAAAGCATTGAGGATCTTTTAAATGAGACAATGTATGTGAAAGTACCCCACACAACAAAGAGCAAACGAAGTTGCTCCATAAATGACTGTTTTATTTCCTTCTCTGCATGGAATGTGAGAAACAACTCTATAGTCTTTAAGGTCTGTGGTCAACAGATAAACAATATGCTTATCTCATCAAAACTGAATTTCATGGTTGGCGAGACATTAAAGATTTCAGAGTAATTAGTTTACAGACTCTGTGTGTGGTCCTTCCTGTATTCCGCTGGCACCTTCTGGCATTATTGTGGCTTCCTGGCTGGCAGCCCTCAGTCTCATCTTTCTCTCTCTCCCAGAGGCTGAGCATGCACACCTTCATCCACTTGGCAATACACTTAGGTGTTTCCTTCGCCTCTTGGGCAAACATGTCAACATGTCATTAATGAAAGTCTTCAGCAGAAGCATTTCTAGGACCCGGGTTCTTATTCTCACATGTCCCTCATCCCTGGGGTTTGGAAGGGGAACACCATTCACCTCATTTTCTGCCTCTTATTTCCACGGAAATTTTCCTACAAGGAATAACTGTGGAAGAGAGATTTAGATGGTTCTACTGAAGCACCAATCTTTTTCTATCCAGCTTTATTGAGGGATGATTGACAAATAACAATTGTGTATATTTAAGGTAGATCAGATGAAGATTTGATGTGCATAGACATTCTGAAGATTACCACCTCAAGCCAGTGAACCTATCACCTCATAGAACAGTGTGTGCACATAGGGAGAAAACAACGATCTGCTCTCTTAACACATTTCAAATTGTTTTTGACTACCATGAAAGGCATTGGATCCCCAGAACTGAGTCTTCTTACAACTGAAAGTCTGCACCCTTTTACAAACATTTCCCTATCTCCCACCCTAGAGCTCCTGAAACAACCATCCGACTTTGTTTTTATGACTTTGTAAGCAACGGCCTCCTGTATTTGTCTTTCTACCAGGTCCCCTCACTTCACCCATACCGTCACAAATGGCAATGTTTCTGTGCTAGTTTTACCACCACTATGACTAAATTCCTGACAGTAACAACTGAAGGGATGATTTTACTTGTTTATAGCTTATATGATTTCACTCATCATGGTGGAGAGAATGTGGTAGAATAGGTTGTCTTGTCTATCACAGCAGAAAGGAAGCAGAAAGGAAGCAGAACCAAACATCGACAGGAAGGGGCCAGGGCAAGATGGAGGCCCAGAGGACATTCCCCAGTGACCTACATCATCCAACCAGGACCCACCTTCCACAGTTCACCAGTTCCCAATAGTCTACTCAACTTTGAATCTATCAATGAATTAAACCATTTGATAAGTCAGAGCGCTCACAATCTAGTCATCTTTAGAAACGCTCTCAAGACACACCAGGTGTGCTTTACTAATCTCCAAGGTATTTGCTCAATCTAACCAAATTGACAATGAAGAATAACCACCACAATTTCTTTTTTCAAGATTAATATTTCATTGAGCATACATAGCACATTTTCTTTTTCCATTAATCCATTGTCGCAGTTTGTCTTCCATTGCTGTGACAAAACACTCTGAACAACACCAACTTGGGGAGGAAAGGGTTTATTCAGCTTACATCTCCTGGGTCACAGTTCATCACTCAGGGAGCACAAGGCAGGAACTCAGGGCAGAAAACTGGAGGCAGGAGCTGAAGCACAGGCCATGGAGGAATGCTGTTCACTGGCTTGCTCTCCCTGGCTCATGCCCAGCCGGCCTTCTTATACTGTACACAACAACCTGCCCAGGGTGGCACCACTCTTATGGGCTGGGCCCTCCCACACTGCTCGACCATCAAGATAATACTCCACAGATGTGGCCACAGGCCAATCCAATGGAGCCAATTCCCCAACTGAGGCTCCCTCAACCCAGGTGTGTCAAATTGACACTAAAGCTATCCAGCACATCCATTAATAGACATTGATTATATAGACATATATGTTGTTTCAACACATATAGCATATATAATGTAGCAATGACTACAGGGATGCAAATATGTCTTTTATAGACTTCATTTCTTTTAGATAGATACACCCAGAAATTGGACTGATGAACCATATATTGTTCCATTTTTAATTGCTTGTGGAGGGAAAACATTGATTTTCATAATGAGTATACCATTTACACCCCCCCAACATCATACTAGGATTCCTTTCCAATGGAGTAGTAAAGGATCAAACACCTCTTATCTTTTGTCATTTTTATTAATAACCATTATAACAAGTATAAGGGGTTATTTCATTATGGATCTGGTTTGTTTATATGTTTGCTGATGATTCTTATATTTTCTTTGGAAAACTTCTACTGAAGCCATCCTTCTACTTTTAAATAAGACTATTGGATTATTTTGTTCTTTCATTGTAGGGATTCTTTTCATACGCTGAAAACTAAATCTCTAAGAAAATGGCTTGTGTTACCATTCAATAGGCTACGTTTTGTTCTGCAAATAGTTTTCTCATCTGTGAAGAAGCTTTCAAACCTATGCACTTTGATTTTTTTACTTCTGATTATTCATTGTCAAGAGCAATAATGAAGGAGTTTTCTCCCTGTGTTTTGTTTCTAAAATTTTTACACTTTTAGGCCTTACACTTGTGTTCAATCCATTTTGAGATGATTTAGTTGTGTTCACACATATGTGTGTGCATACATGTGTATGTGAAGGTCAGAGGACAATTCCAGGGGTTGGTCCTCAGGTGCCAGCCATCTTTTTGTGTGCTTGCTTGTTTGTTTGAGAAAGGGTCTCTCCGTGGCCTGGAACTCATCTAGTAGGCTAAGCTGGCCAGCCAGCATGCCCCAAGGGACCTGTCTGTCTCTGCCCACCTAGCACTGCCATTACAAATGTGTGCCACCATTTATCACTTCACCACTTAAGGAAATGGAAAAGAAGGACGAACCAAACTCAATGTGAGCAAAAGGAAGAAAATAGTAAAGGTTAAAGCAGAGATAATAAAAATAGGGTTGAAAAAAAGAGAAAAATCAGTAAAACTGAGAATTACATCATGATTTTTTTTATTACTTCTTTATTTTTTTTTCATTTTTTAACAATAAGTAATCATTTATGAGTACAAGCATCCTTCATGTAAAACCAATTTGCAAGCAGTTGTGCCCAAACCCACACAGCCCATGGGTCCCACCATCCAGCTGGGGGCGCTTGTATGTTCAATCAAGTTGATAAGATGAGTGTCCAGTCTATATTGCTGTAGTTTCACCATTCACCCCAATTGCAGCCCTTACATTCTATCATGCCCCCTCTTCCGCAGACTGTTCCCTAGGCTTAGAAAAGGGGCACAGGTGGATGAGAAGCAAAACAGTCTACTTTCTCTAGAGCTGTTGTCTTGGACTCTGGTCAGTTCTGACTGTTTCCTTTCATGGGCTGACAGTTTGTCCTTTCAATCCTACTAATGAAGCACAAGCAATTAGATATATAGGTATTCAAACAGTACTAATTGTTATGGTAGGTTACTTTGGTATAGACACAGATGCTTGGATGGTTTGTTAATCTATGAATTACGTTTTTCTGTAAAATATGACAGGGTCTTACTGTGGCTTATAACATCTCCTAACCATTAGAGGATGTAAGCTTGTGGCATCAGCCATGGGTTATTCTTCCAAGGAGAGAGCTAATAGCCAATTAGATTTGGGATATACAGGCATATGGCTGCCACTGCTGCACAGTATTTCCAGGCAGGTGAGGTGTAGCTGGTGCTGACGGAGGAGTCTTGCTTGACTCAAGGAGACCTATATTTGCTTTATTGGTTTAGTGGCCTTTGGTAACACTCTCTGGCATTCCAGAGACCATCTGTATACTTGCAAGTGCGGTCTCCATACATCTTTCCCATGTTTATATCAGGTCTTCAACAGCAGGGCCTTATCGCCTCTCTTCCTGCAGATATCCCAGTTTGGAGGCAAGGAGCCTTTACCTTTTGTGGGGGCTTGGATCCCCTGGCCAACATCTCCTTGGTAGAATAATCCATTGTTGATGTCAGAGCTCCTGTATTAATATATTTTGCTTAAGTGCATAGCTTAAGGAGACTTTAGCATTATATTTGGTTCTGAATAGAGAATAATCCTTTTCACAGTTTCTATGTCTATTAGTCAATTAAAGAAGGCAGTTTTACCAATTTTAAAAGAAGATTACCTCTATAACAGTTGGCTCCAATTTACAGTTAGAGAATAAACTCATCATCATCATTTTTCTCCTTGTTCTTGGGGGGGAGTAAGAAAGTATCTTGTATTAAAACCTTGCAGCACCTAGAAGGTAAGTGTCATTAGGACTCATTATAAATAGTTGTTACAAGTAGGATCCACCAAGGGATTTGATGTCTGTAGTGATCTGAGGCGTTTCTTCCTTTCAATGTTCAGATGGGCCAACCTTTCTGCTGGCACTTCCTGGTACATCCTACACAAAGCAAAGCTGTATCTTTTCTTTCTTAGCTGTTAAGTTGGTGACATTTTGACCTGTGGGAACATGCAAATCTTTTCCCGTAGTTAGTTTTATGATTTGAATTGCAAGGTTTTTGACAAAAAGGTTTAATATCTATCTGTAGTCCCCTTTTTTATTTTATGTTTTTGTTTTTTTGACCCATGAGTCTCAAAAAGGAAGTTGTATTACACATACCTATAGGCTGGAATCAAGGCACAGATTTCATCAAATTCACCCATGCTGTTTTGGGTGACAGTATGTGGTTAACTTGGGAAGCAAACTTAATTTTTTAAGTTAAATCATCCTACAGGTAAAAGAGAATGCTACAAGGTGATACTGTGCAACAGAAAAATTATAGAGAACATTTGTATGTGCCAAACCCAAAATTATTGTTATACAGATTTTTAAGTAAAACAAATGTGGACAACAACAATTTATATTTCCAGTTAACTCAGGTGCATTACCGTTTTTTATCAGAACCTTTAAACCAATGTTGTTTAGTATACAAATATTTACTTTTATTTAGTCCTAAAACACCATGTAACCTGTACACAGAGTCTGGGCAAAATTGGATACTTGTTGAACTCATGTCAATTAAATATACATTAATCAAATATAGACCCGTGTCCCTCTCCCACCCCTCCTGCCCCTCCCGATTCACCATTTCAGTCAGTTTTCTGATGCAGTCTTTCTGTTGTTGATCTTTTAATATGCATCTTTCTGTTGCAGTCTTTCTGTTGTTGATCTTTTAATATGCATCCCTCTCCACAAGAAATATTTATAACTGGGTTATTGGCGTTAGCATCCACATATGAGGGATACCATTCATTGTTTGTTTTTCTGGGACTGTGTTACTTCACTTAATATAATGTCTTCTAGCTCCATCCGTTTACCTGCAAAGTTCATGATCCTGACTTTCTTTACTGCTGCATAGAACTCCATTGTGTACATATACCACATTTTCTCTATCCACTCGTCAGTTGAGGGGCATTTGGGTTGCTTCCAGCTTTTTGCTATTGTGAACTGAGCTGCAATAAATATAGCTGTGCATGTATTTCTGCAGTTAGGTGAGTCTTGTGGGTATATGCCCAGGAGTGGTATGACTGGGTCAAATGGCAAGCTCATTTTCAGTCTTCTAAGGGTTCTCCACACTGCTTTCCATAGTGGCTGTACAAGTTTACATTTCTACCAGTGATGGATGAGTGTTCCCCTTTCCCCACAACCTCTCCAGCACTTGATATCATTTGTTTTCTTGATCCTGGCCAGCCTTATCAGAGTGAGATGATATCTTAAAGTGGTCTTAATTTGCATTTCCCTAATTATTAGTGATGTTGAACAGTTTTTAAGATGTTTCTCAGCCATCTCTAATTCCTCCTCTGTGAAGTCTCTATTCAATTCTTTGCTCCATCTTTTGAGTGGTTCATTTGTTTTCTTTCTTCTTTGTTTTTTGAGTAGCTTGTATACTCTGGAAATTAATGCTTTGTCATATGTATCTGCTGGGAAGGTTTCCTCCCACTCTGTGGGTTTTCTCTTCACTTCCTTGATTGTTTTTGATGTACAGAAGCTTTTGAGTTTAATGAGGTCCCATTTGTCAATTGTCGATCTTATTTCTTCTGCAGCTGCTGTCTGATTTAGGAAGTCTTTTCCTACCCCTATATCTTGTAGTCTGCTGCCAAGTGTCTCTGCTATCACCTCCAGAGTTTTGGGTTTCATGTTGAGGTCTTTGATCCACCTGGAATTGACTTTTGTATAGGGCAAGAGGTAGGGGTTTAATTTCATTCTTCTACAAGTGGTGATCCAGTTTTGCCAACACCACTTCCTGAAGATGCTGTCTTTCCTCCATTGTGTCTTCTTGGACCCCTTGTCAAATATGAGGTGGCTGAAATTATATGTGCTCAGGTTTGGATCTTCAGTTTTATTCCATTGGTCAACTGGTCTGTTTTTGTGCCAGTACCAGGCTGTTTTTATGATTATAGCCCTGTAGTGTAGTTTGATGTCTGGTAGAGTGATCCCCCTTGTATTGCTCTTTTCACTCAGGGTTGCTTTGGCTATTTGGGGTCTTTTGTTTTTCCAAATGAATTTAAGAACTTTTGTTTCCAAGCCTGTGTAGAAACTCTTGGGGATTTTGATTGGGATTCCATTAAATCTGTACACAAGTTTGGGTAGGATGGACATTTTTACTATATTTATTTTCCCAATCCATGAGCATGGGAGGTTGTCCATCTTCTGATGTCTTCCTCAATTTCCTTTTTCAGGGGTTTCAAATTTTTTGTTGTGGAGATCCTTGGTGTCTTTGGTTAGGATTGTTCCTAGGTATTTTATTGTTTTTGAGGCTATTGTGAGTGGGAAGGTCTCCTTGTAGTCCTTCTTCAGTTGCTTGTTGTTGGTGTAAAGAAAGGCTACTGATTTTTCTAGATTTATTTTGTATCCTGCCACTTTACCAAAGCTCTTAATCATTTCTAGGAGTTTTCTGGTGGAGTTCTTAGCATCCCTTAGGTAGACAATCATATCATCAGCAAAAAGGGATAGCTTGACTTCCTCTTTTCCAATTAGAACTCCTTTAATTTCCTTTTCTTGCCTTATTGCCCTAGCAAGGGTTTCAAGCACTATATTGAAGGGAAATAGGAACACTCATCCATCAAGAAGAAAGGAAAGGAAAAAGCCTCAGAAATAGAATGGAGGAGAACAAAGAAGATCAGATCTGGAAGATAACACAGAGCACTTAAAAACTCAAATAAAAATAGAAAAATGGAGATCTCTTGAGCCCAGCGCCAGGAAGAGGGGAAGACAGGTAGGAACTGGGGTGCCTTTGCGAGCTGATTGCTGATCGTTTGGTCCTGCTGTCTTTTGGTTTTGATTGCCTTTGTGGCTGTGAGGTTGGAGTTAGCCCCCCAGCGGGGATTAAGGTGTGGTCTTTGGCTTGATTAGATGTAGTGGCTGTGGGGGCGGATGTATCCTCCCAGCCGGTATTAAAAGCACACTTGTGTGACTCGTGAGATTTGAGATCCCTTGAGCCCAGCGGCAGGTGCCGGGGCGCGGGCGGAAGAGCCCCCCCCCCCCCCCCCCCCCCCCCCCCCGCCAAATGAAATTACGAATGAAGGCATCGAAGGAGGCAAGCAAAGCAAGCCTTCAACACAGTGAAGAGGCAATCAGGACTCACATTGGAATACGGCAAGGAGAAGCCCATAATGCCAGGAACATGAAGAAGAAACTTACACTGGAAAAGGTGCAGGATAATCCCACCAACCCTTTCCTAACCCTATGGATGACTCCTGAGGTGGGATCCCTCCGGGGATGCCCTCAGTGACACAGACACAGAAAAACAAATTGGGAACATACTTAAAGAACTTACAAGATCAGAAGAAAAAATTAAAGAACGAAGAAAAGAGAATGAACCGAGAGAGAGAGAATGACAAACTCTCCGAAAGGAATAGAACACTGAAAGATCCCATGCTTAAAAGAAAAAGAAACCAACCAGCAAACAAAAGAGCTACAAAAAAGAGATCGAGAGCGTCCAAAAATAAATAGAAAAACTTAAAGAAATCAGAAGAGGAAATGAAAAAGGAAATCAAACACTCATCCATTCAAGAGGAAGGAATGAAAAAAGCCTCAAAAGCAGAATGGAGGAAGCAGAACAAAAGAATATCAGACATGGAGGACACACAGAAAACTAAAAACCTCAAGGAAAGATATGAAAAAATTTAAAAATACACAAAAATGGAACAACCAGGGAGCTGTGGGACACATGAAAAGATCAAACCTCGCCCATCATAGTAATAGAGGAAGGAGAAGAACCACAAGAGAAAGGTATTGACCAGATATTCAACAGAATAATAGATGAAAACTTCCCCAAACTAAAAAGGACAAATCAATAGACCAATAAGAAGCACAGAGACTCCAAACAGACAAGATCAGAAAAGAAATTCCTCACACCACATCTATTTAAAAATGCTGGACACCCAAACAAAGAGAAAATTCTTAAAGCGACACGAGAAAAACAACAAGTGACCTTAAGGGAAAACCTTTCAGAATAACAACGG
>VZQC01007972.1:235514-253005 GCA_009823505.1 Rhizomys pruinosus
ATCACCAAAGCTCAAACCAAAAGAGATCAACAGCCTCCTACACAGACCCCAATAATACAGGAAGGAAATCAAAGATCGTAATAAGTAGCTTCCCAAACCACAAAATGCCCAGGCCCAGATGGGGCACATCAGGAATTTATCTATAAAAATAATTCAACAAGATCTTGTCCGGGCCTTACTACTCAAGTTGTTTCGAAGGGAACACACAGAGGGAGTTCTCCCAGAGTCATTCATGAAGCCAGCATCACGCGATTACCAAAACCAGGTAAGATACCAACCAAAAAGGAGAACTTTAGATCCATCTCCCTAATGAAACAGATGCCAAAATGCGAAAGAGGATACGGGCCCACGTTGCAACAGGACACTCACATCAAGGAAGATCATCCATACGACCCAGTGGGACGGCACTACCCAAGAGGCAGGGATGGTTCAAATACGGAAAATCAAAAATATCATCAAGCATATACAGCGTTCTGAAGGACAAAAAACCACACCATCATTTCACTTGATGCGGAGAAAGACAAAGCCCTTTTGCCAAAAATTCCATCATCCCTTTCATTGTTTAAAGTCCTAGAGGGAGGAATTGGACTGGAGGGATCATTTCCTCACTGTAATCAAAGCCACATACAGGCAACCCACAGTTTATAATATCATCCTTACTCTAATGGGAACTGATTTTGAAGATTTTTTTTAGAAGCATTCCCCTTAAGGGTAGGACCTAGGCAAGGCTTCCCCCCCCTTGCCACCCTTCCCTTTTCATTTTCATTTCATCCTGTGATTTCTTTAGTATTTCCATTTCCTTTTTGAGCTTCTCAATCTCTTCTTGGTGCTCCTTACTTCATTGGTTGGCTTCCTTTTTCAGTGTTTCTACTTCCTTTCGGAGTTTGTTTTTTTCTCCCTCTAGTTCTTTCTGGAGTTTGTAAATCCCTTCCTTTAGTTCTTTCCGAAGTTTGTCATTGTATCTGTCTAGGTCCTTTTTGAGTTTTTCATTCTCTCTTTTTAGTTCTCTGAATTCTTCTTTATTTTCTTTAATTTCTCTGTAGAGGTCTGCAATTATTCCTCTAAGATCTCTTTCTTGGGTCACCTCCAGGGGGATCCCATTATAGCTATCTCCTATAGGGTTGGTAGAGCTTGGTGTGGAATTATCTTGCACCTTTTCCATGTTGTCCCTTCATCGTTTCCCTGGAATGTGGTGCTCCCTTTTGTGATTCAAATCACAAATGTCTTTTCACTGTGTTGAAGGCTGAAGGCTTGTTTTGTTTTGCATGCCTCCTTCTGATGTTTTTTTTTTTTCTCCCTCCTTGTTTATGGAGTGTTGACATGTCTAGGTTTCAGGCTTTCACTTTTGTTTATATATTGGATATTGGAAGTCTAAGTCACTCTTCCTTTCCTGTTCTGAGGGTTCTCAAAAAACATCCACTTGGATACTCTCTCCTCAATTCCAGTTGTGGGGTGGGGGGATGCCGATCTGGAGCAGTGCCTGGCTCCACACTCCAGGTGGTCCTAGCAAGCAAGGCTGGAACCTGAGCCCCCCCCCACATGACCTCACTATGGCACTGGAGCCAGACCCAGAGGTGTTTTGTTTTGTTTTCAGACAGAGTCTCTCTGTGTATCTCAGGGTAGCGTTGCAATTCCCAAGTGCTAGAATTGCAGATGTGTGTCACCACCATCACCACCAGCCCTCCCGGCTCATCTCTTATTTCAGTAACTCAAGCCCTTTCTTTATTTCTGTCTCTCTCTTTCTCTAGCCTCTCTCTCTCTCTCTCTCTCTCTCTCTCTCTCTCTCTCAAGTCATACTAGCTAAAACATTTGTCATTGTGCAGGCTAGGTGTGCTGGTGCATACCTTTGATGTCAGCACTCAGGAGAAGAATCAGGTGAATGTCTATGAGATGGAGATCGTCCAGGCCAGCCTGATCTACATAGTGAGTTCCAGGCCAGCTTTCAGAACTGGAGAGATGCCTCAGGATAAGAGCACGGGCTTCTCTTGCAGAGGACCTGGGTTCAGTTCCCAGCACTCACATGACCCCTAACCATGTGTAACTACAGTTCCAGGGGATCTGATGCCTTCTTCTGGTCCCTCCACAGGCACTGCATGCACTGGTGTACTTACATGCAGGCAAAGCACTCATGCACATAAAATATAAATAAAGACAAATTTTTGTCAATTTTGTTGATTATTTTTCAAATAACCAACTTTCAGTTTTACTGATTGTCCGTTTTTTTCTGTTCTGTTTTGTTTACCTCTGCTCTAATCTTTATTATTTTCTTCCTTCTGCTTACTCTGAGTTTAGCTTGGTCTTCTTTTTTTATGTCCATACGTGATAAAGTTAGGTTATTGTCTTGAGATATTTGTTTATTTTTAATGTGTTTATAGCCGTGATTCTCCAAGCCCTGCTTTCTGTGGTTCCATAAGTTTTGGTATTTTATTGTGCTTTCATTTTCATTCATCTCTCAACATGTTCTAATTTCCCTTGTGATCTCTTTTTTGATCCACTTTTCATTTAAAAGTGTGTTATTAATTTCCACAACGTTGTGAATTTTCCAGTTTTACTTCTATTATTACTTTCCAACTTTATCCCATTGTGGTCAAAGACTACAGTTTCTATATCTAGCTTACAAAAACTATCCTGGAAAATGTCCCCAATTAGAGATATATGAGAATGTCACTGGTATTAACAGGGTATTCAGTAAATGTATATTAGATTGTTCAAATCTAGTAATATCAATATTAATATTAAAATAATTGAATCACCATATACAGAGCTAGGTGTGATGTGACTTAATTTGTTATCCTGATAATAATATTGATTATTTTTACATTCTACTCCTCATCGTCCCTCTGGGAATTCATTTCTCCACACAGCCTGTTTCTTTATTTCTGTGAATAAATAATATAACCTAATAAAGAGCTCTGTATTTCAAAGCTGAAATGGTATAAGCAGAAAAGCTCATCAAGACAAAAAAATTTTATTTTAAAAACATAAGTGCCTAAATGTCAACAGGAATTCAAATTCTTTTTAAATAAGATGTATTAATTTTTATATTATCTGTATATTTGCCTATATGTATGTATGTCCACTATATGCTTGCTTGGTGCCCATGGAGGCAAATAGAAGGCATGAGATCTCCCTGGAAATAGAGTTACAGATGGCTGTGAGATGCCATGTGGGTGCCAGGAAGAGAACTCAGATCCTTTGCATGAGCAGCAAGCACTCCTAACTGCTGAGCCATCTCTCCAGTCCTGGAACTCAAATTATTTTCCTTAAGAAAAAATTTAAGTGTGAAGAAGACTAGAAGCATCAAACACTTTCAAGTACCACCATAAATAATGTAATATAAGACATAGAGTTTGTGCTCCATCTTCCATCCAATTGACTTCTAGAAAAATCTGAAAACATTCTTTAGCAAAATACATGTTCTGCATGCTAGGAAATAATTTTGTCTATAGAATAGTTTTAAATATTAAGCCCCAAAATGGCCTATCCAGTAGTGTTGGCAGTATAATAGGCATATTTATCTTCCAAAAATGCCTGACTAAATGTAATAAATATTATGTATAGATATTGATAACCAAAAGGACTCAATTTGATAATAGGAAAAAATGTACCAAAAAAATGTACCAAAGCCTCTGCCATCTAAGGATATAAATCTTATGTAGAATTTTACCTAAAACTCTCATATTGCTTTTATATTGGTACACATGTCATGAGGTGGAAACAGATGTAAAGGAAAAAGTGTGGTCCTCTGGAGTCACAGAAAGTTTTGGTGGCATTTGAGCTAGACATGAAGATGAGAGAAATGACAGTCAGTTCTAGATCCATCACAGCACACCCAGTAAATGACCTTTGTGTCATTTACTGTCCATCACTGTTTCCCATCACAGCACACCCAGTAAATGACCTTTGTGTCATTTACTGTCCATCACTGACTCCCATCACAGCACACTCAGTAAATGACCTTTGTGTGGCACAGAGTTGTCTGAAGAGCCTAACTGATGCTGGAGCGGTTAGCAAGGGTCAAGACTGGCCATCCTGTGAATGAAGAGACCTATAACTCAGTTTAACTACAAGCAATTTTGGTCACACTCAAATGCCATAGAATACATATTGGCAAATTCTGCAGAATTCTGAGAGTAAATTAGTAGCTGTGAACTTCAGCAACACACTATAATCAAATGAGATCTTTTGAAAACTACAGGTGTAACTTAGATTAGAATCCTTGTGCATGCTGCCTTTGAGAAGCAATCAAATAAGGCTGATGTGAGCACAAAACTGGCTGAGTCAGTCAAGTATCTTAATAATAAAACCAGTAGACAAATATTTAATAGTATCACTTTCATTTCTACCCTTGAAGGAATAACAAAATATTGACTACCCTCAGAATTTAAGACCAAAAGCTAGAAAACAAAATACAGAAAAAGATGTATTTTGGGATGCTAAACAAACATTGTGGTCCTTAAAAGCAGGGTAAAAAATAAGATCATCAGTCTGGAAGATGGGTCAGTAGGTAAAGTGCTTGCTGTGTAAGCATGAGGACCACCTACTTGTAGGTGTGTACTGATGCACAGAACCCACCTACAAGTAGGGTTGGGTGTGGTGGCTCGCCTGTAGTCCCAGTGCCTGGGAGGCACAAATGAAATGCCAGCATAACCTGGCTAGCCAGGCTGGCTGAAATGCCCCACTCTGGGTTCATCCAGAGATGCTGCCTCAATATATATGGTGGAGAGCAATTGAGGAGGACACTGAACATCAACCCTAGACCTGCACTCATGTGCACATATGTGTATGTTCATTTAACACATGAAAACATGCATACACACATGTACACATGTGAATACATATGCAAAAAGAAGAAAGAAAAAAGATGAGCCCATGTTTTTGCTGGGAGTTAACTGTGAAACCATAGGATAAGGGAGGGAAAACAGAACAGAGCCTGGCAGTCTCTGGTGTTGAGGATCCAGAGACTAGAGAGTGGGAGGAAAAGCCAGGTAGAGTTTAGAGGATAGAAGTTCCTTAATGATTAGTGATGTTGAGCAGTTCTTGAGGTGTTTCTCAGACATCTCTAATTCCTCACTTGTGAAGTCTCTGTTCAGTTCTTTGCTCCATCTATTGAACGGGTTGTTTGTTTTCTTTTTTCTTTGTTTTTTGAGTAGTTTATATATTCTGGAAATCAATGCTTTGTCAGATGTATCTGCAGTGAAGGTTTCCTCCCACTCTGTGGGATTTCTCTTCACTTCCTTGATTGTTTCTTTTGATGTACAGAAGCTTTTGAGTTTGATGAGGTCCCATTTGTCAATTGTCGACCTTAATTCTTGTGCAGCTGCTGTCTGATTTAGGAAGTCTTTTCCTACGCCTATGTCTTGTAGTCTGCTGCCAACTTTTTCTTCTATCACCTTCAGAGTTTGGGGTTTCACGTTGAGGTCTTTAATCCATCTGGAGTTGACTTTTGTACAGGGTGAGAGGTAGGGGTTTAATTTCATTCTTCTACAAGTGGTGATCCAGTTTTGCCAACACCACTTGCTGAAGATGCTGTCTTTTCTCCATTGTGGTTTCTTGGCCCCCTTGTCAAATATGAGATGGCTGAAATTGTATGTGCTCAGATTTGGATCTTCGGTTTTGTTCCATTGGTCAACAGGTCTGTTTTTGTGCCAGTACCAGGCTGTTTTTATGACTATAGCCCTGTAGTATAGTTTAAAATCTGGTATAGAGATCCCTCCTGTGTAGATCTTTTCACTCAGGATTGATTAGCTATTCGGGGTCTTTTGTTTTTCCCAATGAATTAAGAACTTTGTTTCCAAGCCTGTGAGAAACTCTTGGGGATTTTTGCTGGGATTGCATTTAAATCTATACAAGAGTTTTGGTAAAATGTGAACATTTTTACAATGTAATTTTCCCAATGCCACGAGCCTGGGAGGTTTTTCCATCTTTGAGGTCCTCTTCCATTTCTTTCTTTAAGGGTTTTTAAAATTTTTGTTGTTAGAGGTCTTTGGTTATCTTTGGTTAGGTTTGTTCCTAGGTATCTTATTGTTTTTGCGGCTCTTGTGAGTGGGAAGGTTCTCTTTGAATTTCTTTCTCCAGTGCTTGTTTTTGTTTTTTTTTTTTTTTTTTTTTTTTTTTTGGTTAAATTTTGTATCCTGCCACTTTGCTGAAGCTGTTATGTTAATCGTTTCTGGAGTTTTCTGGTGGAGTTTTTTGTATCCTTAAAGTAAAACAATCATATCATCCGCAACTAGGGATATTTTGACTTCCTCTTTCCAATTATTTACTCCTTTCCCCCCCCCAATATCCTTTTCTTGCCTTATCCTCTAGCAAGTGTTTCAAGCACTATGTGAAGAGGAGTGGTGATCGGGGGCAGCCTTGCCTGGGGTCCTACCTTTAAAGGGTAAATGTTTCTGTCATTTCCCCATTTAGGATGATATTGGCTGTGGGGTTTCCTGTATATTGGCTTGATTTCCATTGAGGAATGATCCCTCCAATCCAATTCCTTCTAGGACTTTAAGCCATGAAGGGATTGCTGGATTTTTTAAAAGGCTTTTTTCAGCATTCAATTGAGCTGATGGTGTGGTTTTTGTCTTGAGTCCATTTATTTGTTTGATTGATGTTTTTGATTTTAATCTGTTAAACCACCCTGCATCTCTGGTCTGAATCCAACTTGGTCATGATTGGAATTATGACCAAGCGAGGAATTGAGATGTCTCTGAGACAACACCTCAAGAACGCTCAACATCACTAATCATTCATTAGGAGAAATGCAAATGAAAACCCACTTATAAGATATCATCTCACTCAACTAAAGACTGGCTAGATCAAGAAGAAAAATGTATAACCAAGTGCTGGAGAGGTTTGTGGGGAAAGGGAATGACACTCATTCCATCTTGGTGGGAATGTAAACCTCATACAGCCCACTATGGAAAGCTAGTTGTGGATGAACCCTTTAGGGAAGATCCTGGAATGAACTTGCCACCGACCCAGCCTATTACCAATCCTGGGCTATTACCCTCAAGAAGCTTACGCCAACCGCCAGAGATTTACTGCACCGGCCATGTTATCTGCAGCTCTCTTCACAATAGCAAAGACATGGAACAACCAATATCGCCCTCAACTGACGAAGTCGGAGTAGACAGAAAATTGTTGCTCCATTAACAACAACTGACTTCTATAGCGAGTAAGAAAAGACGACTCACGAGGCTTTTGCAGAATAATGGCTGGAGCTAGGGACATCCATGCTAGAAGGCTGCAAGTCAAACTAGTCCCAGCAAAAAACAAACGTATTGCATGGTATACTCATCTGATGGGATGTCCTGAGTGCCACTAGTTTACACCAGTTGTAAAGTATTTCTTGTGTAGGGGCCATGAGCTTTGTACAAAGCAGTTGGGCATAATGCATTTTGGAAACAAACAACAGAAAATACTGCATCAAAGAACTGACTGAAACAGTGAACTTCTGCTCAAAACAGTCAACTTCCCCATGGAAAATATTGAGAAAGACTAAGAGATGGAAAGCATGTTTGGCAGAATGCACGAGCTCTGGTGGGGTGGGGGAATGAGCAGGAACATGGGTCTAGATTTGTTAAAAATAAATAAATAAATTTATGTGAAAAAAAAATCAGTAAAACAGCAAAAAAAAAAAAGAAGTTCCAAGAGGAAGGAACTAAAGCAGAGAAATATTTCTAAAAAATATGCATAAGCAACCCCTTAAGGCTTTTGCCAAATAAAACCAGGCTTAAAATGCATGCATAAGTTGAAATAGAAATAAATGTGCACAACAATTTTCAGGGGAAAATTTACTATTTACTCAGACTGAACTAAGTGCACTACCCAGTACAATTGAACAGAAAAAAGAAATAATAGGTATGCATATCATGAAAAACAAGAACTCTTTATGTACAAATGAATTATAAAACAACCAAAGAAACACACACCACACACACACACACACACACACACACACACAAAGCTCTTAAGGCCAATAATGTCAGACGTAGTGACATATGGCTGTAATCCCACAACTTGACAGGTAGAGTGGATCAGAAATTCAAGTTCAGTGGGAGCTGAGGAGCTAAGGTTTGGGCTCAGCTTGCAGGGCATGGGCAGCTGTTGCCAGAGTGGTGGCAGAGGATACCAGCACACAGGCTAAAGTAGCAACTCAACCAACCCCTCCCCCCTGACCCACGAGAGTGGCTGGCAGCAGAGGGAATATAGTGCTCAGAAGGCGTCATCTGGGTTGTTACCCACCCAGTTCTTGTGGAGCAGAAAGTGAAGAGTGAGCTACACCTCCCAATATATAACCAAAATTGAAAGCCTGAAACCTAGACAAGCCAACACTCCATTCAGAAGGAGAATACAATGAAGACACCTGAAGGAATCAAGGAAAGTAATCCTTCAACAAGGTGAAGAGGCATTCAAGATTTGCATCAGAATACAGGCAAAAGGCAAACCACATGCTGAGACCACAATGAAAGAACAATATAGGAAAAGCACAGAATAACTCCACACCAAACTCTTTGGAGCATGTGGAGGACTCCTACAATGGGATCTCCCTAACCGAGGACACACATGGTAGAATAACAATCACAGATATTTTCAAAGAAGTCATAGAACTAAGGGTAAAGAATGAAAAACTAAGAAAGGAATTAGAGGGAGACAAGGACAAACTTCAGAATGAACTAAGAGGAGAAAATGACAGACTCCGGAAAGAGCTAGAGGAAAAAAATGACAAACTCCAGAAGGAAGTGGAAACACTGAAAAGATCCCTGGCTGAAATGAAAAAGGAAACCAACAAGCAAAACAAGGAGCTACAAGAAAAGATTGAGAAGCTCCAAGAGGAGGTAGAAATAGTAAAGAAAACAGAGGAAGAAATGAAAAAGGAAATCGATCAGGCATCCAATCAAAAGGAAAGAATAGGAAAAAGCCTCAGAAACAGAATGAAAGAAGCAGAAAAAGGAATATCAGACCTAGAAGATAATACAAAACAACTAAAAAGCTCAAGTAAAGACTATGAAAATTTTTAAAATGCACTAAGAGTGGAACAGCCAGGAAATGTGGGACACTATGAAAAGATCAAACCTCTGCATCATAGGGATAGAGGAAAGAGAAGAATCCCAAGAGAATGGTATTGATCAGATTGTCAACAGAATAATAGATGAAAATTTCCCAAATTAAAAAAATCCCATACGAATACAAGAAGCACATAGAACACCAAATAGACTAGACCAGAAAAGAAACTCTCCCTGCCATAACATAGTTAAAACTCTAGATGCCTGAAACAAAGACAAAATTCTGAAAGCCACAAAAGAAAAACAAGTTACATATAAGGGGAAAACTATCAGAATTACAGCTGACTTTTCAGTGCAAACTATGAAAGCAAGAAGAACGTGGACAAAAGCATTCCCAGTGCTAAACGACTACAAATGCCAACCCAGGTTACTATACCCAGCAAAAGTGTCTATTCTGGTTGAAGGAAAGAGAAAAATCTTCCATGACATAAGATGAAAGAATACATGTCCAGAAAACCAACCCTTCAGAGAATACTTGAAGCAATTTAAAGGACAGAGGAGGGGAGCAACTACCCCCAGGCACCTTGAAAGAGAAATTAATAAAAGCAGAAATGCAGAAGTAGAAACCTAGATGAAAAATGCAAATGGGGGGCTGGAGAGATAGCCTAGCAGTTAAGAGAACCAAACTGATCTTGCAGAGGACCCGGGTTCGATCCCCAGCACCCACATGGCAGCTAAGAACCATCTGTAACTCCAATTCCAGGAGAACTCCAGTTCCAGGGGAATCTGAGACCCTCTTCTGACCTCCACAGCATTGCACAACATGGGTGCACAAACCTACATGAAGACAATACATTAATACACATACAAAAATAAATAAAATTTAAAAATAAGAAATAAAAAAGAAAATGCAAATGGATAATAAGGTGAAAGGAAGCAACACACACCTCTCAATTATAACCTTAAATATTAATGGACTAAACTCCCCAATCAAAAGGCATAGACTGGGAGGATGGATCAACAGAGTCAATCAATATGCTGTCTACAAGAAACTCATCTCACCATCAAGGACAGGCACCACCTGAAAGTGAAAGGATGGAAAAAATATTCCAAGCAAATGGTACCAAAAAGAAAGCAGGAGTTATTATTTTAATATCAGACAAAATAGACTTCAAAGTAGAAGCAATTAGAAGAGACAAAGAGGGACATTACATCCTTATCAAAAGGGAAATTCACCATGAAAACCACACAATCATGAATATATATATATGCACCAAACTCCAGTGCACCGACCTTTATAAATACAACTCTACAGGATATCAAGGCACAGATTAACCCCAGCACACTCATAGTAGGGGACTTCAATACCCCACCGAGTCCTTTGGACAGATCAACTGGACAAAGAATAAACAGAGAGACATCTGAACTGAACAATACAATACAGCAAATGGACCTCACAGACATCTGCTGAATATTCCTCCCTAGCACCAGAGAATACACTTGCTACTCAGCACCCCACAGAATATTCTCCAAAATTGACCATGTACTTGGACACAGAATAAACCTCAACAAATACCAAAAAATTGAAATAATTTCATGCAGTATCAGACCATAGTGCAATAAAGCTCAATATCAATACCAGGATAAGCCCTGCTACTTACACAAACATATGGAGACTAAACAACACACATCTAAGTAATGAATGAGGAAAGGAGGAAATAAAGAAAGGAATAAAAGCATTCCTGTAACTAAACAACAATGGCAGTACAACACAACAAAACCTATGGGACACTTTAAAAGCAGTCCTAAGAGGGAAGTTTATAGCCCTGAGTGCCTACATTAAAAAAACAGAAAGAACACAGATAAATGAGCTAACACTGCAGCTAAAACACTTGAAAGACAACAACAAATAAACCCTAAACGTGACAGGAAGAAATAACAAAAATCAGAGCAGAAATCAATGAAATAGAAACAAAGAAAACAATACAAAAAAAAAAAATCAACAAATCCAAAAGTTGGTTCTTTGAGCTAATAAACAAGATAGACAGACCCCTAGCCCAGTTAACTGAAAGAAAGAAGAAACAACTGCAAATCAATAGAATCTGTGATGAAAGGGGAAATATCACAACAGACAATAAAAAGATCCGGACAATCATATGGGAATACTTCAAAAACCTATACTCTACTAAATTTGAGAACCTAAGTGAAAAGGATGAATATCTGCAATCCAGAGAATCGCCAAAGCTAAACCAAGAAGAGATTGACAGCTTAAACAGACCCATAATGTATGAAGAAATTGAAAATGTAATAAGAGACTTCCCAACTAATAAAAGACCAGGTCCAGATGGTTTCACAGTAGAATTCTATGAAACATTTAAAGACGACTTACAACCATTATTAATCAAACTGGTCAGAAGGATACAAGCAGAGGGAAATCTCCCAAGTTCCTTCCATGAAGCCAGCATCACTCTAATGTCAAAACCAGGCAAGGATGCAACCAAAAAAGAGAACTATGGACCCATTTCATTAATGAACTCAGATGCAAAAATCCTCAACAAAATACTTCCAAATGGTATACAGACCCATATCAAAAAGATCATTCACCATGATCAAGTTGGATTCATACCAGAGATGCAGGGATGGCTCAACATATGAAAATCAGTAAATATCATAAAACACATAAATGGACTGAAGGACAAAAACCACACAATCATCTCAATTGATGCAGAAAAAGCCTGTGACAAAATCCAGCATCCCTTCATGATTAAAGTACTAGCGGGAATTGGACTGGAAGGAACATTCCTCAATATAATCAAAGCCATATATAAGAGATCCACAGCCAGCATCATCCTAAAAGGAAAAAAGTTAGGATTCCCCATAAAGGTAGGAACCCGACAAGGTTGCCCCTTGTCGCTACTCCTCTTCAGTATAGTGCTTGAAACACTGGCTAGGGCAATAAGGCAAGCAAAGGAAATTAAAAGAATACTAATTGTAAAAGAGGAAGTAAAACTATCCCTTTTTGCAGATGATATGATACTTTACCTAAAGGATGCTAAAAACTACACCAGAAAACTCCTAGAAACGATTAAGAGTTTCAGTAAAGTGGAAGGATACAACCTAGAAAAATCAGTAGCCTTTCTTTACACAACCACAAGCAACTGAAGAAGGAATACAAGGAGACCTTCCCAATTACAATAGCCTGAAAAACAATAAAATATCTAGGAACAAACCTAACCAAAGCCCCAAAGATCTCTACAACAAAAATTCTAAACTCCTGAAGAAGGAGATCGAAGAAGACATTAGAAGATGGAAATATCTCCCATGCTCATGGATTGGAAAAATTAATATAGTAAAATTGTCCATTCTACCGAAACTAACGTACTGATTCAATGCGATTCCAATTAAAATCCCAAGGACATTCTTCACAGGCTTGGAAAAAAAAATCTTGAATTCATATGGAACAACAAAAGACCCCAAATACCCAAACCAATCCTGAGTGAAAAGAACAATACAGGAGGCATTTCTGTACCAGACATCAAACTATACTACAGAGCTATAGTCATATAAATAGCCTGGTACTGGCACAAAAACAGACCTGTAGACCAATGGAACAAAACTGAAAATCCAAACTTGAGCACATACAATTTCAGCCACCTCATATTTGACAAGCGGGCCAAAAAGACTCAATGGAGGAAAGACAGCATCTTCAGCAAATCGTGTTGGCAAAACTGGATCACCACTTGTAGAAGAATAAAACTAAACCCCTACCTCTCACTCTGTACAAAAATCAATTCCAAATGGGTCAAAGACCTCAGTGTGAAACCCAAGACTCTGAAGGTGATAGAAGAAAAATTTGGCAGCAACTTACAAAACATAGGTGTAGGAAAAGACTTTCTTAATCAGACAGCAGCTACACAGGAAATAAGGTAGACAATTGACAAGTGGGACCTTATTAAACTCAAAAGTTTCTGTACAGCAAAAGAAACAATCAGGCAAGTGAAGAGAAAATCCACAGAGTGGGAGGAAACCTTCACTCCTGATACATCTGACAGAGCATTAACTTCCAGAATATAGAAACTACTCAAAAAAACAAAGAAGTAAGAAAACAAATGACTCATTCGAAAGATGGAGAAAGAGCTGAACAGAGACTTCACGAGTGAGGAAATAGAGATGGCTGAGAAACATCTTAAAAGTTTTCAACATCGCCAGGCATGGTGCCGCACGCCTTTAATCCTAGCACTCGGGAGGCAGAAGCAGGCGGATCTTTGTGAGTTCAAGGCCAGCCTCGTCTACAGCGTGAGTTCCAGGTCAGCTGGGGCTACAGGGAGACCCTGTCTGGAAAAGACCAAAAAAAAAAGTGTTCAACATCACTAATAATTAAGGAAATACAAATTAAAACCATTTTAAGATATCATCTCACCCCAATAAGGCTGGCAAGGATCAAGAAAACAAATGATACTAAATGCTGGAGAGGGTATGGAGAAAGAGGAACATTCATACACTGCTGGTGGGAATGTAAACTTGTACAACTATTATGGAAAGCAGTATGGAGATCCCTTAAGAGACTCAAAATGAGCCTACCACCTGACCCAGCCATACCACTTCTGGGAATATATCCATCAGACTCTTCCTACCACAGAGATACATGCACAGCCATGTTTATTGCAGCTCTCTTCACAATAGCGAAGAGCTGGAAACAACTCAAGAGCCCCTCAATGGATACAGAAAATGTGGTACAGCTACACAATAGAGTTCTATGCAGCAGTAAAGAAAGATGACATCGGATTGAGATGGGGCATCTCCCAAGACCATCTGAAGCACAGGGAAGAGCTGGGTGCTTCAGCTAGGCAGATTGTATGATTAGATTTTGTTGACTTTGTTGATCTTTGGCCTGATAGGCTGGTGTGGCTGTGGGGACAGTTATCCTCCCAGCTGGTATAAAATGTGGGTTTGTGTGAGTCTTGAGATTGAGATCAGGGATCTCCTAAGACCACCTGAAGCACAGGTACTGGAGCGTGGGCTAAAGAGCACATCCCCCCCACCCCACCCTACCCCTGCCAACTGGGATTACCTAAGGAAGCAGTGTCCAAGTAGATTATTTGGAGAACCTTCAGAGAAGAAAGGGAAGAGTGAGTTGGACTTCCAATAGAAAGCCTAGAGCTTAGAGAAGACAACAATCCATAAGCAAGGAGTAAAGGAGAAAAACAAATCAATCAAACAAACAACGAAGGCATCTGAAGGAGGCAAGCAAAGCAAGCCTTCAACACAGTGAAGAGGCATTTGGGATTCACATTGGAACACAGGCAAGGAGAAGCACATATGCCAGGGACATGAAGAAGAGACCACATGGGAAAGGTGCAGGATAATCCCACACCAAGCTCTACCAACCCTGTGGAAGATTCCTACAATGGGATCCCCCTGGGGATGGCCCAGGACACAGATATTAGAAGTACAATTGTAAAGATACTAAAAGAAGTACAAGATTATAAAGAGCAAATCAAAAAATTAAGAAAAGAGAATGAAGAACTTAAGAAGGACATAGAGAGAGAGAATGACAAACTCCAGAAGGAAGTGGAAACACTTAAAAGATCCCATGTTGAAAAAGATGAGGAAACCAACCAGAGAAGCAAATAGCTACAGGAAGAGATTGAGAAGCTCCAAAAGGAAGTGGAAATACTAAAGAAATCAGAAGAGGAAATGAAGAAGGAAATCAAACACTCATCCAATCAAGAGGAAAGGAATGGAAAAAGCCTCAGAAGCAGAATGGAGGAAGCAGAACAAAGAATATCAGACCTGGAAGATAACACAGAACAACTAAAAACCTCAAGTAAAGATTATGAAAAATTTAAAAATACAAAAAAGTGGAACACCAAGAACTGTGGGACACTATGAAAAGATCAAACCTCTGCATCATAGGAATAGAGGAAGGAGAAGAATCCCAAGAGAATGGTATTGATCAGATCTTCAACAGAATAATAGATGAAAATTTTCCCAAACTAAAAAAAGACAAAAAGTAGAAACTAAACCAAAACTGCCAATGTATAATTAAGGCAAATAAGGAAAGCAACCCAAACCTACATCAGTCAAACCCTATTCATTAAATGGACTAAACCCCCACACAAAAAGACATAGACCTGGGAGCTTTGATTAGATCCAGGAAACAGACTCCATTTCGATATGCTCTGTCTACAAAAGAAAACACCATCATCCCTTCAAGGAAGCCCACCTAAGGACACTAACCCTACCCACCACCTTAAAGTAAAAAAGATGGAAAAAAAAAAAACTATTCCAAGCAACAGTACCAAAAAGCACGGGTGTTGCTATTTTAATATCAGATAAACCAGACTTCAAAGTAAATCAGAGAAGAGACAAAGAAGGCCCATTACATTTTTATCAAAGGAACAATTCACCAAGAAGATTTCAAAATATGAATATATGTGCCCCAAACTCTGGTGCACGCAAACTTTATAAAGACAATTCTCCAAGACACAAGTCACACACTAACCCCAGTACACTCATAGTAGGGGACTTCAATACCCCACTGAGCCTTTGGACAGGTAACAGGACAAAGAATAAACAGAGGACATCTGAACTGAACAATATGATACAGCACAAATGGACCTCAAAGACATCTACTGAATATCCACCCTAATACCAGAGAATACACTTTCTAATCCAGCACCCCACGGAACATTCTCCAAAATGAAAAAAAAAAAAAAAAAAACCTCCACCAAATACAAAAACTATTGAAATAATTTCATGCATTCTATCAGACCTGCAGTGCAATAATAAAGCTCAATATCAACACCAGGATAAGCCCTACTATCTACAAGAACACATGGAGACTAAACAACACACTCTTGAATAATGAATGGGTCAAGGAGTGATAAAGAAAGATTATAAAAGCATACCTGGAACTGAAGGACAATTATAATACAACACAACAAAAACCTATGGGATACCTTAAAAGCAGTCCTTAAGAGGGAAGTTTATAGCCCTGGTGCCTCATTAGAAAAAACAGAAGAGCACAGTGAATGAGCTAACACTACAACTATACACTTGAGAGGCACAACGAATGAACCCTAAATGCAACAGACAGGAAGAAATAACAAAAATCAGAGCAGAATCAATGAAATGAACACAAAGAAAAACATACAAAAAATCAATGAATCACAAAGTTGGTTCTTTTGAAAGAATAAACAAGTAGACAGACCTCTAGCCCAGTTACCCAAAAGAAATAAGGACAACTCCAAATCCAATACATCTGTGATGAAAAGTGAAATATACAAACAGCAAGGAAAAGATCCAGAAAATATATGGGATATTACAAGAACCTATACTCTACCAAAGGGGGCCAAGAGACACAATGAGGAAAGACAGCATCTTCCGCAAGTGGTGTTGGCACAAACTGGGATCACCACTTGTAGAAGAATGAAATTAACCCCTACCCCTTGCCCTGTAAAAAAGTCAGCTCCAGTGGATTAAAGACCTCAACGTGAAACCCAAAACTCTGAAAGGTGACAGAAGAAAAAGTTGGCAGCAGGCTACAAGACCTAGGCATACGAAAAGACTTCCTAAATCAGACCAGCCGCGCACAAGAATTAAGTCAACAATTGACAAATTTGACCTCCTAAAACTCAAAAGCTTCTGACATCAAAAGAAACAATAAGGAAGTAAGAGAAACCACACGAGTGGGAGGAAACCTTCACCACAGAAAACATCTGACAAAGCATGATTTCCAGAATATGCAAACTACTCAAAAACAAAGAAGAAGAAAACGAATGATCTACTTAATAGATGGAGCAAAGAGTGAACAGAGACTTCACCCGTGAGGAATTAGAGACTGGCTGAGAACATCTTAAGAAGTGTTCAGTACACTAATATTAAGAAATGCAAATAAAACCACTTTAAGAATATCATCTTACTCCAATAAGACTGGCTAGGATCAGAAAAACAAATGATACCGTGCTGGAGAGGTTGTGGGGAAAGAGGAAACTCATCCTGCTGGTGGGAATGTAAACTCGTACAGCCACTATGGAAAAGCAGTGTGGGAACCCTTGGAAGACTTGGATGAGGTTGCCACCTGACCCAGCCATCTACTCACTGGGCATTACCCACAAGACTCATCCTATGCAGAGATACATGCACAGCCATGTTTTATTGCAGCTCTCGTCACAATAAAAGAGCTGGAAAACACAAGCCTCAATGAATGGATAGAAGAAAAGTGGTACATTTACACAATTGAGTTCTATGCCGCGGTTAAAGAAAGATGACATCGGGCTGGAGTGATTAGCCTAGCGGTTAAGAGCGCCGACGCTCTTACAGAGGACCCGGTTCGATCCCCAGCACCACTGGCAGGCCAGAAACCGTCTGAAACTCCAATTCCGGGCGAGCTCCAGTTCCAGGGGAATCGAGAGACCCTTTCTGACCTCCGCGGCATTGCACGACACGGGTGCACAGACCTACATGCAGACAGTACACTCATACATATACAA
>VZQC01007972.1:253569-326408 GCA_009823505.1 Rhizomys pruinosus
AAAAAAAAAAAAAAAGAAAGATGACATCATGAGCTTTGCAGGTAAATGGATGGAACTAGAAGATATTATGCTAAGTGAAGTAACACAGTCCCAGAAAAACAAACGATGAATGGTATCCCTCATCTGTGGATGCTAGTGCCAATTACCTAGTTGTAAGTATTTCTTGTGCATGGCCCCTTGAGCTTTTGTCCAAGTAGTTGGAAGTGATGCATATTGGAAACAACAACAGCAACAACAGAAAGGACTGCATCAAAGAACTGACTGAAACGGTGAACTTCTGCTCAAAACAATCAACTTCTACATGGAGAATTTTGAGAAAGACTGAGAAAGAGATGAAAAGCATGTCTGGCAGAATGCATGAGCTCTGGTGGGGTGGGGGGTGTAGGGTGGGGGACATGGGTCTAGATCTGATTAGTAGCATAATCTTGTACAATATATATATAAAACTAAAAAATTTAAAAAAAGAAAGAAAATATGACATCATGAAATTTGCAGGTAAATGGATGGAACTAGAAGATTTTATGCTAAGTGAAGTAACACAATCCCAGAAAAACAAAAGATGAATGGTATCCTTCATCCGTGGATGCTAGTCCCAAGTACCTAGTTGTAAGACAAACTGAGCAATGTTAATGTTATATTCTTCATGATCTAAAGATAACTGTGCTCTTGCATTGTGAATCCCTAAACAGGTTCTAGAGCTGAGCTAACATTTATTTTCAGTCCTTGGGTTTTTGGTACATGATGGAGGGTGTGTGTGCATCTTTTAGAGTACTATGGGATTAAAATGGAAAGTTGCGAATCAACAAATTTGATATGGAAATAACATACGGTTTGTTTCCAAAGGGTACAGTTTTAATATAGGTGTAATAGGCTGGTGCAACTTAGCTTTTCTGGGTGCTTAACGCCCATACCAATTTGGCTGAGGGACCTCAGAGGTCAACTAAGTCTTAGGGGATTATGCATGGGGGCATCTCTTGAAATGTCCTGCAAATGTGGGTCACCAGTCTTCCTGTTCAGGGAGGTCTTGGAGATCCACTAATGGGACTTCAGCCAGTGTCCAGTCTACAAAGAGGAAAGTCTGCTCATGCTTCAGAAAAGGAAGCCTGGTCTAGCAAGACCTGATTTTGTCCTCGAGTGGATAGAACTGGTAAATGATAAGCTGAAAGGAGCAAAGCGCTCCCCCCTCCCCCCCAAAAAAACCCAAGATACCCCTGAGGACAAGAACCTCAAATGACCTTGAATAAACAAAAACCTTGGTTAATCTGGGCTGTGTGGCCTTAAGCATCCAAAAGGAAAGTACGACCAGATATAAATAATCAGTAAGACTAGAGAAACTGTACTGCAGACATATAGCTGGAGATTTTAGTAAAGAGACAAAAAAAAAAGAGAGAGAGAGAGAGAGTACTGTTGTTTGGCCTATCTTACTGGCAAGTGCATCAACTCTGTGGCTGCCACTGCTTTTGGCACTCCTCAAAGACATGAGACACAGCTTTGTAACATTCCAATATGGACTGAGGACTCATGTCTCTCCAAGAATCCTCCAAACCTAGATGGGGACTATTGAGATACCCAGCTTGTTGACTAAACACCTAAGGGGATGTCAGTCTCTTCAGAATATAGACTGCTATTGTTGGACTACCTGGGCTGTATCATGGAGGCCAGTGCAGGGGGATCGAGACAGAACCCATGCTTACTGGACTTCATTTGGGGGACCATGGGAGGGAAAGACCCCCGTGTGGAGCAAAAGTGCAAGATTGATAGTTGTTCGGGATTGCCAAGGAGGAACTTTGGAGCACTTCTTTCAGGAAAACATGACATCTTTTAGGAAAAAAAATCCTACAATTCAAGTGATATGTGTATGTATGTATGTATATGTATAGATATATATATTTATGTATATATAACTATGTATAGATGTATATATACTGTAGCAATACAAGTTGGAGAGAACAACAACAAAAGAACTGAAAAAAAACTCAGAAAAAGATACAGGACATGCATGGCAGAGTGCAGGGACTCACTCGGGTGGGGTGGGGGCATGGAAAGGGAAGCGATTCTAGATTTGATTGAGAAATGATGTACGACCTATGGAAAGAGTTTAATAATAAAAAATTATTTATATTAAAAAAAGAAAGAAATTTAAGTTCATTCTCAGCTATATAGAGTACTTGAGGTTAGCCTGACGTGTCTAAATAAAAATGAATAAATGGTGAATAAGCCCATGCTTGAAGACAGCCCACAGCATGGAAGATCTTTAAAGGGATTTTAGTAGATGAATTTGTAAATACTTTTGGAAGATTTTGTTGTTCAGGAAGATAAATAAACAAAGATTTTAGGCAAATAATTTCTCTTACTCTTAGAAATTAATTATAGCTGGGCGTGGTGGCACACACCTTTAATCCTAGCACTTGGGAGGCAGAGACAGGTGGATCTTTGGGAGTTCAAGGCCAGCCTGGTCTACAGAGCAAGTTCCAGGACAGCTGGGGCTACAGGGAGACCCTGTCTCAAAAAAGACAAGAAGAAGAAGAAGAAGAAGAAGAAGAAGAAGAAGAAGAAGAAGAAGAAGAAGAAGAAGAAGAGAAGAAGAAGAAGAAGAAGAAGAAGAAGAAGAAGAAGAAGAAGAAGAAGAAGAAGTTGTTGTTATTTACAAATCCACTGAACAATCTAAAATGTATATAACTAGAGAACAAGAGCAACATAAATGGTCGAACAGCAAAAAATAAGAATTCAGCCAGGCATGGTGGCACACGCCTTTAATCCCAGCACTTGGGAGGCAGAGGCAGGTGAATCTCTGTGAGTTCAAGGCCAGCCTGGTCTACAGAGCGAGTTCCAGGACATCTGGGGCTACAGGGAGACCCTGTCTCAAAAAAGACCAAAAAAATTTTTTAAAAAAAATCAGACACTGATCAATTTATCCTTAGAATAAATGCCACTGTATCAAAAAGATTCAAATTCCAAAATTAACAGGGACAGAGTTTAGAATGCATAAGGAAAAAATGTAAATTTTAATTAAAAGGTCTTATTCTTGAATAGTTGAAAGAATGTTCATTATGTTATCAATAGTTTTGTTTATGCTACTGAAAATAAATAGGTTTTAAAAACAAACAAAAAAAACCACAACTATTAAGCAGACAGCTGGAAAAATTCAGGATAAGAAAAAGTGGATTCTGTTTCAGAAACAGAAAAACATGAAGAGCTTTGAAAATATGTATACACACACACACACACACACACACACACACACACACACAAAATGAGTGATAAGGCAGCTAAAAATTACAGAGAAGCCGAAGAGAGACACCCCCACCACCAAAATGAGTCATATCAATCATAGCTCTAGCTGCATGGCATTCTGGGAAAGGGGAAGCAGAAGTCTCATCCAAAAATGGTACTGAAGTTGGAAATCAAGAGTTGGTGCTCGATAAGATGCCACTTTCCCCACACTCCCAAGCAGAAGAGATACACAAACCAAGAGATGTGAAAACTGTAATACATAAACAGGAATTAAAAAATGAATAAGCAGATAAGAGCGCCGACCGCTCTTACAAAGGACCGGGGTTCAATCCCCAGCACCCACATGGCGGCCAAGAACTGTCTGAAACTCCAATTCCAGGAGAACTCCAGTTCCAGGGGAATCCGACACCCTCTTCTGACCTCCGCAGCATTGCACAACATGGGTGCACAAACTTGCATGCAGACAGCACATTCATACACATACAGAAATAAAATTAAAAAAAAATTTTTTAATGAATAAGCGAGGCACCATGGATCTGCTGATAGATCATAATTCTTTAATAAATTAACACCAGATGAAGATCTCAAAAGTTTACTAGCAAAAATCATCAAGGATCTCCAAAAAGCAACTAGATGAAGTAAAAAAGTCAGTTAATCCAGGAACTGGAATGGAAAGCCAGTAACACAGAGGAGAAAGGTAACAAAATGAGTGAGAAAATCCACAATATGCATGAAAAAACAAACCATAAGACAATTAAGCAGGGAAAGTAAGCTTTTGAAAGAAGAAAATTGAAATGTTGGTAATGAAAACTTAATGAATCAAATAAAACATAGTTGAAAACATCAACAATAGACTTGACCATATGTCTGATGATTTGACATTTTGAGTCCTTGCTAACCTCAGAAGAACTAGTCCCCAGGGCTAGTTAACTCCCAAAGACAGCACCAAAATAACCAATCCAGAGCCTAATACAGGAGATAGTTTGGATATATGCTTTGATTTATTGGTTGGTGTGTGAACTGTGCTCACAGATGAGTGGTTACTGTAACAATTTTTCTTTTTAATGGCAACCATCAGATCTATTGACCTTGCCATATCTAAATGTTAATAAAACTTATATTTTAAGATACAGGGAAATTCAAGTTAGATGTACGATGAAATACCATTACATACTTTAGCATGGATACCATCTTTAAAAGATGAGACTATCAAACGTCAGTGAGAACAGAGACAGACTGATAACATTGCTGGTGAGAGTATGAATTGAATAATCATTTTGGAAAGCTGTTTGACAGTTTCTCATAAGGTTAAAAATACATTTACCAGAAGCCTATCAAGTTCACTACTAAGTATTTACTCAAAAGGAATTAAAATGCATGTTCACACAAATACTTAATCCACAAAGTGGTTGAGGACAGCAGGAAATCATACATAATCAAGAAATGAGTGGAAAAATCACTTCTCCATAGTGGTATGGAATCCATCTGAGTGAAATCCTACTCAACACAAAACCAGGAATTAATTATTGAAAAATGAACAAGAATCAGTGTGATAAGCAAAAACAGTCAGACAAAAGTCTACAGTCTGTAAAGATACCCGTTTCCACAAAACTTTAGAATAGGTTAATTTAATCAATATTCACAGATAGTGGCGTTTTCCTGGTACCAGTGGTGAAGAACTGTAGCTGGGAAGGGCTATCCTTGTTCTGGGCACAAAGATAATTTGGGGGGATGATAAAAGCATGGTATATCTTGATTTTGGTGGTGATTTTACAAGTATATAAATGCATCAAGCCAGGCGTGGTGAAGCTTGCCTTTAATCCTAGCACTTGGGAGGCAGAGGCAGGTGGATCTCTGTGAGTTCAAAGCCAGACTGGTCTACATAGAGAGCTCCAGGCTATCTAGGACTAAAGGGAGACCCTGTCTCAAAAATACCAATAAATAAATAAATAAATAAATAAATAAATAAATAAATAAATAAATATCAAAGCTCAAATAGAGAAAAATATTTACAAATGAGTATATTTTACTATATACAAGCAATACCTCAATAAAGTTGACTTTTAGAAAGCATTGTCCCTGACATAAAATGAGCTTTTATGATGGTTTTATGTATTATTCCATTACACATGAATTAGTATATGGAATTAGTCTGAAATTATTATGAAAAAAAATGAGGAAATAATTATTGATCCAAGATGGTTTCCTACCCTTTTAGGAGTTAATACAATATTAGCAAGTTATTTTATGTAGCCATAAAGAGCCTTATCTCTGTGTACTTTGTATTACTGTGCATCTATAAAATACCACTCTGTAGAAGTCACAGTACTTTGCAAACCTCTTTTTACACAGCTTAACTGTTAATCTCACATACAGACTCTGTTAGCCATTGCTCCCGATTCTGAAATGGAAGAGGCTTTTGCTCATCAGAGAGAACGCAACCTGTGTGCCAGTTCAGATATCCAGTGTCTGGGCAGACATCTGTCCTGTGTTCCCCAGGAGGAGGGCCCGGAGCTCTGAGCAGCTGGATTGATGCCTGTGAAAAGAATGCCCCTGTTTCTGCTGCTTTTTAGGGGACCAGGGAAGATAAAATAGGACTGCCAGATGGCTACGACTCATTACTGCCTGGCAGCATTCAGGGTGAAATGAGAGTAAATTAATCAGCATTCACGGGGATGAATGGCAAGAGGAGATGTATACTGATGCTATTTTAGTGCAAGTCAAATTAAACCTGTAGAACTGACAACATGCATTAATCTCCCTATTGCCTCCAGGAGTCCTGCAAATGAGCTCTAAGTTTCTTTACACAAACAGCTATTATTTTTCTGTTACTACCTTGGCAAAAATTTCTGGGGATGGCCTCGTAGGTTACCCCTAGTGATTAATACAAAGCCATGTATTATACTTATTCTGTTAACAAGAGAAGGAAGCCTATATTGTAGCAGTGAATCTCTAAACAATAGTCCTTGGACAGAAAGTGTTGCTTATGCAAACCAATAGTCAGCTGTGCCAATTATCTGCAAACACTCAGGCAGGCCTCACTGAGCTCTGCGGATCTGCTGGGATGGAATTGTGGATATTTCAAGGATTTGGATCTAAAGAGAATGAGAAATAATATTGCTTTGTTTATTTTGGTTTTTAATATTTTTATTATTTTTATTTGATTTATGTATCTGAGTGTATTGCCAATGTGCATGTAAGTGCACACGTGTTCTGCAATGTCCAGGGAAGTCAGAAAAGAGTGTTGGATGCCCTGGAACTGGAGCTATGTTTCTGATTCTATGTAAAAGCATCATGTTGAATTATTCTACCTGAGACATGTATTTAGGAATAATACTCCACAGAAGAAAAAGTTGACTCCTGTATCAGTTACTTTTCTTTTTTATAATGCTTTTATTGATGTTTTGTGTATTTCAGACATCATTTCTCAGTTCAGTTTAGACATATTCCTCTTTCCCTTCCCCCCACCCCACCCCAGATCATGCACTCTGCCATAACTGTCCTGCGTCTTTCTCTCAGTCTTTTTTTTATGTTTAGGAATTTGTATTTTCCTCCTTTAATTTTATATTACTCTAAAATATGAATACGTGCTTTCCACTCACATACAGTAATTACAGAATCTGGAAATGAGTGGTGGATCAATTCTAGAGCCCATTAAGAAATTTCTTATGGCTGTGATGAAACACCTGATAGAAGCAACTTGATGATCAAGACAGGATGCGGCACTTACTGAACCTCATTTGGTGACCATGGGAAGGGAAGACCCCAGTGCGGAGCACAAGGGAAGGACTGATGGTTGTTTGGGCTTGCCAAGGAGGAGCCTTCAAGCACTTCCTTAAGGAAATCATGACATCTTTTAGCCTAATAAAAGAAAAAAAAAAAAAAAGAAATCATAAGCTGAAGATGCTAAAACCTATGATGTTATAATCTTGATATATACATATTTTGGAGTGACACAAACTGGAAGGAACAACAATAACAACAAGAAAAGACTGGGTCGACCAAAAAAAAAAAAAAGACTAGGTCAAAGAACTGACTGAAATGGTGAACCTCTGCCTGAAACAGTAAACTTCTGCATCGAAATTTTTTAAAGAGACTGAGAAAAAAATGAAAAACATGTTTGGCAGAATGCATGAGCTCTGGTGGGGGCGGGGGGCAAGGAAAGGGGAATGGGTGTGGATTTGATTTTTTGTATGAAATGCACAAAGCTTCAATAAAATTGACTTTGGGGAATAAAAAAGAAGAATGAAACAACTTGAGGTAAGGAATGATTACTCTCCACTCACAGTTTCAGAGGAGTATGTCCATGACTAGAAAAGTAAAGAGAAGAGCAATCCACGTCACAGCAGGTCAGGAAGCTGAGAGGAGCAGACCGGTCTCTGCTGGCTTTTCCTTTCTCCTCTCTTCTTCCAATCAAAGCCCAGGGCCTACAAAAAGGTGCTACTGTATTCAGGGTAGAACTTTCCCTCAGTTAATCTGTTCTATAAAAGTCTTCACAGACACACCCAGAGCTGTGACTCACCAGTTTCCTAGGTGATTCACAACTCTCAATTTAAAAATAAAATCTCACAAATTGATGGTGTCCGAATTACATTTGATTCTTGCCCAATTGAAACTTCTCTCTGACATATATCATGGGGTCTCTGGCATATGGTTACTCCTGGACTATAATACTAAACATGGATATCTTTGCAAAATGGCCCTCTGGTGGTTATACTATATTAGAAATGTCTTCCTGAACTTCCAAATAGCTGGAGAGACTGAAAAGGAATGGTCAGCATTCTCTCGGTGCACTAATAAAAGAGGAGCAAAATGAGCCACAACATCCTCTGGTACTTCGGTTAGGATTTAGTCTTCTAGAAAAGCTCTGTTTTTAATTGGTAGCAGACTCAATTTGTGGATATTTTGAAGCATATACAGTTCAAGGAGGGAGTTTTTAAGAGAAAACAAGATTGCAAAATAAGATTACGAAACCAAAGTGAATACTTGCCTAGACTGAAAAAAAGACAAAACAACAATTTATTATTTTATTTTTATTTTATTTATTTGGGGTTTGAAATAGGGCAATACAAAGTAGCCCAAGGTGGGCTTACACTCACGATTCCCTGCCTCTTCTTGCAAAAAGCTGGGATTAAGTATATGCTACTTTGCCTGGCTATAAATTACAGTTTTTAAACTCCAACAACCCAATCATTCTTTTTTTAAAAATCAAAACTGCCCAATATTTTTATTAAAATAATTAAAAGCCAATTTCTAACCACAGTTGACCACACATATATAGTTGTGTGGTTAGAACTATTTAATCGGACATTATAAGACCAGTATTTTTTCCAGATAATAAAGAATTATACAAAGAATCTTGGAAAATATTTCTACAAAATACAAATTAGGTTTTTCACATGTTTTAAACTATTTATAGTACCACATATATTCTCCTTATGAAGGTAGACATTTCAATTTTACATTTAAATGTCAAAAAAATGGGTCCAGTGAGATGGCTCGGGGTAAACAGTACAAACCATGGCACCTGAAGTCCTCAGTTCCATATCTAGAACCCACATAAGGGTAGCTGGAGAAAACTGACTTCACAGAGTTGTCTGCGGACATCCACGTGTGCACAGTGGTTGCATATACACAAAATACTAGTAAAATATTTATATGTAATTGTTATCTCCTTTGCTCAAAACTATACAGGTACAATCTACTGTTTCATCTTTCTATAATTTATGCAAAAATTGAACCTTAATTATGAAAATAAGATTGTACACACTGTAAAGGATATTAGCATAATATACCCAGTCTCTAGGTACAGGAAAATGGATTTATTTTTAATTTAAAATATTTTATATGTGTATGAGTGTTTCGCCTGCATGTATATACGTGCATCACATGCTCTGTGTGGAATGACCCGTAGGGGTCAGAAGAGGTTGTTGGCCTTGGAAGTGGAAATACAGACAATTGTTAGCCATGATGTGAGTGCTGGAAATGGAACCTGGATTCCCTGAAAGAGTAAACACTGAGCCACCTCTCTAGCTCTGAACCCTCCCAACACACACACACACACACACACACACACACACACACACACACGTGTGTGTGTGTGTGTGTGTATATTATATAATGTGTTTATGTGAGTTTATTTCTTGAATATAGCTAGTTGTATCAGGTCATATGGTGCTCTCAGAGGTAAAAGGGCATCAGAACCTCTGGAACTGGAATCACAGCACGTGGGTGCTGGGAATTGAACCCAGGTCCTCTACAAGAGCAGCCAGTGTTCTTAACTGCTAAGCCATCTCTCCATCCAGACAGAACCATATTTTTAAGTCCCATTAGGTTTTGTTTTGTTTTGTTTTTGAGACAGTATCTCACTGTGTAGCCCTGAATGGCCTGGATATCGACATGTTAAGGTTGCCCTCATACTCAGAGATTTGCCTGCCTACTTCTTGGGCACTGGAATTAAAGGTGTACACCACCACACCCAGCCCCCTACTAGGTTTTGTTAAGAGCTCCTTCCCAAAGACAGGATTTTTCAGAGCAACTCGTGAACACTCACCATATCCTCTTATGCACTCTGGTGACATGATATAAGCTCACTACAGTTTCTGCTGCCTGGGTTAGCCACCCTGGTTTACCCCCCCCTCCTTCCAATAGTCCATCCTGGACATAGATTCAATTTATTAAGATATGTGTCAATAGCTATAACCAGGTTGAGTGCCCAGGGAATAAAACAGTATTCTTTCTCTTTCAAATTTATATTTTGTAATTTAATTAGTATACTTCTTTATGGAACACTGACTTTAAACTTTCTGGAAAGGTTTCATTCTGACACTAACTTAAGGATCACACTTCCCTGGGAAAATATTTTTCATATGAAATTGGCCTTATAACTAATTAACCAAAGACATCAATAACAACTCTATTTACTGGTTATATATAAGAAATCAGAATCACATTTTAATTAATGTTCTTATTGGTAAGTTATTTCTAGGTTAATAGAAAAATACAGAAACCAGAACTCTACTTATTACAAGTGCAACAGAAAGAAAAATGAAAGGGAAAAAGAATGTGTATTATAAACTGTATTCGTCACTTTTCTCTTGCTGTGATAAAGCACCATGACCAAAGAACTTATAAAAGGAAGAGTTTATTTGAGCTTATAATTGACGGTTCCAGGGAATCAGAGTCCATTGTGGTGGGAGGCATGGTGGCTGGATCTGGAGCAGGAAGCTGAGGGTCACATCATGCAAAGAGCACAGGAAGCAGAGAGAGCAATTGTAGACCACGAGGCTTGTTAAACCTCACTAAGCCTGCCCCCAACAATGCACTTCCTCCAGCACGGCTACACCTTCTATGACCTCCAAAAACAGTGCAACCAACTGGAGACAAATGTCTGAATACTTACAGCCTATGGGGGACACTCATTCAAACCACCACATTCCACTCCCTGGCCCACATAGGCTCCTGATCATATAAATTGCAAAATGCATTTAGTCCAACCTTAAAAGTCCCATAGTCTTTACCAGTTTCAATGCCATTCGAAAGTCTACAGTCCAAGTCTCTTCTGAGACTCAGGCCAATCTCCTAAACTGTAAGCTCCTGTAGAATCAAAAGACAAATTACATACTCCCAACATACAGTGGAACCAAATACACATTCCCATCCCAAAAGGGAGGAATAGAGGCATAGTGAGGAAATACTGGACCAAAACAAGACCGAAAACCAGCAGGGCAAACACCAAGTCCAGTAGCTCCACATGCAACTTCTGGGACTTGACTTCCAAAGGGCTTAGATGGCTCAGCTCTTCCAGCTTTGCTTGGAACATACATCTCTTTCTTAGGCTGGTACCACTCCTGTATGCAGCTCTCCTTGGCAAATATCTCACAGGTCTGGCATTTCGAATGTCTTTTTGGGGTCTCCGCTGCCAACCAGGCTTCACATTCACAGCTTCATGCAATGGCCTATCAGGGCCTACTTTATGCAGGGACACCCCTGCTGCGCTTTGCCTGACCTTGGCAGCTCTCTGAAACCATGGAGGAAGAACTGATGAGCCCTTCACTCTTGCAAACCTCATGCCTCTAAAGCCAGCACCACGTGAATGAAATTGCCAAATCTGGCTGCAAGCTCAGGATGGACTCTGGCCTATTTCAACCACATTTGCAACTTTTCTCTGCCCTGGACTTGTTGGAGGATTAGCTGGGTGTGGTCTTGCCCTGAAGGTACTGATTCTTTTGTTTACTTGTAAATCTACAGGCCTCTCCTTAATCATTTTAGTCTCCTTATGAAAGGGAGCCTCTTCTTCACATGCCTTGGCCACACCTTTAATCTTCCTAGTGTACTTTTCAGATGCAAACTGTACATTCTGCACTTCCTTCTGCCCCATCTGCTCTCCTTCACTGTAGATCTGCACAATATTCACCATTAAAAGCCACGCCACCATTTCTACATTAGGCTGTCTTGAAATATCCTCCACCAAAGACATCAGTCCATTGCTTTTCAACTTAGCATCAGGCAAGCATTTGGGCTGTGGGCAAACTGCTGCCAGACTCTTTATCAAAATATCACAGTTGCTGCCTAAGCCTGTATCCTCCTCTGGAACCACATCTTTTGCAGCCATGCTTTCTTCCAGGCCTCCACTCGAATGGCCCCTTAAGCTATGCTTACAGTAGTCAACAGCCTTTCTAGCCCAAAGTCCTTCACATTTCTCCAAACATCCACATGGTCAGGTTCTTCACAGCCAACACCCCACTATCAGTACCAAATTACTGTATTCGTCACTTTTCTGTTGCTGTGATAAAGCACCATGACCAAGGAACTTATAAAAGGAAGAGTTTGTTTGAGCTTAGGATTGACAGTTCCAGGGAATCAGAGTCCATTGTGGTGGGAGGCATGGTGGCTGGATCTGGAGCAGCAAGCCGAGGGTCACATCTTGCAAAGGGCACAGGAAGCAGAGAGAGCAACTGTAGACCACAAGGCTTGTTAAAACTCATTAAGCCTGGGCTGGAGAGATGGCCTAGCGGTTAGGAGCACCAACTGCTCTTACAGAGGACCCGGGTTAGATCCCCAGCACCCACATGGTGGCCAAGACCTGTCTGAAACTCCAGTTCCAAGAGGACTCCAGTTCCAGGGGAATCCGACACCCTCTTCTGAACTCCACGGCATTGCACGACACGGGTGCACAGACTTGCATGCAGACAGTACATTTATACACAAACAAAAATAAAAATAAAAATTAATTAAAAAAAATAAAATAAAATAAAATAAAATAAAGACTTCCATTCCTAGTAAATTCCCTCGTTAACTGCATTTGTTCTAATAGTTGACTTGAATATCACTTAAAAAGCCATGCCTACAGCTTGACTTAAAAAAAAAACAACTCATTAAGCCTGCCCCCAACAATGCACTTCCTCCAGCACGGCCACACCTTCTAAGACCTCCAAAAACAGTGCCACCAACTGGAGACAAATGTCTGAATACTTACAGCCTATGGGGGACACTCATTCAAACCACCACATAAACAGTTCTCAAGTCTCTTACAGCTCATGTCTAAATCTGGAATCATCCTTTTGAACACCAGACCTAAGTATTAATGTTTACTGTTTTTCTTTAAATATACTTCAATGCTTCAAAGAAGTCTTACAATGTGAATAAATGAAGACTGGGGAAGTCTCCACATTTTACAAATACAATCCACAAAAACCCTGAACCTCTACAGGTTCACCACAGAAAGGAGGAAGGCCAGTTCCTCATCATTATTTCTGTTTTCTTGGTTTCTTTGTTCATATGTTTTTCTTCTGTCCTTTCTTCTTTTTAATGAGAACTGCCTTTTCTCCAATAAATACGCTTTTGGAATTTCCTGCATCACTGGAAGCAAAATGAATTCTCTGCATAGATTTAGCGGCATTTTTCAGGCTGGAATTTGAGTTCCATTGTTTTAATTTTTCTTTCTTTCTTTCTTTCTTTATTTATTTATTTATTTATTTACTTTGTTTAATTTTTTTAATGATGCTTTATATATTTCATACATCATTTTCCAATTCAGTTCAGGCATATTTCCCTTTCCCTTCTCCCCACCCCACCCCACCCCATCCCAGATCATGCATTCTGCCATAACTATCCTGCATCTTTCTCTCAGTTTTTTTTTTTCATTTTTTAGCAATAAGTGATAATTTATGAGTACAAGCATCCTTCATGTATAACCAATTTGTAGGCAGTTGTGCCCCAAACCACCACACGCCATGGGTCCCCCCACCATCAGCGAGGGGTGGGGCTTGTATGTTCAATCAAATTGATCAAATGAGTGTCTCAGACTATATTGCTGTAGTTTCACCATTCACCCCAATCACAGCCCTACATTCTACCCCCCCCTCTTCCACGATTGTTCCTCGGCTTAGAAAAAGGGGCACAGATGGAGGAAGCAAAACAGTTTATTTCTCTGGAGCTGTTGTCTCGGATCTCTGTCAATTCTGGCTGTTGCCTTTATGACTGACAGTTTGTCCAGGAATAACCTTTCAATCCTACTAATGAAGCACAAGCAATTCGATATATAAGGTATTTAAACAGTATACTAATTGTTATGGTGGTTTACTTTGGTATAGACACATATGTTTGGAAGGTATGTTAATCCATGAATCTACATTTTTTTTTTTCTGTTAATATGACAGGGGTCCTACTGTGGCTTTAACATCTCCTAACCAGTAGAGGATGTAAGCTTGCGGCCACAGCCATGGGTTATTCCTCAAGGAGAGCGCAATAGCCAATTAGATTTGGATATACCAGGATATGGCTGCCATCTGCTGACAGTATTTCCAGGCAGGTGAGTTGTAGTGTGCTGATGGAGGAGTCTTGCTTGACTCAAGGGAGACCCGTATTTGCTTTATTGGTTTGGGCCTTGGTAACACTCTCTGGTATCAGAGACATCATCTGTACACTTGCATGTGTGCGTCTCAACAAATCTTTCCATGTTAAATCAGTCTGTACAGAGGCTATAGCCTCTCTGTCTTGCAGGTTCTATCCCAGTTTATGAGGCAAGGCCTTTACCTTTTGGGGCTTGGATCCCTGGCCAACATCTCTTGGTAGAATAATCCATTGTGATGTCAGAGCTCCTTGTATTAATATATTTTGCTTAAGTGCATAGCTTCAGGAGACTTTAGTATTTATTTGTTTCTGAATAGAGAAATATCCTTTTTACAGTTCCTATGTCATATTAGTCAATTAAAGAAGGCAGGTTTTACCAGTTTTATAAGAGATTACCTCAATCATAGTTGTCTCCAATTTACAGTTGGCGAACAACCTCATCATCATAGTTTCTCCTTTCTATGGGGGGGTAGGTAAGAAAGTCTCTCATATTAAAACCTTTGTGGCACCAGAAGGTAAGTTTTCATTAGGACTCATTTCAAATAGTTGTTACAAGTAGGATCCACAGAGGGGTTTGATGTTTGTAGCAATCTGAGGCTTTTCTCCTTTCAATGTTCAGACGGGTCAACCTTTCAGTTGGTACTTTCTGGCAATCCTACTCAATGCAAAGCTGTATCTTTCTTTCTCACTGTTAAGTTGGTGACATTTTGACCTGTTGGAACATACAAATCTTTTCCTGTAGTTTTTTATTTTGCGTTTTTTTTTTTTTTTTGAAAAGGTTTCATATCTATTCTGTATCCCCAATCCTTTTGTTTTAGGTTTTGTTTTTTGACCCAATGAGTCTCCAGCAGAAGCCATTTGTATTATTACAGTACCTATAGGGGAATCAAGGCATAGATTTCATAAAAATTCACCATGCTGCTTTGGCATGATGTATAGTGATTTACTTGGGATAGCAAACTTAATTTACATAAATCATCTTATATCGTGACAGGAAAATGCTGACAAGGTGATATTGTACGGTTAGAGAAAATTATAGAGAAACATTTATATGTGCACAATCCCCAAGTTACTTGTTATACAGATTTTATGTTAAAACAAAATGTGCACAAACCAATTATATTCCATTTAACTCAGATGCATTACCGTTTTTATCGTAGCCTGTAAAACAAGTGTTCTAATATACAAAATATTTACTTTACTAAGTCCTTAGAACGCCCAGTACCTGTGACAGTGTCTGGGCAAACTGGATACTTGTGAACTCACGTTCATTAAATTACGCTTAATTGAATAACTAACCGTTTGTCCCGTTCCCGCCCCTCCTCACCCATCCCACAATTACCCCATTCAGCAGTGTTCGATGCATGTCTGTTTTTGTTGGTTTCTTTTCACTATTCTTCCCTCTCCATGAGAAATATTTTAAGCCGGGTTATTGGACACTAGCCATCCACATATGCCAGGACACAGTTGTGCATTTGTTTTCTGGGGACTGTGTTTACCTGCAACTTAATAATGCTCTTCGCTACTTCCATCCATTACCTGCAAACTTCATGACTGTGCTCCCTTTTACTGATTACATGTACACATTTTCTCACTCACTTCAATCATCAGTTTAGGGCCCACTGGGCTGGTTCCGCCCCTTTTGCCTATTGTGACCAGAGCTGAATAAACATAGCTGTGCATGTATCTCTTCAGATAAGATAGTATGTTCCTGTGGGTATACCCAGGATTGGTATGACTGGTGTCAAATGGCAGGCTCATTTTGAGTCTTCAGGGTTCTCCACACTGCTTTCCATAGTGGCTGTACAAGTTTAACATTCCCTACAGCCCAATGGATTAGTGTTCACCTTTCCCCCACAACCTCTCCCAGCACTTGGTATCATTCCTATCCTGATCCTAGCCAGTCCTTATTGGAGTAAGATGTTATCTCAAAGTGGCTTTAATTTGCGCTTCCTTAATTATTCGCAATGTTGAACACGTCTTAGATGTTCTTCGGCCATCTCTAATTCTCTTCTGTGAAGTCTCTATCAGATCTTTGCTCCATCTTTTTTTTTTTTTTTTTTTTTTTTTTTTTTTTTTTTTTTTTTTTTTGAGTATCTTGTATAGTCTGGAAATTAATGCTTTTTCAAATGTATCTGCAGTGAAGGTTTCCTCCCAACTCTGTGGGGTTTTCTCTTCATTTCTTATCGTTCTTTTTGTGTACAGAAACTTTTGAGGTTTAATGAAGTTGTCCCATTTGCAATTGTCGATCTTCTCTTTGCAGCTGCCTGTCTGATTTAGGTAAGTCTTTTCCTATGGCCTCTGTCTTATAGTCTGCTGCCAAGTTTCTCTTCTATCACTTCCAGAGTTTGGGTTTCACCATTGAGGTTTAGGTCTTTAATCCATCTGGAGTTGACTTTGTACAGGGTGAGAGGTAGGAGTTTAATTTTCATTCTACAAGGGTGATCCAGTTGCCAACACCACTACTGAAGATGCTGTCCTTCCTCCATTGTGCCTTCTTGGCCCCTTGTCAAATAGGAGATTGCTGAAATTACCATGGTCAGGTTTAGATCTTCAGTTTTTATTCCATTCGGTCATATGGGTCTGTTTTTGTGCCTAGTACCAGGCTGTTTTTATGACTATAGACCTGTTATATAGTTTGAAGTCTGGGCAGTAGGGCAATCCCCCCTGTATCGCTCTCTTACTCTGTTGCTTTAGCTTTTCCGGGTCTTTGTTTTTCCAAATGAAATTGAGATTCTTTTTTCCAAGCCTGTGAAGAAAACTCTTGGGATTGGGACTTTCATTGGGATTGAATTAAATCTGTACAATGTCTTGAGTAGGATGGACATTGTTTACATAGTATTTGCCAACCCATGAGCGAGGTTGGACTAATTCTGATGGCTTCTCAATTTCCTTCTTCAGGGGTTTAAATTTTTGTTGTATGTAGAGATCATTGGTTGTCTTTGTTAGGTTTGTTGCTAAGTATTTTATTGTTTTTGCGGCTATTGGGAGTGGTAGTTATTCCTTGTAGTATTCTTCAGTGCATGTTGTTGTGTTGTAAGAAAAAGGTCCGGATATTCATTTTTTTAGATTTATTTTGTATCCTGCCAATTTATGAAGCTGTTAAATCGTTTTAGGAGTTTTCTGGTAGTTCTTAGCATCCATTACGTAGACAATCATATCACCAGAAAAAAGGGATATGCTTGACTTTCTCTTTTCCAATTAGAAATCATTTAATCAGTTCTTGCTCATGACCTTAGCAAGGTTTCTCAAGCATTATAAGAAAAGGAGTGGTGACAGGGGGCAGCCTTTTGCAGTTCTACCTTTAAGGGAATGCTTCTGTTCGTTTCCCATTTAGGATGATAATGGCGTGGGTTTTCCCTGTATATGGCTTTGATACATCTGAGGAATGTTCCCTCCAGTCCTAATTCCCTCTAGGGACTTTAAACAGAAGGGATGCTGGATTTTGTCAAAGGCTTCTCTGCATCCATTGGGATGATGGTGTGATTTTTGTCTTCAGTCCATTTACATGTTTGAGATGCTACTGGATTTTCATATGTGGAACCATCCCTGCATCTCGTTATGAATCCAACTTGGTCTATGGGGATGATTTTCTTGAGTGGGTTTTCTGTATGAGTTTTGCCAGTGTCCTGTTTAGTATTTTGGCATTTGTGTTAATTAGGGAGATGGGTTATAGTGTCCTTCTTGGTTGTATCTTTCCCTGGTTTGGTCAATAGCATGATGCTGGCGTCATAGAAGGAATCCTTGGAGAACTCCCTCCGTTTGTATCCTTCTCAACAACATGAGTAGTAATGGTTGTTATTATTTTTTGCAATATTTTATAGAATTCTGCGTGAAACCATCTGGGCCTGGGCCATTTTTTGGTTGGGAGGCTACTTATTAATCTTTCGATTTCTTCCTGGATTATTGGTCTGTTTAGCTGTCGATCCCCTTTGGTTGAGACTGGTGATTCCCAGATTAGATATTTCCTTTCCATTCTTCTAGGTTTTCATACTTAGTAGGGTATAGGTTTTTTTGAAAGTAGTTATTCCGTCTGATTATCTGGATCTTTCATTGTCTGCTGTGATATTTCCCCTTTCATGACAGAGTCTATTGATTTGGAGTGTTTCCCTCTTTTCGGTTAACTGGCTAAGGGTCTGTCTAACTTGTTTATCTCTCAAAGAACAACTTTGGATTCATTGAGGTTTTGTATGGTTTTCTTGTTTCTATTCTTTGGGTCCCTGCTCTATTTTTGTTAGTTCTTCTTGTCTGCTCCCCATTTTAGGGTTCAATTGTTGCTGTCTCTCAAGTGTTTTTTATCTGTAGTGTTAGAATATTCACTTGTGCTCTTTTTGTTTTTTTAATGTAGAAATTTAGAGCTATAAACTTCCCTATTAGGACTGCTTTTTTAAAGTGTCCAAGATTTTGCTGTGTTGTTTTATCATTGTCTTTCATTCAGGCAAGTTTTCTTATTTTCTTTCTCTTATTTTTCTTGACCACATTGGTCAGGGAGAGTGTTGCTTTAGTCTCCATGTGGTTTTGTAGGCAGTAGGGCTTCTGGGTTGATATGAGTTTTATTGCACTGTGGCTGATATAATGCATAAGATTATTTCAGTCGTTATATATTGTGAGTTTTTTTCTGGTCCCAGTCTATGGCCATTTTTGGAGAATGTTTCCGTGAGGGCTGAGTAGAAAGTGTATTCTCTGGTGTTTGGGTGAAATATTGAGTAGATGTCTGTGAGGTCCATTGGTGTATTGTGTCATTAGTTCAGAGTCTCTGTTTATTCCTTTGTCTGGTTGACCTGTCAGTGGACTTACGGTGGATGAAGTCCCCTAGTATTAGTTTGCTGGGGTTAATCTGTGCTTGAGATCCTGAAGAATTTTCTTTCTAAAGTTGTGCCACTGGGTGTTTGGTGTCATATTATTTCATGCTTATGAGATCTTCTCATCAATGTTCCTTAAAAAGAGACAATGGCCCTCTCTTGTCTCTTTTGATTTCTTGTGCTTTGAAGTCTATTGTTCTTGATATTGGAATAGCCACACCCACTTTCTTTTTTGGTACCATTTGCTTGGAATTATTTCTTCTCCCTTCACCTTTAGTTGGTTCCTATCCTGAGAGTGAGTTGGGTTTCTAGTAGACAGCATAAGAGGGTTTGTGTCCTAACCATTCCCTATATATTGTCTTTGATGGGAAGTTTACGCTCATGAATATGTAAGCGGTTATAATTGTGAATAGAGGATGCTGCTTTCCTTTACGTTTAGTTTGATTTTGGACTTCTAGCCTTTGATTTCGCTCCTATGGTTAGTTTCTATTAGTTTCTTTTTCTAGGCGTTGAGGGATAGTGCTCCCTATTTGCCTGAATTGTTTCAAGTATTTATGAAGAGTTGGTTTTCTAGCCGTACTCCATCCTCTTGTTTATGTTGTGGAAGATTTCTCTCTCTCCTTCAACTATAGTTCGACATTTTTGCTGGGTAGTATTTCGGTTGGCACCATAGTCCTTTAACACTGAAAATGCATTGCTCCATGTTCTTATTACTTTCATAGTTTGCACTAAAAAAGTCAGCTGTAATTCTAAAAGGTTTCCCCTTATAAGTAAATTGTTGTTTTTCTCTAGCATATTTCAGTACCCTCTCTTTTTTTCTTTTTTTTGGGCATCTAGCATTTTAACCATCGATATTGGCGTGGGGTGTTTCTTTCTGATTATTGTCTATTGGTGGGGCCTAGTGCTGTTGTGTTTGCTGTGGTTGTATATTTATGTTTGGGGAAATTCATCTGATTATGCTGTTGACTACGATCTGATGAACATACTATTAGTATGCGATTATTTATTTCTTCCTCTATTCCTATGATGTGGAGGTTTGATCTTTTCATAGTGTCCCATATTTCCTGGTTGTTCCACTTTTGTGTATTTTTAAATTTTTCATAATCTTTATTTGAGCTTTTTAATTGCTCTGTGTTATCTTCCAGATCTGATATTCTTTGTTCTGCTTCCTCCATTCTTGTTCTGCTTCCTCCATTCTACTTCTGAGGCTTTATCCTTTCCTTTCTTCTTGATTGGATGAGTATTCTAATTCCTTTTTCGTTTCATCCTGTGTTTTCTTTAGTATTTCCATTTCCTTTTTGAGCTTCTCAATCTCTTCTTGGTGCTTCTCATTTTCTTCTTGGTGCTCCTTACTTCGTTGGTTGGCTTCCTTTTTCAGTGTTTCTACTTCCTTTCAGAGTTTTTTTTTCTCCCTCTAGTTCTTTCTGGAGTATATCAATCTGTTCCTTTAGTTCTTTCCGATGTTTTTCGTATCCCTCTAGGTCCTTTCTGAGTTTTTCATTCTGTCTCTTTAGTTCTCTGAATTCTTCTTTATGTTCTTTAATTTCTCTGCATAGGTCTGCAATTATTCCTCTAAGATCTGTTCCTTGGGTCTCCTCCAAGGGGTTCCCATTGTAGCTATCTCCTACAGGTTTGGTAGAGTCTGGTGCAGGATTATCCTGTGCCTTTCCCATGCTGTCCCTTCGTCATGTCCCTGACATGTGGGCTTCCCTTTTGTGGTTTAGATCACAAACACCTTTTCACTATGTTAGCAGATAGTTTTGCTTTCCTCCTTCAGATGCTTTTTTTTTTCTTTCCTCCTCCTTGTTTATGGAGTATTGACTTGTCTAGTTTTTAGGCTTTCAATTTTGTTTATATATTGGATATTGGAAGCCAAAGCACTCTTCTCTCCTTGTTCTGAAGGTTCTCCCAAAAAAAAGTCCACTTGGATTCTCACCAATTTCCGCTGGTTGGAGGGGGGGGTATGTCTGACCTATGACCTAGCCCATGCCCCGGTACCTGCCTGAATGACTTCCGGCCAGCCCACACCAAGGTGCAGAGTCACCGACCCAACCCTGCCGACCCTCTGTTCCCGGCTCCAAAGGCGAAGGGTGGTCCCAGTCAGAAGTCCTCAAAGACAAGACCCTCTAGCTGCAGCCCAGGAAAGAGTCCACCCCCGAAAGTACCTGCCTGAGTGACTTCCGGCCAGCCCGCACCAAGGTGCAGAGGCACCGACCCAAACCCGCCAATTCCCGGCTCCCATTTTGTTTAATTTTTTAACAATAAGTAATAAGTTATGAGTACAAGCATCCTTCATATAGAACCAATTTGCAAGCAGCTATGCCCAAACCCACACAGCCCATGTCTCCCACCATCCAGCTGGTGGGGCTTTTATGTACAGTTATGTTGATCAAATAAGTGTCCAGACTATGTTGCTGTAGTTTCACCATTCACCCCAATCACAGCCCTTACATTCTACCATGCCACCTCTTCCACAGATTGTTCCCTAGGCTTAGAAAAGGGGTACTTGTGGATGAGAAGCAAAATAGTCTACTTTCTCTGGAGATGTCCTTTTGGACTCTGGTCAATTCTGGCTGTTTCCTTTCCTGGGTTGACAGTTTGTCCAGGAATAACCTTTCAATCCTACTAATGAAGCACAAGCAATTAGATATATAGGTATTTAAACAGTACTAATTGTTATGGTAGGTTACTTTGGTATAGACACAGATGTTTGGATGGTATGCTAATCCATGAATTATATTTTTTCTGTAAAAAATTACAAGGTCTTACTGTGGCTTATAATTTCTCCTAACCACTAGAGGATGTAAGCTTGTGGCATCATTAATTTTTCTTTATTAATAGAATGTATGAATCCAGCATGGTGGCACATGTCTTTAATCCCAGCACTCAGGAGGCAGAGGCAGGTGAATCTCTGTGAGTTCAGGCCATCTGGGATTAAAGGGAGACCCTGTCTCAAAAATAATGACAACAACAACAAAAAACAGAACACATGACTCTCAGCGTTCTTCCCATTAGCTCAGAATTACTCAATTTCAAACAAGATGAACAGCATCTGTGTTCTCTTTTTTTTTTTTTTTGGTCTTTTTGAGACAGGGTCCCCCTGTAGCCCCAGCTGTCCTGGAACTCGCTCTGTAGACCAGGCTGGCCTTGAACTCACAAAGATCCACCTGCCTCTGCCTCCTGAGTGCTAGGATTAAAGGCGTGTGCCACCACGCCCGGCTCTGTGTTCTCAAAGAGCACATAGCCAGACCCTCTGCCAGCTCTTGTAAGTGTATCTCTCACAAGCCTCACTGCCACCGTGCTTCCACAATCCACACAGAGTTCCTCCAGAGCAGATTCTTCAACTTTGTAAGGAAGATTCCCCACAAATACTGCTCTCTTGTCCCCAGAGGAGGTCTGAGATGCCAGATCAACTGCAATTCAAATCCTTCTGCAATTTGGTTCCCATTTGTTTTCAAATTGCCAACACAGCCCTCTCATTCTTCGACCTCTCTTCTTCCAAGTTGAGTTGTGTATTCTTTCTTTGACTCAACTCAAGACTGAGATCCACATCCTCAAGTGCTCCCAAAACCTGCTACTTTAACACTAGACTGAGACTTCTTCCTTCTCTGTCCTTGTCCCTGATGAATTTCTTCTTCCAAATCAGCACATGCTGAAGCACTTTCCCTTTTCACCAGCCTTTTGACTATATCAGAGTTTCTTCGCTTTGACTTTTTTTGCAGGCTCTTGCAAAACTGGCCTTTGAATCTCGGATATACTTCTTTTTTTTTTCAAGTTCAAATGAGTAAACAATAAAGTTTATTAATCTTAATAACTGAACAACAATCCAAAAAACAATAAAATATAATCTTAATTTTTTAACAATTAAAATGCAAAAACAATAACATATAATCTTAATATTTGAAAAACAATCCCCAAACCCAAAAACAATGAACTTTAATCTTAATATCTGAAATAAAAAAAAAAATCCCCAAACACAAAAATGACAGATAAGTGTCTTTCCAAACACATGTTGAAAAGCCTTGTCCAATCTGAGATTTTACCTCAGTTTACTGATCACAGGAATAGCATTATTAGTCTCAGGATAGGCAGTATCCCTCACATCTAGTGTGTTAAGAGGCAGAAAAGTGTCCTCTTCAGGAAGATTCATTTTATTAAAGTCCATTAAAATGTTCATGCTGACTGCAGCTGAACTAACAATGAGAAAGAATAACTTGTCTCCAGCAGTGACTTCTCCACAAGTGTAAAAAGCTGGCTCACATTAAAGTTACTCATTACCAATGCCATGATAGGCATTGAAAATGCTGGTTTATTCCTTTCGCACGAAAATGATCTAGCACTTTATGCTGTCTATTCCATTTAAAATGGCCTTTCCTGTTTTTGCTCTCAGAAATTGTTGCTTCGTCTCAAGATCTCTTTTAGAGGCAAGTGATTGCTACTATGCATTCTCCTCTCTCCACAAATAGTTTCCTTCACTTTGTAATTCATCTTTCTTATTTTTTACTTCATAATATTTTCTGTCTAGTTCTTCTACTTGAGCTTTGACTTCACTGAGATATATAATCTTAATATTTGAACAACAAAAAACACAAAAATGATAAAATATAATGCTAGTATTTGAAAAACAATCCAAACATCCAAAAACAATGAAATATAATCTTAATATCTGAAAAACAATCCCCAAACACAAAAACAACAAAATAGCAATGTCCATGAAAAGAAACAGCCAGAACTGGTCAGAGTCCAAAACAATGTCTCCAGAGAAAGTAGACTGACTTGCCTCTCGTCCACCTGTGCGCCCCTTTTCTAAGCCTAGGGAACAATCCTCAGAAGAGGTGGCATGGTAGAATGTAAGGGCTGCGATTGGGGTGAATGATGAAACTACAGCAACATAGACTGGACGCTCATTTGATCAACTTGATTGTACATACAAGCCCCCCAGCTGGATGGTGGGAGCCCTGGGCTGTGTGGGTTTGGGCACAACTGCCTGCAAACTGGTTCTACATGAAGGATGCTTGCACTCAAAACTTGTTGTTAAAAAAAGAAGAAATGAAAGTAAATGTTAAAAAAGAAAAAGAAAAGAAAAAACAAAGAAAAAAAAAAGAAATAAGAAAACATAAGGAGGGAAAGAGGTGTATTTGGTGGAGGCAGGAAATGCATCTCTGCCCTGAAGATGGTGTGGGCTACCATGCAGATGGTCTTTATGAAGCTTTCTAACAATATGTTGGACTTAGGTAGAGAAGAAACACGGTCTAGTTCTTCTAATGGGACAAGAGCAGGTAGAAGTGCCTGGCCAGAGTCTCACTGGACCACACTTGAAGCATGTTTCTCCAGCCTGCTATCAGTGTTGAAATTCTAGATTGGTGATTCCTCTGAGTGGAGCATATGCCCCTTTCCCAGTGTGCCCAGTCACAACAGGGCTCCTTCCTCAACCTCTACCGCTCTGAAAACATTCCTGTCCTGGAAACTTAGAACTCACAGTTCCTTCTACCCAGAACTCTGTGCCTTCAAATATGAAGCAGCACTTGATCTCTGCTCAAAAGTAAACTTTCTAGAGAAATTTTGTTATACACTGAATTGTGCCCCCCCAACCCAAGTGCGTATGTTAAAGTCCTAACCCTCTAAGCAACTAGAGATGGGATGTTTTTGTGTGTATATGAGTGCTTTGCCTGCATGTATGCAAGCATACCCATGTTGTGCAATGCCCACAGAGGGCATAAATGGGCATCAGATCCCCTGGAACTAGAGTTACAGATGGTCGTTAGTCAGCATGTGGGTGCTGGGAACCTAACTCAGGTCCTCTGTAAGAGCAACTAGTGCTCTTAACCACTGAGCCATCTCTCCACCTTCTAGAGACAGAACATTTTTTAATTTTTTTTTAATTTTATTTTTTTGTGTATGAATGTACTGTCTTGCATGTAGGTCTGTGCACCCATGTTGTGCAATGCCGTGGAGGTCAGAAGAGGGCGTCAGATTCCCCCAGAACTAGAGTTAACGACGGCTCTCAGCCGCCATGTGATTGCTGGGAATCAAACCCGGGTCCTCTGCAAGAGCAGTTGGTGCTCTTAACCGCTAGGCCAACTCTCCAGCCCCAAAACAGAACATTTTTTTAAAATAGTCTAAAATATTTTTATATGTATGAGTTTATCGACTCCACGTGTGTAAGTTTACCTGTGTCATACAGTGCCCTTGGAGGTCAGAAGAGGCATCTGACTCCCTGGAGCTAGAGTTACAGTAGGTTGGAAGGCCCCGTGTAGGTTCTGGGATTCAAACCAACATCCACTGCAAAAGCAGTCAGTGCTGTTAACTGCTGAGCCATCTTTCCAGGCCCAGGCAGGACTTTTAATGCAAAACTTTTAAAATTTAATATTTATTTGTATGTGTGTGTGGTGTTTATATGTGCTTGTGTATCTGCCACATTTTCGTGTGGCCAGAAGAGGGCGTCAGATCCCCTGGAGCAGTTGTCAGTTACCCAGTGTGCAACTGAACTCGGGTCCTGTGCAAGAACAGCAAGTGCTCTTAACCTCTGAACCCTCTTTTCAAGTAGAGAAACTGTTATGAACTGAATTGTGTACCTCCTCAACCAAATGCATACATTAAGTCCTAACCCCCTAAGTTCCTAATGTTCCATGAGGCAAAATCCCATAGGACCTGTGTTCTTATAAGACAAAGTACCAGGAACACATGCACAAGAAGACAGGCCCTGTAAAGGCACAGTGAAAGCCTTTGAACCTAGAAGAGAGGCCTCACCAGTAACCAGTGCTGCACCCTTCCTGATCTTGGACTTCCAGCCCCCAGAACTATGAAGAAATAAATCACTGTAATTTAAGCTACCCAGTCAGTCTTTAGCATCTTGTTATAGATGTCTTGAGAAACAAGACCCTCACTTTATACTAACAAATTCAAGAGACTACTGAAAGCAAGTTTTTTTTTTAAACTGCGTGTGTGTGTGTGTGTGTGTGTGTGTGTGTGTGTGTGTACTGCATTTGCACACTTGTGTGTCTGCCATATCCATGTGGGTTCTAGCGGCAACCAGAAGAGGGTGTCAGATCCCCTGGAGCTGGAGTTATAGGCAGTTGTGAGCTGCCCAACATGCAACTGAACTCGGGTCTTGTGCAAGAACAGCAGTGCTCTTAGCCTCTGAGCCACCTTTCCAGCCTGAAAACCAGCTTTTAATATTGAATTCTGCAGAAATGGACACAAGCATTGAGAAAAGGCAAAAAATGGCTGGTATACTGATTTAGCATCAGTATTTTTTGTTGCTGTTTTTTTGGGACAGGGTTTCCCTGTGGCTCTAGCTGACCTGAAACTCACTATGTAGACCAGGCTGGTCTTGATCTCACAAAGATCCACCTGCCTCTGTGTCCTAATTGCTGAGATTAAAGGCCTGCACCACCTTGCCTGACTCAGACAGTAGTTTAAATGACAAGCTCCCGCCCTCTTTTTCTCATAGGTTGGTACTCCACAGAGAATTATAATCTTTGCAGTCTTCTCTGTTTTGTAGCTGAGCCCTCTCCCCCAAGCCCCCAATCTACTGTGCCTTAAATAAGAGCACAAAGCCTTATTTAATGGATATCCTATTGGGTTTTAGGCTCAATTACTGACTGCTGATTTCCAGTAACATGATCCCTGTTACGAAAGCTTGATGAGTTTCTCTAGCTGTAAAATCAATGGTGGTCACAGAAATGGTTCCTTCTTCTGGGACTGGGGAGATACCTCAGTTGGTAAAGTGCTTGTGTTATAAACATGAGAACCTGAGTTTTATCCCCAGAATTCATCATGTAAAAAGCTAGATGTGGTGATTCAGCTTGCAATGCCATAGCTGGGAAAGCAGAGAGAGGTAGATCTCTGGGGCTTCCTGGCCAGCCAGTCTGGCTTAAATGGTGAGTTCCAGGCCAGTGGGAGACCCTGCCTCAAATAAAAATGAATGGAAGATACCTGAAAAACGACCACCCATGACCAATACCTGGCCTCCATACACAAGGCACACGTGCACCTGCACACATATGTATAGCCATACAAACACACATGCCACATACATACACATAAACAAAAGAGATAGTTTCTGCTTTGAAAACACTGTAAGAAGAATGAAACAAGTTATAACACACATGGATTGGATTAGTCCTTGGAACCGCATGGGCATTCAATAACCTGCTGTTGTTTGTTGACTGTCAGCCTGGTGAAATGTGAGATAAGAGCAGGGACTTTGCCTCATCCTTCAATCTGTTCACAGTGCCCAAACCGGTGCTTCTGAGGCACATGGTAAGTCCTGAATAGATATCTGTTACCTGAAAATATGACTAACAAAGGCCTGTGGGGCTTTTATACAAGTTTGCATACCAGAGATCATCCACTACTTATAACCTAACACTCTCCTGACTTCAGAGCCCTTAATTCTGTGTGCACTGTAGGATTGCTGCCAAGCGATACTACTTCAGTTGACATGGGCTAATGAACAAAGTTCAGAGAGGTAGTTAACAAGAATCAGAGAAGCATAGGCTCTGCTATAGGAACAGGAAGTCCTAACAGTGACACTGTGAGCAAGTCTCCACTTAACAACATATCACCCATGTAATGAAATCAAACCACTTCGTCAGATATTTGTTCTGTAATTTTGTCTGTGCTTGTGTTTTGGGAACTGCTTATAGGATTATATAATTTGATATCCCAGAAAGCAATATGCAGTGCTCTGGCACCTTCTGTTGATGAACTTCAGAACTTTCCTTGCTCTCCAGCGTGTTGCTGTTATGAGCCACTCTTCAAGGCTCAAACTGATGCAGAATCCATGACCGATGGCTCTGGAATTTGCTTCAGTAGGGTAAAGCGAGCTATGGTAGCCATCCATACACTGTCACCAGGAGTCCACGCTAAGAGATGGCACGACAGTAGCTTCTCAGGAATTTTCTCCTAAATACCAACTTCTATAAATTGCTTGTGCCTTAAATCACAAGTCAACAGTGGAAACATTTGTCACCAAGGAAACCAACAGGACAGTTTAATCCCCAACATGATACGGCCCTCTATTTCCACCAATGTAGATTTTCCCAATACTATCAGTGCTGATTCCTCCATGGCAAAATGCCTCGTGAAGAATTTGCTGTTCTCATGGTAGTGAATTTCACGTTATTTGTCCAATCCCATCTCAAACTCTGATAAATTAAGTAGGAAGATTACTAATATTTCAACTATCTCCCTTTCAACGGCCTCTAAGTCTACTATGTATAACCCCCCCAAAACCAGTTTAGATTGGAATAATATCCCTTGCAGGCAAAAGCTCTCAAGCACTGAAAGATGTTTTCATAAATTCTAATAATCTACCAGAAGTTCCAGTAGTGAGAAAATATTATAATTAAAAAATCTATACCAGCAATGAATGATCAGAAACTAAAATTTAATCAGCTGGGGTCGTCACAACTGCATAAAAGTGTGAAATATTTAGTGACAAATATAACAATATCTGATCAAGAGAAAATACCAAAACTACAACACAGTATAGACAGAAGTTAAAGAATACATGGATAAGTAGAAAGATATGTCAGGCTCGTGGAAAGACAAACCAACATTGTTTAAAATACCAATCCTCCCCCCTCATTTACCTATAAACACAACACCCTCCTAATCAAAATCCCAGCCAATCTTTTTACTGAACTTGATAGATTGTAGAACTCATATGATCCTAGAAATGAGTGATTTAGCAAAAACAACTTTGAAAAAGATCAAAGTTGGAGAACTAATGGTACCTGATTTCAAGACTAACTTTTATGCTACAGTAATCAAGGCAGAATGGCATTAGTGCAAAGATTAAGAATTAAATTAGTGGAACAGAATAGGGAGGGCAGAAACAGGGCACCACATAAGAGACTCCTAAAAAAATGTGTTATTTAGGCTGGACATAGTGGTGCACACCTTTAAGGTGTGCATAACTTGGGAGGCAGAGACAGGTAGAGCTCTGTGAGAAAGAGATTGAGGCCAGCCTGGTCTACATAGTAAGTTCCAGAACAGCTGAGGCTACAAGGAGACCCTGTCTCAATAAGATTTTAAAAATGTACTGTTTAAGTTACCATACAAAGCAATGCATTTCATTATGGCATTTTCATGCATGCATGCCTTTATATCTTGTCCCTGCCTATTTGTCCACTTCTTGCTGTCTGCTTCCTCTCAACCAATAGTCTCTTCTGCTTCATGTCATGCATTCCATCTCTCTCTTATTTTCTTCCCTACTCCCTCCCTTAAGATCCTTTCCTATTCCCCTCAGATTCCTTTCCACACTCATGACCTACATGCATGCACACATACTTATACACAGAGAGATATGTATGTAAATTGAAATTTAGAATCTGCATATGAGAGAAAACATGTATTTGTCTGCCTTATTTCATTTCATATAATAGTCTCCAATTGCATCCATTTTCCTGCAAACTCATGATTTCAGTTTTCTTTATGGATGAATAAAGTTCTATTGTATATATACAACACATTTTATTATCTGTTGATGGGCATCTATTTGGTTTCATTTTTGGGTTATTATAAATAATGTATCAGGGGCTGGAGAGAGCCCTAGCGGTTAAGAGCTCCGACTGCTCTTGCAGAGAACCCAGGTTCGATCCCCAGCACCCACATGGCGGCTGAGAACAGTCTGTAACTCCAATTCCAGGAGAACTCCAGTTCCAGGGGAATCCGAGACCCTCTTCTGACCTCCGCGGCATTGTATGACATGGGTGCACAGACCTACATGCAAACAGTACATTCATACACATACAAAAATAAAATTAAAAAAAAAATAAATAATGTATCAATAAAATGGGTATGTAACTATCCCTATGGTATGGATTCAAGAAGTTATTCTATGAGCTTTATACTAGGTACTCTGACATCTGCACAGGGCATCTGGTGTCTGTGTAGGCCTCATTGTAAAAGTTCATAGGGGTCACTATGTTCTGTAATCAGGAATACTATTTTTAGAGCACTAGGAGCTAGATGAAAGGCGTTATACAAGGACAATATGGACTCAGCACAATGAGCTGTGTAATTGCATTATAAACTCTTAAGCAGGTGTGCTATTAGCTCCATGCATGTGCAATATGAGATCAGCACGGGGCACTGTGACCTTAGTGGCGGTGCACCTTCAGTTCTACATAGGCCACTATGGCTTCACGTGGCACAATGAGCTCTATACAGGTCTGTGAGCTCTGTCCAGAGTTCTATACAGGTACATAATAGTCAATATCAGTATATACATACAATAAATAAATAAAAATGTAATACAATGTTTTGGTAACTCATATGAGTCTAGGAGTTTACTTCTAGATTTTCTAGTTTTTGAAAGAATGTGTTTCCTAATTATTCTCAGTATTTCTTTGTAACTTATAATATTCGTTTTCTTATCTCAGATTACATCAATTTCAGTCTTCCATCTTTTGGTTAGATTAGCTAGGGTGCTGCTAATCTTGTTTATTTTTCTTATTCTTGTTGACTGTCTATATTGTTCTTTTAGTATTGATTTTATTAATGTCTGCCCTAATCTCATTTCTTGTCATCCTCAGCTTTTGAGTTTGGCTTGTTCTTGTCTTTCTAAGATTCTGAGTCGTTTCCTTAAGTTATTTATTTGAGACATCTCTCAATTTTTTTTTTTTTTTTTTTTTTTTTTTTTTTAAAAAGAAACACTCATAGCCACAAATTTCTCTTAAAACTACTTTAGTGGTATCCTGAAGAATCTGGTAAATTGTGCTTTCATTTCATGTTTATTCTAGGAATTTAAAATTTTCCTCCTTTGTTTTTTCAAAGATGCACCAGTCATTCAATAGTGTCTTCCTTAGTCTCCAATTACTTTTGTAGCTTCTGATGTTTCTCTTGCAATTGATACACTATAAGAAATTATTTTTCATACTTGTTAAGACTCGATTTTGTGATCCTGAAAGTGGTCTATTTTTTTTTATTTTCTTTTTTTTAATATTATTATTTTTATTTCTGTATGTGTATGAGTGTACTGTCTGCATGTAGGTCTGTGTACCCGTGTTGTGCAATGCCGTGGAGGTCAGAAGAGGGAGTCGGATTCCCCTGGAACAGGAGTTCTCCTGGAATTGGAGTTACAGACGGTTCTCAGTCGCCATGTGGGTGCTGGGGATCGAACCCAGGTCCTCTGCAAGAGCGGTCGGCGCTCTTAACTGTTAAGCCATCCCTCCAGCCCCAAAAGTAGTCTATTTTAAAAATGATTGCATGGGTTGCTAACAACACATATTCTGTTTCTATTAGATAAAGTGGCCTGCAGATGTATGTTAAGTCTATTTGGTATAGTTTAAAAATGAAACTTTGCTTTAATTTTTATTTTGATAATCTATTTAAAGATGAGAATGGGGTACTAAAGTTACAGACTATTATTGTATCAGGACCTATTTGACCTTTTATGCCTATTAGTGTTTATTTTATTAAGTTGGTGTGATGGTTAATCCTGGGTGTCAACTTGACTGAACAAATATGAGAAAGAGATCTTCAGATTGGACTACCTCAAGACGGATGGCCCACCCTAAATGTAGGCGTTATCTTCTGCCGGCAGGCAGTATAAAAGGCCATGGCAGAGGGAGCTGGTCCCTTTTTTTCCTGCAGCTTGCCTTCTCTCTCACTGGTGAGTTTGTCTTGCTGTTGTGATCAACTCCTTGGATCCCAGCTTGTACTGAGATGGGCAGATCTCCTGGAATCCATCGGGCCTTCAGCAGGATTGGGACTACTGAGACATCCAGCCTTGCAGATATATATATATATAATATATATATATTATATATATATAATAATATATATTATATATATATTATATATATATAATATATATAGATATATATATAATATATATATAATATATATATAATATATATATAATATATATATATAATATAGATATATATATATTAGTTCTATTGATTCTGTTTCTTTAGAGAACCCTGACTAAAACAGTTGGGAACATCAAAGTTCAGTGCTTATATACTTGCAAGTGTTATATCTTCTTGATAAATTGTTACCCTCATTAGTATGTAGTTACCTTCTTTATTTATTAATTGTGGTTTGAAGCATAGTTTATCTGATTTCAGAATAGGTAAGCCAGCTTGGTTTTATGTGGGGTTTTTTGTTTTGTTTTTTTGCTTCTATTTTCTTGATAAAAATGATTTTCATCTTTTAACTTTTAATCTGTGGGTGTCTTTGCTAGTGGGAAATGTTTCTTAGAGATAACAAATAGTTGGATCTTTTTTTGGATCTTATTTTTTTAATCTAGTCAACTAGTATGTATTTTTCTATTGGAGAGTTAAGGATATTAATGCTTAAGGTTACTTACTCTTGGGATAGATAGATTTGCTAAGTCTTATAATTAGGCTTTTTCTGTTTGGTTGGAATATTGTTTCTTCTTTTCTTCCTCTGCTCTTAGTATTAGGAGTTTCCTGGAATACTGGGATGGATATAATGGATTATCTCCTAGCTCTTCTTCAGTCTTCTATTCTTCTAGAGAAATTTATTTTTTCTTGTGGTCTCTTGAGACAGTCTTTGATCCTTCTTTTGTGTATAATATTTAAGTATCTTCTACAGTGCTAGTTATGTTGTTACAAACTGCCTTAGTTTGTATTTGTCATGAAATATCCTTATTTGTCCATAAATTTTAGATGACAATTTTGCTTGATACAGAAATCCTATTGGAGTTATTTAATCTCAGGGCTTGAAATACATAATTTCTGGTATTGGAGCTGATATAAGATATCTGTAAGTGATTTGATGGGTTTCTTTTATAGAATTTTAACATTGTTTCTTTGCTTTTATATGTTTTGACATTTTGACTATAATGTGCCATAGAGAAGTCCTCTGGTTATGTATACACAGGTTTTTACATACCTCTTGCGTTTGGATGTTAATTTCTTTCTCTAGGGTGGGAGTATTTTCTGTTATGATTTCATTGAATGGGTTCTCTATGTCTTTCATCTTATTTGAGTTCTTTCAAGCCCATGAATTATTAGGTTTAGTCTTTTGATGGTATCCCAAATTTATCCAATAATGTAGTCACGTTTTTTGTTTCATCATTAATGTCGGAATATAGTATTTTCTCAATCTTCTCTTTTGTGAAAGTTTGAATGAGCAATGCCCCAATATGGTCTGGTATTTAAACACTTGTTCAGGGGCTGGAGAGATAGCCTAGCGGTTAAGAGCACCGACGCTCTTGCAGAGGACCCGGGTTCGATCCCCAGCACCGACATGGCGGCTAAGAACCGTCTGTAACTCCAATTCCAGGAGAACTCCAGTTCCAGGGGAATCTGAGACCCTCTTCTGACCTCCGCGGCATTGCACGACACGTGTGCACAGACCTGCATGCAAACAATACATTCATACACATACAAAAATAAATAATAAAAAAAAAATTAAACACTTGTTCAGTTGGTAGCACTGTTTGGGGAGGGTCATGGAACCTTTAGGAGGTATGGCCTTGCTGAAGGAAGCACATCATTGGGGGTGGGCTTTGAGCGTTCATGGCCTTGTCGCACTGCCAGTTTACTTTCTCTACTTTCTGTATATGTTTGACATCGCAGTGCTGTTTTCTGCTCCAGCCCCAAGGGCTCCGATGCCTCCCTGCTGTGATGACCTCCCATCCCTCTGGAACTGTAAGCCAAAATGAACTCTTCCTTCTACAAGTTGCCTTGGTCATGGTGTTTTATCACACAGCAGAAAAGTGACAAAATCATCTTCTCTTGATGTTCCTAATCCTGCTTGGTTCAATCTACTGGTGACCTTTTCCACTGTATTTTTTGTTGTTGTTGCTTTCGGTTCATTTAGTTTTTTATTTCCAACATTTCTATTTGAGATTTTGTTCAAAAATCGTAATTTTCATGCTTAATTTTTCATCCATTTTGCTCTTTTTCTCAATGCTGCTGACCTGCCTTTCTAGGACCTGGATGGGATGCATCTTCCTGTGATGTCCTCTTTGAGGTTACTGATCAATTTTACTATTTAGCTTTTATTTTATTTTTTTTTAAATTAGTTTTTATTGATGCTTTGTGCATTTCATACATTTTTTCCAATTCAGTTCAGGCTTATTTCCCTTTCCCTCCCCCCCCCATCCCAGATCATGCATTCTGCCATAACTGTCCTGCATCTTTCTCTCAGTTTTTTTTTTTTCATTTTTAGCTATAAGTGATAATCCATGAGTACAAGCATCCTTCATGCAAAACCTATCTGCAGGCTGTTGTGCCCAAACACCTACAGCCCCACCATCCAGTGGGGGGTGACAGGTTGTTTGTTCAATCAAGTTGATCAAATGAGTGTCCAGACTACATTGCTGTAGTTTCACCATTCACCCCAATCGCAGCCCTTACATTCTACCACGCCCCCTCTTCCGCAGGTTGTTCCCTAGGCTTAGAAAAGGGGCACAGGTGGATGAGAGGTAAAACAGTCCACTCTCTCTGGAGCTGTTGACTTGGACTCTGGTCAATTCTGGCTGTTTCCTTTCATGGGCTGACAGTTTGTCCAGGAATAACCTTTCGATCCTGGCCTGGCGCGTTATGGCGTCTCCCCCTTACTATTTAGCTTTTAAAATCTTCATCTGGAATTAGGCCTGCTTTAGTATCTTTGATTTCAGTAATTGGAAATTTGTGATCTTTTGGAACAGTCATATGGCCTTGCTTGTTCATATTTCTTATGTTTCTGAAATATAGTTTGTGCATCTGTTCTTTTGGATATTTATTCTGGTTTTATTTGGGGATTTTATTGATCTACTCTTTAAGGCTTATGTATTAGTTACTTTTCTGTTGCTGCGATAAAGCACCATGACCAAGGAACTTATAAAATGTAGAGTTTATTTGAGCTTACGATTGGCGGTTCCAGGGAATTAGAGTCCATTGTGACGGGAGGCATGGCAGCTGGATCTGGAGCAGCAAACTGAGGGTCACATCTTGCAAAGAGCACAGGAAACAGAGAGGAAGCAACTGTAGAGCACGAGGCTTGTTAAGCTCACTTTATCCAGACATGCTAGGAGCAACAAGGCAACATCATTATTTTCCTTATTTTTCTGCAATTTCTCGAACATTTTATATATAGAGTCGCTAAATTCCTTGCTTCTCACAAGAGGCAAGTTAGGTGAGTCAAATGGATCTATCTTCATAATTACATCAAATAGTCTGCACCAAGGATTATCATTCCTCTTTATGCCACCAGGAAAGCCTTCAGTAACTCTAGGCTTCATTGAGTTGGAGAGCTGGCTCCAGAGACTACCAAGCCCACTAAAGAAATTCATCCTTTCAATTCTGTTTCTCTAGAACCACTTTTGGTACCAGAGAGTGGGCTGTTGGCTGTGAAGAACCTGACCATGTGTATGGTTGGAGAAATGTGGAAGACTTTGGAAATTTGGGCTAGAAAGGCTGTTGACTACTGTAAGAAGAGCTTAAGGGCCCATTCTAGTGGAGGCCAGGACAAAGCACGGCTGCAAAAGATGTAGTTCCAGGGGAAAATAAAGACTTAGGCAGCAACCGAGATATTTTGATAAAGAGTCTGGCAGCAGTTTGCCCATAGCCCAAATGCTTGCCTGATGCTAAGTTGAAAAGTGGTGGACTGATGTCTTTGGTGGAGGATATTTCAAGACAGCCTGGTGTGGAAATGGTGGCGTGGCTTTTAATGGTGAATATTGTGCAGATCTACAGTGAAGAAGAGCAGATGGGGCAGAAAGAAATGCAGAATGTACAGTTTGGATCTGAAAACTGCACTAGGAAGATTACAGGTGGGGCCAAGGCATGTGAAGGAGAGGCTCCCTTTCATAAGGAGATTAAAGCATAACATAAGGAGAGGCTATTTATCGGGTGTCAAGTTGACAAGGGGTGGACTTGTGATGGTTAATCCTGGGTGTCAACTTGACTGGACTAAGGAACAAATAAGAGAAAAAGGGTCTTCTGATTGGACCGCCTCAACCTGGATGGCCCACCCTAAATGTGGGCGTTACCTTCTGCCAGCAGGCAGTATTTAAGGCCACGGCAGAAGGAGCTGGTCCCTTTTTCTCCTGCGGCTTGCCTCTCTCATCTGGTGAGTTTGTCTTGCTGCCGTGATCAACCTTTCGGATCCCAGCGTGTACTGAGACCGGCAGATCTCCTGGAACCCATTTGGGCCTTCAGCACTGGATTGGGACTACTAAGACATCCAGCCTTGCAGACTGAGCAGTTCCCTGGATTCTCCTCTCGGCCTTTCCAGTGTGGTGCAGCTACTGTTGGAATCCTTGAACTCTGTCACGTGAGCAAATCAATTAATTGTATATAGCTATATATATTCATCCTGTTGCTTCTGTTTCTTTAGAGAACCCTGACTAATACAGCTTACTACCCAATACCACTCAGAGAGGAAAAAGCAAACTTATAAGAGCACCATCAAATTATACAAGATATATAAACAGATAAAGTTGATTAAAGGTCACTAGTATATCACCAATGACCATAAACCCAGGTGTTGCATAGGACAGTCCTCAGACTGGCAAGCTATGGACAGACACTATCCTCCCAAGTTTGGTTGCACCCACTTGCCTATAATCATCACAAATTGTTGATGGCTCATGTTCCACAAGAAAGCAGGGGCAGGGAGAGTGAGCCACAGCTCCCAACCAACCAGTCAGCCCTAGTTGCAGGAGGGGAAGAGACTAAGGATATAAGCAGACAAAGCCCTAGAGGGTCTCTTGCCTTTTCACAGGGCTGTGGAGAAGTCATGATCCATGCTTAGACTGAGACTTTCCAGTGTGGCTTTGAGGGGGAGCACAGACATCCCTGTAAGTAAACCCTCACCCACTGCTCTGTAAGTAAGCCCAGTGAACTCACTGCTTTCCCAGAGTGCAGTTTGGTAAAATTGTACCTTGGTTTGAGAAGGGGCAGATGTTTGCACATCCCAGAATGAATTTTTGCCACACCAGGAAATAATAAAACTAACATAGAATGTGCTATCAAGTTAAACGTTTGTTAAGGCTAATGTGGAAATAGTAAATAAGCACAATAAATGAAGGAGGCAGGGATGGGAAAAGCAGAAGAGAAACAAGGTTAAATAACTTAAAAGGGAAAGAGCAGAGAAGAATCATATTGCCTGGAAGGGAAAAGATTAAGAGATTAGAAAATATTTTCCAATAAGGAGAAAGCTCAAAAAACCAAAACTGGATCCATAAAGGAATGGAAATATTGCAGCTTCACAGGGTTCACAGCTAGGTAAGATGGCTGATGATCCCCCGCCCCCCCAGCAGCCTGCATAGCATCTCTCAGTTCTATGAAAGCTAGCCAGCAGGGAGGAAGCTTCTTCTGGTCAGTACCAACTTGATTTCTCCATATCCTGTGATCAAAGTGTACGATGTTTTCAGAAAGAGCATCTTATCAAGTTCTGGTGGAGAACCAAAAACAATGGCAATAGCCTGTATTGTTTGGGGGGGGGTCTCCAGGTCACCCCTGACCAACAACTTTAGGGGAAGTCACCCACAGCCTTAACCAACAACTCAAGAGGAGGTATCTTACACCTGGCACTGGGCTTTTTATTTGGCAACCTATGATTTCTGGGAGAACAGTCCTCTGTGTAAGGTAACTCCAATTAAACGTTTTATGAATACACCACATATATGTCTGCATATACATACATATATGTGTGTGTGTATATATATATATATATATATATATATATATATGCTTATAAAATAGCAGGCTTCCATATGGCTTTTAAAAACATCTTTAGTATTAGTTATCCCTTGGCCCATTCCTTACTCTGCCCTATTCTCCTGTCCCTTTTCCCATTTAAATCTCACCTATTGATTACCCTCCCCCTTCCTTTCATATACAACCAGTGTGGTAATATAAGCCCATGGGTGCAATAATGGCACAAACATTATGGGGTAACAAACCACTTTCTGATTGTATTTAAAGACTGCTCCACTGGAAGGAACCCATATCTGGTACTGTAAATCTAGCCATGAACCCATGGTTAGGGAGCTCATAGGCCCCAGGGGTGAATCTACAACCATTATTTTGCAAATGGACATAGTATTAAACTTCCCTCTGAATGAATATCTTTAGATCTATGGATTTGTGCAGCTCTCAGACCCCATCAGAAAAGTTTCTGTGTGCAGTAGACAGCAGACAACACAGAAACTCATAACTGGTCAAAGTACAGAGAGTAAGTGTCAGTGGAATGCTCAGCCACAAATAAGACATCCATATCACACACTCTCTTTCCAAGGCTCAGGGACCATTGTGGAAGAAGGGAAGATAATAAGAGCCAGAGGCCAGAGAGAACCAGAGCAAAACAGTGTGTTCTGTACATGACTGGACTGCTGCATGCATGAACTGACAGAGCTGTGGTTGCCTGCACAAGATGAAGGCAGTCAACATTCCAGCATGGAGCAGGAGGAGCCATAAGCCCCTACCCTGGCTGAGGAGCTCTATCAGTTGATGACTTCTGGAGGAAAAAAAGCCAGTCTTTCTAAGGATGTGGCCCCTGGTAACGTGACCATGCTCCAGTGGATGACCCCACAGCCAGGAGTATATAGGCAGCAGATTAGATTCAGTAGGTTAAAAAAAGACATGAAGTTGGGAGAGGAGGTAGGAGGTGGATATGATAGACGTTAGGGAGATGAGTAGGGGCAAACATGATTAAAACATGCTGCATATATACATGAGATCTCAAAGAATTGATAATAGCAGAAAAGAAAAAAGAACACTGCTGGGTGTGATGGCCCATGCAGCACTTGGGAGGCAGAGGCAGAGGCAGAGGCGAGGCAGAGGCAGAGGCAGAGGCAGGCAGATGTCTGTGCAATTGAGGCTGCCCTGGTCTACACGGCGAATTCCAGGCAAGCTGTCGCTACAGTGAGACCCTGTATGGAGGGCTGGATACTTGGTTCAGTGGTTAAGAGCACTGACTGCTCTTACAGAGGACCTAGGTTCCCAGTTCCCACATGGCAGCTAACAAATGTCCATAATTCCAGTTCCAGGGAATCTGTCGTCCCCTTCTGGTCTTGCACACACTTGGTGTACATACATACATGCAGGCAAAATACACATACACATAAAATAAAAAGAAATAAATCCAAAAATTTTAAGGAGATAAAACATAAAACATGTTTTTAATAATAGCATGAAAATATACAAGCAAAAACCCTAATAATATAAATTTTAAAATACTATTAAAAGTGTAGATGAGAGTAAAAGAGGGGACTAGAAACATTGAGCAAAAACTGAAGGAAAAAACTTAAAATGTTAAATTTATTTATTTAAAAATAAGTGAAATCATATGACATATGAAGGGTTTGTGATGGCGTTGAATGAGTCTGCGCCCGCGTCTGCCAGAGCTGCCTTCGCTTTACAAACCTTCCTACTTCCTTTCTTTTTCTTCACTTTTCTTCCTTTTTTAAAGTTAATTCCAGAGACCTTTGCTGAATGAACTCAGTCCTCTGACCCTGGAATCTCCCCACTCCTCCCCGGGTGGCTAATGTTCTAGCTGAAGAGCATCTCCCAGATGCATTGGGAACATGGGAAGCAACCACAGTACTGAGATCTATACAGACAGATGGCCCGCCTTTGTACTTACAAGATTTCCTAAGTATTGATAATCTTAATGGATATGCTGTGGGCATCAAGTAGCCCACCAGAGCTTCAGAGTCTCAGGGATGCAAACAGACAATAGCAGGTACGTGGCTCCAGAAATTGACCATCTGCTGACCTCAGGCTCAGGGCTATCACACTCCAGGGTTGGTATTAGTTGATGTGATCTTTTCCCAGGTGTGCTACCCTTTCCTCTGCACTTCACCACCTGGGCCAGCTCCCGCCACCTATACTGTTTGCTTGTCAGTGGCAGCCCTCTTGCTCTCCAAACCTCCCTCCTGGGCCATCTCTACCTGGAGCTGTGGCAGATTAAATTTAGGTTCCGTGTCTGTCTTGTTCCTTGTTCTTAGGTAACCAGAGTAGCACAAGTTCTATCTTAAAATAGCACCCAGCCCCTCCCCTCGAAGTCATATCAGTGGCCAGACAAGATTCCTTTCTACAGCCTACCAATCAGCCAGAAAAATTACTGTCTCACCAAGACCCACAAAAGGTTTTGAGGTTTGTGAGGGCTGTGGGCTTGTGTTGGGGGAGAGCTGCCTGCTTATCTCTGGGAGGGAGTTACCTGCTTCCTTTCTCTGCTGCCAGAAAGTGGTGTGGTTAAGCTGCTTGGCTTGGCTTCTTTTCTTTGTATCAATACTCTTTTCCTCCACACTTTTCAGGTATCCTATCACTACCTTTGTAAATTTCTGATGGTCTTCCTATCTTTGGATTAAAGGGGTATGTAGGTGTGTGTGTGTGTGTGTGTGTGTGTGTGTGTTTGTGTGTGTGTGTGTGTGATTTTAACTCCTTCCTTCATCACATTGCTCAGAGGTAGCCTCTAGTATAAATCTTACCCAGAAACTGATATGAATTATGATTCATGATGAAAGTACAAAGTCTATTCAATGGAACAAAGGTAGCCTTTTCAACACATAATGCTGAAACAACAGAATGGTATGTGCAGGAAAGGCCTCTAACCCATCTCTCACCATACACAAAAATTCACAGTAGATCATAAATTAAAGTATCAACCAAAAGCTAACTTTCAAAACAAAGCATAAGATATATTGGTATTGTTTGGCTGGGCAAAGATTTTTTTTCCTTTCTTGTCAGTTTCATACATGTATAGAATGCATTGTGATCATATTCCCTCTCTCACTATCCCCTCTCATCTCCTCATCTCTCACTCAAACTCCCATCCAGTCCTCTTGGTACTTTCCTGTCTTTTGTGAGGGGTCTGTGCAGATCTTGTGCAGGGAGCCATTGCTGCACTGTGCTCACAGTTGTAATGGCCATGTCAGACCCGGAAGCAGCATTTCACTGCACTCTCTCCATCCCCTGGCTCTTACAGTCTTTCCTCTCCTTCTTCCCTGGTGTCCCCTTGGCCTTGGAAGGGGTGCTACAGATGCACCATTTATGGCTAAGGACTCAACAGTCATTTATTCTCAGCACTTTGTCCTGTTATGAGTCTGCATTAACTATCACCTTCTATAAAAAGAAGCTTCTTTGATTAAGGTTAAGAGCAGCATTGGTCTGTAGGTCTAAATACACACATTTAGAAGGCAGTTTGACCATGTGTCTGTTTAGCAATGCATCAATAGTACCCCCCTGCCCCCCACACGAGGGTCTGTGATCTCACCAGCCATAAGCTTTTGGACCACAATTACAGTACTAGGCATGTAGTTTCTCCTATGGACCAGGTGTCAAATACAACCACAAAGTGGTTGGTTACTCCCCAAACAACCATACCATTATTGAATCTGGATGAAAATTTCATAAACAAGAGAAGCATAATCTATAAAAGAGGAAATTGGACTTCATCAAAATTTAAAATATATGGTTTAAAAGATACTGTTAAGTAAATAAAAAAGAAATGCTGCATAATGAGGGAAATCTCCCTGTAAATTATATATCTGATCGACTTGTTTCTTTTTTAATTAAATTTTTATGATTTTCATAAAATATAATTTGATGGTATTGAGATCCTTTCCCCTAATTGCCACCATCCAATTTAATGTAATCATATATATGTGTGTGTGTGTGTGTGTGTGTGTGTGTGTGTGTGTGTCCTTCAACATGAGTCCATTCACTGGAGCCTGGTCAACCTACCAGGAGTCCTGCAATGATCCCTGAGCATTGGGGGAGGAGCACAGAGGTTTGGTGTGGATGTCCTATTCAAAGATGAGCATTCTTCAGTAGCCGCTTGTTCTCAGCACACTGGCCAGCTGTGGGTTTCTGTGTCAGTAACCATTTGCTGTGTAAGGAAATTTCTCTGGTAAGAACTGAGAGATGCATTAATCTGCAGATATAACAAGAACTCATTAATGGTCAGTTTAATATGGTAACTATTTATTAGAAAGCTATTATTAGGTTGTCCCAATGTCCTGTGACCAGTTCAGCCTCAGGTTCCTAAGCTGGATACCAATGACAGGTTATGGGTTCCATCCTAAGAAGTGGACTGTCCTAGTTTGCTTTCTGTTGCTATAATAAAAAACACTGACCTAAACCAACTTAAGGAGGAAAAGGTTTATTTTATCTTAATATTCAAGGTCATAGTTCATAGTAAAAGGAAATCAGGACAGGAACTCAGAGCAAGGACTTGGAGGCACAAGCTGAAGCACAGACCATGAAGGAATGCTGCTTACTGGCTTGCTCCCCTAGCCTGTGCCCAGCCTTTCTTATATAACCAAGTACCACCTGCCAGGGGCAGTGCCACCCACAGTGTCTGGGCCCCTGCCACACCACTCAGTAGTCAAGAAAATAGCCCAATAGATATGGCCACAGGCCAATCCAATGGAAGAGAGACTTCAATTGAGTTTCCCTCTACCCAGGTGTGTGAAGTTGACAACTAAAGCTAGTCAGCACAGGGACCTTAATTAAAGAGTGGTTGATTGCTCCTATAACATCTGTGCCACTATTGTGCCGGTGGCCATGGTCAGGGCACTTGTTATTGTAGTTTACAGGATGCACTGCTGGGTACAGTTAATGATTACTTTTTCCTTCAGGTAGCATGCATAGCCCCTTCTAGCTCTATGAACGCTAGCCAGTAGAGATGAGGCTGTGAAGTCAGCACCAGCTTCATTGCTCCTTGTTTGCTCCACAGCTCATGTATGTAGTGTCCTCAACAGTAGGGTTTTACCATCAAGTTCTGGTGGGTATCCAAGAGCAGGGGCCATGGCCAGCATTGTTTGGAGGTCTATTGGACCCCTCATCAACAGTTTTAGCCTACAATGTCAAAGTCCTACTTTTATAGGATGGCTCCTTTTAAATCTCCTTTTATGATGTAATAGGTGTATACTTTAAGAAGCTTCTATAGTGTAGGCTTGCATATGGCTTTTTCTAAAGGTCTTTGGTGTCACTATCTCTCCCTATACTCCCTCCCATGGAGAGCAGGGCAATTGACTTGTTTCTTAAATTATTCATTTTGTTTGCTGTTGCTGTTGTTTTGAGACAGGGTCTCCCTTAGCCCAAGCTGCTCTGGAACTCACTATGTACACCAAGCTGTCCTCCATCTCACAGAGATCCACATGCCTCTGACTCCTGAGTGATGGAAATAAAGGCATGCATCACCATGCCCTGCTTTCATATTCTTAAAAGTTAGTAGGAAAACAATTTTTTTCTTAAAACAGGCAAAATGGTTGAATAGCCTGTTCAGCAAACAGTACACACAAATGTCAAGTAAGCAAGTGAAGATATTCAGCTCATTAGAGATGCATCTTGACACCACAAATAGATCCCACTCTCTGCCACTGGAATGAACAAAATGAAGATGATTCAACAGACCAAGTGTCACGAAGTATGCAGAACTGGAAACTCATATACTGCTGGTGCAAATATAAAATGGTACCCCCTTTTTGGAAACAGCCTGGCAATTTCTTAAGATGTCAACATATATCTATCATATGGTCTAGCACAACTATAAAAGCATGTATGGAAATGTTAACAGCTGTAACTGTTTACTTGTAATAGCCCAAAATGAGAAAGACCCCAAAATATCCATCCATGGGTAAATGGATAAACAAATGAATTATCCACACAATGAAATGGTACTATTCAGAAATAAAAGACAGTGAATTATTGATGCATACAACAGTATGAATTTTAAGTAATTATGATCAGTGAAAGAAGTAACACATGATGGATGATCCCATGCACAGAAAATTCTAGAAGTAGTACCCAATGTATAGTAACAGATGGTAGATCACTGTTGCCTGGGGACTGAAGTATGGGAAACGGGAAATAGACATGAGAAACTTTGTGAACGTTAGACAGTTCATCATTTGACCTCTCTCTCTCTCTCTCTCTCTCTCTCTCTCTCTCTCTATATATATATATATATACTCATTTATACATTTAATACATTCCATATACAAACACATAGACAAACACATACAAACACATACAAACAACAACTGGCTCTCTGATATCTGTCTTTATCACTTTATCCCACAGCCAGCATTGACAGCTTCACTGGTGTATATGATGATAAAACTACACAGAGAAATGTTGGCCTTTTCTCTTCACCTATTTATTTATTTAGTTAGTCACTCAGTTAGTTAGTTTTGGTCTTTTTGAGACAGGGTCTTCCTGTAGCCCCAGCGGGCTTGGAACTTGCTATGTACACCAGGCTGGCCTTGAACTCAGAGAAATCCACCTGCTTCTCCCTCCCGAGTGTTGGTATTAAAGGCAGGTGCCGCGACACCTGGCCATGTTTGTGTATTAAAAACATGAAGTCTCATGACATATTATTCTTTGAACCTTCCCTTTCCTCAGTGAGATCTCACAGATCTCCCTTACTCCACTCCGCTGGTTCTAATTCAACTTTATTTTTTCCATGGAATACAACACAGTTTAATAGGCAACTGACTACTGAAGGCCACTCACTTTGTTTCCAACGTTTTAATGTTGCATACAATGATGTAATAAATATACAGACATGCATGTTACACATGCATACGCACCTCCAAAACTAACCAGTGATTCTATTTCTATGGATGGATTATCAGGAGAATGACTGAGAGATTAAAGGCTTTGTATTTTTAATACTTAGATAGCTACTTCCAAATGTTTTCTTTTTCTGGGAAGACTACATAAACAGAGCATTCTCTCTAATATTCGACATAGGGTCCTATGAAATCTCACCAAGTAAATACTGGCCAAGTATCCTGAGAGAAAATAATTACCCACTGAACCCCTCCTAATTATTCCCCCACATCTCAATGATCAGGTTTCATTTATTATTCCCCTTATTTCCCAATATCGACTTGTATAATTATTAATTTACATACGGGAGTGCAGACGTGGAACTTATCAAAGGTTTTCATGAATTTCAAAATAAACATCTAAAACTGTTGACAGCCATCGTAACTTCCTGCTTCATGTTGGCCATCTAAAAACCAGGACGGGACCTAAGATAAATGTCCCAGAGTGAAACCACGGCATTTCAAAGCTTCTCTTCCCCAGTTTACAGAAGGAAAGACAGATTTTTATACAGGAGGACGCCATTAATTTAAGAAGCCTGCTTTGGAAAATTATCAACCCCTAAAGATATAATCAAACACTTCAGGAGAACCCCAAGGCAATTCTCGAATTCTACCCAGGAGGCAATTCCAGGCACCAGGGAACACGGCCATTCTCCCACACCTTCCAGCTGGCTGGACTTCAAACACCGGGCACAGCCACACAAGCCCTGTGGTTGTTCTCAAGTGCTCAGCACACAGCTTCCAGGGCCTCTACTTTTTAAAAATAGGCCCCACTGGAAACAGAGTGCTTCAAGCAGACACTTGCATCTGACAAGCTCTGCTGCCCCTTCCCTCCCCCAACACACACTTTCCCATTACTTTTGTAAAAAATAAAAAAAGATGATAATCCCGACAGCCAACATTTGCTCTTCTGCAAGAAACTTGGTCCCTGGCTGACTTTTCTATGGGGCACACAAAAAGGCAGGTGCGGTAAAAGGGCTGGGAGTAAAGCTCAGTGCTACAGGCTTGCCCTACATTCTCTTTCTCTCTCTCTTTCTCTCTCTCTCTCTCTCCCTCTCTCTCTCTCTCTCTCTCTCTCTCTCTCNAAGACAGTACTTGTTTTGGATTTTACAGCAGCCCACAGTTAAGAGACTTTTAATAGACTGAACTTTTAAGTGTTTGGACATTTTAAGGACTGTGGGGCTTTTAAGGTTGTACTGTCTTAGGTTGTGATTAATTTTAACATCATACTTTGGGGATAAGAACTGGAAAGGTGGTGGTTTAATAGTGATGTGTTTTGTGTGTCAAGTTGACAAGGGGTCAATTGTGCTGGATAGCTTTAGTGTCAACTTGACACACCTGGGTTGAGGGAGCCTCAATTGGGGAATTGGCTCCATTGGATTGGCCTGTGGCCACATCTGTGAAGTATTGTCTTGATTGTCAGGCAATGTGGGAGGGCCCAGCCCACAATGAGTAGTGCCACCCTTGGCAGGTTGTTGTGTACCATATAAGAAGGCAGGCTGGGCATGAGAGCAAGGAGAGCAAGCCAGTGAACAGCACTCCTCCATGGCCTGTGCTTCAGCTCCTGCCTCCAGGTTCCTGCCCTGAGTTCCTGCCTTGGGCTCCCTAAGTGATGAACTGTGACCCAAGCGATGTAAGCTGAATAAACCCTTTCCTCCCCAAGTTGGTGTTGGTCAGAGTGTTTTGTCACAGCAATGGAAGACAAACTACAACAGTCTCCCTGTAGCTCTGGCTGTCCTGGAACTCAATCTGTAGACCAGGCTGGCCTTGAACTCACAAAGATCCGCCTGCCTCTGCCTCCCAAGTGCTAGGATTAAAGGCATGCACCACCACAACCAGCCATCCTCCCTCCTTCTGAACCTTCCACTTGTGTCTTGCCGAGAGCACTCTTTAGGGTCAGTGTCTGGTCTCTTCATCATGCAACTCCTTCCAAGCAGCCCTCTGCCTTCAAAAGACTAATAACTCTCACATCTCCACTGCAAGTCTTGTCCTCTGTCCTAAACTTTGTATTTCCATTGGATTCCCACTGAATAGCTAGTTCTTCCCCACTTATAATTAAATGGCTGAAAAATGCCATCTCTTTCCCTATCCAAACTGGCTGCCTATCCTGGGACCAGGTATCAGTTTGAAGCTCCATCTTCTCCTGTACATGACCATCATGTGAGCCAGACGTGGGACTGTGGATGAGTGCAGTCTCTGGATGGAAATCCCAGCTTTGTCACTTATCAGAGATGTGTCATGGGCAAGGTTTTTGTCCTCCATGCATCATTTATTTATCTGTACGATTCTCTTCTTTATAGAATTATTATGAAAATTAAATAATATAATAAACATAAGCTATTTCCACTGAGTCTGATATAAAGCAGGTGCCTGGTGATTGTTAGCAGCACTGGTAAAATCTACCCCACTCCACTTAATTATTCACCAAAGACTTTTTATCATCTCTGTCCCTCCCTCCCTTCCCCTCTGCTATCTTCTAACTCACACCCCTTATATTTTCATACCATGTTGAGACAGAATAAGCTATTTTCTCTTCAGTCCAGTCCTTAATGTGCTATCAGATACTTCCTGAACCCATGTCCGTTCATGCACTGCTAAGATCAAAGGTCTCCTATGGTTTTCCCTTATCCAAACAGCATTGTTTGCAGGGCCTTCAAGAGTCTGTAAATTCTAATGCCCTTTTTGTCAGCTTCAACTCTTAAGGAACACTCTGGTCCAGGCTTCCTGCCATTCTGCTCCTGTCCCCTATAAACCCTGCCCATCCTCTGATTTGTGTCTGTTCGAGCAGCCTTCCTCAGCTCCTCATTCTCTAGACTTAGGTCAATGTCATCCTTTTCATGAACTCAGCCCATTTTCCATACTGGAATTAATCCATCTGTCCCTAAGAGCTTTGTTTACATGTGGGACCTGCAGCTAACACTGTTGTTATCTATGTTTGCCTCTTCCCTTTATGGACCAAAGTCTAGGCATTCAGTGAAGGCCTCCTGAATAGAATGAAACAGAAAGAACATTTAGTCTTCCTAGTACCCACCTAACTAACCAGCTCATGGAAATTCTTTGAAGATTGACACTTTATAAATTAGCATCCTGCTCCTGCTGAAAGAGCACCAGCTCAACAGCAAGCATCATAGCGCCTAGACACTGCTCATGGATTTGTGGAGCAGTAGAGAAGCAAATGAAGTAGAGTGAATGCAGGTTCAATATTGGCAGCCTAAGGCCTTCCTTCTGATCCTGAGAGAGAAGCTGTTTGAACTCTAGGATGTTAGGCGAGCCTTCCAGAGATCTCTCCAGTCCACTTTATAAGTTAGTTTCCAGGCTTCACAGCTGCAACTGCCCATATGGCTACTCAAAGTCCCAGAGAGAAGAACTTGGGCAGATGGCAGCTCCTTTCTGGTAGACTTTGCCAGCTAGTCACCAGCAGCTGCCTAGGGGACAGGGGACATAGATATGCAGCTGCCAAATCTCCTTCAAACTCTTCCAAATTCTCCAAGGATCCTTTAAATAGAGAAATGTGTCTTTTAATCAGCCTTAGTAGTCTAGCATCTTTGGAAATGTGTCACCAAAGTAGTCCAAGACAACTCAACTATTGTCAGCAAGTCAAGGAAAACCTTTACCAGTTTATTCTCCTTTCTTTTCCCAGAAGTCTGGGGTTAGCAAACATGGAGTCAGCAAAAGAAGGAAAAGGACCTGTCCCCATCCACCGCCCACTCACTGGTGACTGTTATGTGTGTTAGATAACAGTGAGATAAAGGGCCCGTGGACTTGCCTGATTTGTACACCCAGCTTCCAGACCAGAGTTAGATTCTAGGAGATGAGGTGATTGTTGAACAAATGAATAAATTAATGTACCTCCCGAAGATGTACTCAGAGCCGGACCAATCAGGAAGTTTACATGTCAGAAGTATGCCTCCCCTCTTTGTGTGTTTGCTATGATAACTATGTCTGAAGAAACAGCATTTTTCCAGACACAGGTGCACATGTACATTAACATGACTATTAAGTAAATTTTTGCTCTGAAATTTAGGAAATGGAGTAAAAGCTCTTTCTGGGGCTGAAAATGTATAGGAAGAATGCACAGTAAGCAGCAAATTTTTTCGCTCTACATAAGCCAAATGCAAAGAAATCTTGGATTCCGGGAGTTATCCCCACCCCTAACAGACAAATACTCATCTTGAGAATAGCTTGGGAGATCTACTCTTCAGTTCCTCTACACTCTATGGCTGAGTTACAGAGTAACCTGCCAACAACCCTCTAAGAATTTACCCCACTATTTAAATAGAGCAAAGTCCACAGAAAGTTCCACGAAGAAGTGCTGAGCAAAGGCCAGAGCTCCAGAAAGAGCGAATACGGATTGGGAGCAGCTGGCCTGTCCCAAGTGAGGATTCCCCAGGGCCCAGGAGAGTCTGTAAGTGGGCGATGCACTTAGAGGGGTCAGCCTTCCTGCAGGAGCTCCCTGGCTTCTTCCTGTTCTCTGGGATCTTCCTACCTGTGACTTTGCTGTTGGTCCTCTCCATTGCATACTTAAGAATCAAGCTGATGGAAGGTAAGGTGAAGCCACTCAAGGAAGGGATCAGAGGTCCTTTCCCATGGCTTATCTTTGAAAGACTTTGCCTGTCAGTACTCTGGGGGAGGCTGGAGAAACACATCATTTATTTACAGGAAATTCTCCCTGAACCCTCCCTTAAGACCCTTGATGAATTGGGCAAAGTTTGGTCCTTTCAACTCTGTTGTCTGTGAGCTGTAGGGACTCCTTGGTCATCCCTTGTGGACAGTCAAACTGTGAATCTGAAAACTCACAAATTTGACATAGGGCTGCTTGTCTGTTTCAACAGATTCATGAACATTAAAACATTGTTTATGGTCTGCCTTCCCTATGCAACAGATGTCACAGTTGTGATGACCACTGCCAATGACACATATGTTGGATTCCCATTGACACCAAGCATGCTTGGGAGGAATGAAAGGATATGGATATCACAGGGATTTGAATTCTTCATAGAGCTCTGAGGTTTTATCTCTGCCGGACTCTGTGACAAGATAAAAATTTCTCCTACCTTACAAATGTATCAAACATGAAATGAGGCATAGAACAGTTTAAAACAACTGTAAAATACACATAGGCCTGTGTCCATGTATGTACCTGTGTCCATGTATGTACCTGTGCATGACTCCACACCTGTATACACGTCCATGACTGTGCAGGTGCATGCAGCTTTTTAAACCAAGAAATGTTCCAAATACTGCGCTATCAGTGTGTGACCAAGGCAAAACCTTTAATATTCAACTGGTACAAACTTTCTGTGAAACTACAGTATTAGTGGATTTAAAAGAAAATGGGCCTAAGGAGAGGGCTAAGCCATTAAGGACACCTGCTGCTCTTGCAGAGGATCCAGGTTCAGTTCCCAGCACCTACACGACAGCTCACAACCACCTGTGACTCCAGTTCCAGGGATCCAATGTCTTCTTGAGGTTTCTGCAGTCACTAGGCTTGCATAAGGTGCCCATGTATAGATGCAGGCAAACACTCATACACCTGAAAGATAAACCTTAAAAACAAAACAAGAAACAAAACACATCCAGAAGATGAAGGTAATATAGAATGGACATTTGGGCCATGGATTGAGACTTTTTGTTCAGGTATAATTGGAACTAATGAGGTTGGACTGTGGTTTAGGCTACATGTTAATTGAGTATCCAGTAAATATTAGATACCACCGAGGTTAACAGCTATTTTATTAATATCACCAAAAATTGCTCTGCTTCTTAATTTGGATGATTTCATATTGAAGTACTGAAAAACCAAATTTGAAAGCTGGGAATAGTACACACCTATAATTCCAGCACTCAGAGGCTAAAAGCTGGGGCACTGCTCATATGAGGCCAGTCTGAGCTACACTGTGAGATCTCTGTCTCAAAGCAAAACAAAACCCACAGATTTGAAAATCTCTCTTCCACAAAACTTGTTAAGTTCAAGCAATATTTCTCATATGCTTCTGTGTAATTGTAAATGACACATGCCAAGATAAAGTACAGCAGCAGATCAAGGAGGGGAATTGATGTCTAAGATGAGGCTTACAGCACAGAGGCATCCTAGAGAATTCAGAATGTATTGAAGAATCCCAAGTTTTCTATCAAAACTTACCTGAGAACTCTGTAGCCTTTCATTTTGTGTCTTGTTTTTATGGAGAGTTCTCATGTGGGGGCGATGCAACTCTATTGCACTGTACTCTAGGAATTGAGTGAGAAATTCTTTTTTTATAATGTTAATTACCCTGCCTCCAAGAGCAGTCTGCTGGAAATCCTGCAGCCAGATAAATTTGTGATTCTTGAGTCTCAGAGAGAGAGAGAGCTCCAAGATGAAAAGGAAGAGTAACGGGGACTCTCCCAAATGTTCATAGCAGCTTTCCTTCAGTGTTGCGGACTATAGACTTCCTAGTGCTGTAAACCTCGTGTGGAAGGCCCTTCAAATTCACCATAGTGACCACTTCCAGTCGCAGAGATCCCAGGCTCCCAGTGACACCAAGCACCCTAGAGAGAAGTAGAAGAGGGAAGGAATCATAATCAGATGCTGAATTCTTCACATAGTTCCCAAGTTTTATTTCCAGCTGTCTCCTTACCAAGATAAAATCTAGAGTACCTCAAAAATGCATCAGGCATGAATGAAGGCAAAATGCAGGTCAGAAGAGCCTTGTGAATTTCTCTCAGGGGCCTCTGATCACCAGTGATGATAGGATAATTCTGTGGGACATTTGGTATTTGGAAGAGTCTGCAAAACCGGCCAGATCTTGGTGTCTTATCCTTGGGAAAATATCTTTAATATGTAAAGCGTAAACAAGAATATAATATTTTATTTGGATATTTAGATAATTCCGAGATCTAAGTACACCAATTACACCCTTTCAGAATACAACTGCAGTGGAATTGTGGCCTGGCATCTCTCAGGACTGGCCATAGTGCCAGTCCCAGAGCAACTGCCCAGTATGTAAACGTCACTGTGACTGCAGCACGGTGACCTGTCTTCCTCAACACATCCCTACCCAAGTAAGCTGTCTGGAGATGAAGTCACACAAAGTCTGTAAAACTACATTTATAGCTCAGCACTGGAAAGGCTTCTGAAGGATTTGGGCGAAGGGAACAGAAGGCTCCAAACCACTCTTTCTTCACACTTCTCCCTTCTTCAGGCAAAATGATATGCTTATCCTGTCTCCTAGACTTTCTCACACTATGGATCTATTCCTTCCTTCTCTAAACCCTTACAGCTTGCAACATAAGATTAATCCCAAGGGGGCAGTAAGAATTTCCACTCCTCATGATGGGGACAGTGCTGTCAGTGGAGTCCTTTAATATTGACGCTTGCTCCAAACTGACACCCTACCTCTAGACAGCACAAATTCTCCCTGCTTCTCTGTTCTTGACTGAACACGAGACTGTGTAATTTATAAAGAAATGACACCAATTGCTTACAGTTTTGGAGGCTGAGAAGGCCAAAGTCAAGCATCCCCATCTGTTGAGATCCTGCTTGTTGGTGGAGACTCTGCTAGTCCCAAAGTAGCATGTGCCAAAAGGAATGCACGTAAGAGACAGCCCCAAGCTGTTTCTATAAATAACAAATACATTCTCACTGATTTATTCATTCTTTTAAAAATATTTGTTTTTTTTTTTTTACATGTATGAGTGTATTGCCTAAACGAATGTAAGTGTACCCGTGTAATACAATGGGTGGGAAGAGAGCACTGGATCCCCTGGAACTGAGTTATGGTTGTTAATCTCCATGTGGGTGCTGGGAATCAAACCTGGGTCCTCTACAGGAGCAGCCAGTGCTCTTAACTGCTGAGCCATCTCCCCAGCCCCTATTAATCCCTTCTTGAAAGCAGAGTTCTGCTTTTGTGTGTCCCATCTGCTCCCAGGATCTTAATAACTACATGAGGATTAAAGTTCACCCTGGGTTTTGGTAGCAGAGCTTATTATGGCCTAGGTCCTGGGACAGACTTTTACTTTGGGCTTTCTGGATAGAGAAGCAGTCTAAGTCTAGAAATCCACAAGACATCAGAGATGTTATAAATCTGTGTTTCTTACCTCAGCCTCAGGCAATGTCCAGTCAAGTACTAAACCCTGCTCTTCCACTTTAAGTCTTTTCCTAAATGTCAGAGCTAAGACCCCTCACTAGAGGCAAGACCCTCTAAACACCTAAGAGATGCCCCATGATGGAATAAGCCATCTTTCTCCACTGTCAACTTCTTTTGCTGGCTTTCAGTGAAGTATACCTGAGGAATCCAGGCTGTGGGCAAAGAGGTCAGGAGCACAGGGGGAGCGAGGAAGTGGAGATACCATTTATTGTAATAGAACAAAAATCTGTGCGTCAGTCACTTAACACAATGAAAGTTTCATTTGGCCGGTTGTTTAAAAATTGTACTTCTGTAGCATTTTCCTAAGGTTAGACAAGTGATATTATCTCTCCAGTTTGAGGGCAAATGAGAGCCTTTGGCTCAAAATAAAACATCATCAGTTTGTATCTCCATTTAGCAGCATCCACTTAAAAATACTGTAAACAGATGGCCAGATGTCATGTTGTTAATCTTCTACCCAGGGCTACTCCAGCAAGTGTAATCATTCCTATTTTGCTTTTGTAAAGAGGGACATTCATAGATTAAGTAGTGTGTTCATAGAACCTGAGAGTCTTACATTCTCTAACAGAAAACCAGCTTGCCTACCTCATATATCCTAGACTGTCAGTCAAGAGAGATGCTTTAGAATGTGATGAAAGCATGCGGAGGTATTGTGGTCATTCAGCATTAACCCCTACTCTTCAAGCCTTGGGAAGTAATGGTGCATGGAAATTTAATTTCTATGTAGAGAACACCAGTTTTCTCACAAAGGAAGAAAGAAAATTCTCTAACATCCTGAATGCTTCATCTATGTCAACTGCCTTGAGAAGTAGCTCTGTGGTGGTGGTGTGGGTTTTTCATTTTGCTTGTTTTGAGACAGTATCTCCCTTAGCTTCGATTGGCCTGGAATTTGATATGTAGACCAGGTTGGCCTTGATCTCACAAAGATATGCCTGCCTCTGTCTGCCTCCAGAACACTGAGATAAAAGGCCTGCATCACCATGCCTGGAAAGATCTGGGTCTTGAATTTTTCAGAAATAGCCAGACCCTTCACCAAATCCTGGCATGGACACCCTACATCCCCTAAGATGAAAGTTTTTGGGGCTGGAGAGATAGCCTAGCGGTTAAGAGCGCCGACTGCTCTTGCAGAGGACCCGGGTTTGATCCCCAGCACCCACATGGCGGCTAAGAACTGTCTGTAACTCCAATTCCAGGAGAACTCCAGTTCCAGGGGAATCCGAGACCCTCTTCTGACCTCCGCGGCATTGCACGACATGGATGCACAAACCTACATGCAGACAGTACATTCATACACACAAAAATAAATAAAATTTTAAAAAAAGTTTTGATTTTCCTAATCTCTCCATGCCCTGATATTCCAAAACTTCTAGTAGTGCATTCTTCTAAAATGTCAACACCCTGATCAAACTCCAATTGCACTATAAAATAACCAACAGTGTCAAATAGTCATTTCTTTAAAAGTGTGTCTATTGAACATGTAAGAGTTTATATGAAAGTAGATACAAATAAGTAAAGCTGATTGATCAGATTCTGACCTTCATCCAACTTACACTGTAAAATAGAACAGTGAAAACACATAGCACAGCCAAGTATCTTTCATTGAACTGCATGGGTATTTTTTTTTTTAGTGCTTTGGAAAGAGCAAAGTAATTTCAGTTATGAGAGTGAAATTACTTTGATCTCAGACTACGGGTCAAATCAGTGTTGGAGTTGCAGGTCTGTAACAATGGCTTCTACACTTAAATCTTCTGAATCTTTAGCCTTCTGATACCTAAATCAGATATAACAACAGGGCACAGCTACAGGACAGGCTGGGAATTAAGTTGCTACAGACATGTGCTTAACAGTAGCCATTTGGAACAACTGCTCAGTCATCATTACCCCATGCTGGTTTATAAGCCCAAGAAGTATTTGTGTCAATAGATATTGTTTAAATGGTCTTAGAAGACATTAAGTAAACCAGCCTGGGTGACTCACATGGATGGTAGACAAGATGTAAAACCTGGCTACTGTGGCTCCAACCTAGCCTTCACAGCTGACACACTAGGTATTCTGTCCACCCAGAGGATTTGGCCCAGGCAAATAAACTTACCACTAAGTTGAAAAGCAATTGTGGGAAATTTGTAAGCAAGGGAAACATTTTACAGAAGCTTTACGTGGTTTGATCTTTTAATATATAAGGAATAACTGTTCCTAATGATGGTGATTCCTTCACATGAAGATCTACCCTCAACCAAAGAAATTGAAATGTTTACCCACAGCCCAACAGAGAAAACCCTTGTTGAGTGCAGAATTTTCCATAGCAAACTCAGATGTAGAAAGCCACCTGCATAATTTCTCTGCCCATCCTGGAATTAAATGATGGATTAAATTAGGAAAGCATTTAATTATTTTACTTTCTTGCACCCTGCAGGGCACATGACCCTGGCCGTTTAGTCACTGGATGGATGACTCGCTGTAGAGTGCTGAGCTGCTTCTTGTTCCTTCTATTCAAATTCTCTATTCTTATAGTTCTCTTACTTCAACTTCATTATTTGGCTCACCCATGTTCAGCTCTACAATGTGTACCCTAGTCTCTCATCCAAAGCACACCTTTTATGCAGTTAGTTGTTAGCTCTGAATTAAGGGGGAAATTACTCATTTCAACGCATTCATCCTCTAAGCCATCATCATCTCAAAAGAATATCTTTGAAATAGCAAATCATCTATGTGGAAAGTGATGAAAACCAGTGGCTGAAAGTGCAGACTCTAAATCAGACTGCCTGAACTCAAATCCTGAATCCATCTAATTCTATGGTCCTGAGGAAAACTGCTTTATTTTAGCCTATCTGCTTTATTTTGGCTTTGTGCTGTCCACCCATATATCAGTGATAATGATGGTGACCAGCTTTAATATCACTGTAACAGTGAGACAAGATAAACACAGGCTAAAGACTTCACAGTATATCTGGCACCTCATAACTGCTGAACAAATATTGGGAATTAAATCTTGAGGCTTACATAGCCAAGGGACTGTCTTCATCTGAGCATATGGAGCCTTCCCTGATTAAGATGACTAGAATTTGTGGGATCATGGAAAGAAACATCCAGATCAGAAATAAAGTATTTCCTGGCTCCATGGTAAGCAAAAAATGGCATGGCTTGATGAGGACATCAAGGAAAATGCTGTCAAGGTCAGGTCCATAACATGGCATTAGAAGCTACTGGTCTTGGGCTTGATTTGATTAATTATAATTCTGAAAATAAAACTTTTGAGATAAAAACAGGACCAGTGAGTGATGTTAACAGCTATCAAGAAAAAAAGGGTTTTTTTAATATGTACCAGGATGCTCTAAAGAAATGTGTTGAGGTCTCAAGACTAAAATCAAGTTTGGTTATTTTATTGCCAGATACTAATTGAAGATACAGCATGGGGTAAGAGTCCCAGAAAGGTGGCAGGCAATAAAGCTGAAGAGAGGAGAGCGATGGAGGTGGGCAGAGAAGGGGCTGTGTGGAACACTACAGAGAAAGGAAACTGGGAAATGGAAAATGCCACTGGCTTATTAAATAAGAGTAATTACAATGCTGATAAAGCTTTAGTGTTTTGTTTTGTTTTTTTTTCAGTCTTTTCGAGACAGGGTCTCCCTGTAGCCCCAGCTGTCCTGGAATTTGCTCTGTAGACCAGGCTGGCCTTGAACTCACAAAGATCTGCCTGCTCCTGCCTCCTGAGTGCTAGGATTAAAGGCGTGTGCCACCACGCCCGGCAGGTTTTAGTATTTTAATAAAGATGTTTTATCTAAGTACTACTTTTAAGAGGTTAAGGAATTTCGGGCTCCGAAAGGTTAAAACAGTTATCTGTAAAAGACGCCAAAAGCTTATAAAAAGGTCAAAAGATGGAGAATTCTACTTGTCTAAAGAATACACACATACAAATACATTTTGGCGATGGACAAGCAAGTACAGAAACCTAGTTTTACTCATTCCTATAGCCCTGCTGCTGGCTATACAGGTTAATGGAGGCTTATTGAATGTGGAAACCTTAACATCTGCTAAGTGACATATATACTTGCATTTAACAATTTTTAATTGAATTATCACCTGTCCTATTAGGGGATATTCTTCAGAAGTGGTTAAGGGCTGGTAAGATGGTTCAGTGGGTAAAGGCACTTGCTACCAAGCCTGATGACCAATTTGTTCCTTGGGACCTACATAGCAGAAGGTGAGAAATGACTCTTCCAGTTGTTCTCTGATGTCCACACACTCTGTAGTATGTGTGATTAGCTATACACACAGAGAGAATATAAATCAATATAATTTTAAAAAATTAGAAAGTGATTGAAGAGGTAACATATCCTACAGTAGGCCTTGCCTAAAAGACCTGGCTTTCATTAACGCACTAGGGTTAATGAAACTGGTGAAACTGGTCAGCAACCACTCATGAATTATAATGGGTCCAAGATTCTCAACTGTTTCTAAGTTAACCACTATTTTTCCTTTCAGATAATCAAGAATGGTCTCAGATTCCTGATCACCAAAAGAAATGTGCAAGCATGGTCCTTCCCCATACCAGAGAATGAAATGAAGATGACTGTTTGTGGCTAAAGCACAGTGAATTTCTACTGGTCAGAGAGCAATGGTCAAAAATCCACGTGAAAAGTGGCAGCTATTCCCCCAAAGGACTTCTGTGAGACCCAGTTTCAATGACAATTTTTCAGAAAGTACCAAGAACCTAAGATTTTCTTGAGTATGACCAATGGATCAGCACATCACGACTTTAATTGTTAACTATCTTTATTTACTTTGGAAAGAGAATGTCTTTAAAATAAAATTCCTAGACTACATCACACAACTCCATGAAAGTTCACACTGTTCACACTGTAGAGATAAACTGGAGAGCAAGAAAACAAATAGCAAAAAAGTGAGTGCCTCAAGTGAGCTCTGCAGATGCACCGCACGACAGCCTTTCCTTCCGCTGGGCACAGCAGAGGGGCAGCAGCTCTTCCAGGGCAGTTTTAGACAGTGGCTGGGACCTGATTTTGTGTCTCCTTCTTCCAACTGCTTTCACAAATCATCTCTGGGGCAGTCTGAGCCAAACAAGTAGAATCTCTCAATACTATGTAGCTCTCAGGATGCTGGAAAAAAATGACAAGGTGGTACAGTGGTGGTGGTGGGGGGGGATGTGCATCTAATTCCTAAGATGGATAATTCAAGTCTTTCAGTGTAAAATCAAAACTTCAGGGAGCTATTTCCAAATGAAAAGAAGTTAGCATTTCACTGGCAGAATTCTTCTTTTCCAGTGAGTCATCAACAGATATTTGAAAAGAAACATTTAATTAAAGGTGGTAGTTAAAATAGATTATGGTCACTGTATTCTCCATATTTTTTCCAGTTAACAACAAAGGCTGTTCTCGGTACTCCCTAAACCCAACTGACTACCTTCCAATCTTTGCACATGACTCTCATCAGACTGAGTGGTTTACTTTATGAAACAGTAAATACAGTCTCTTGGAAAAAAGGAAAAAGACAACCCACCAATTTTGGTGGTGACAAAAAGCCAGAGTGTCTCCTGGGGACTGATCCTGTTATTTTCTGTTTCTTCTTTTCTGTCCCAACCAGACATTCTTCATAAATACCCAGTGAGCTTTTCTGTTTATACTTTGTGCATAATTTAACTCATAGTTCAATATTCACTTCTCTGTTTTAATAGCACTCGATTACACTGAATATGTCTGCTGGGTCTTTTGGAATTATGTAATGTATAAATGCTCATGCCATATGGAAGGAATAGCACTATTTTTCCAGCCCTGGGAGGAAGGGATCTCTTTTTAGCCCCTGGTGGAACCAGTGTGTGTAAAAATGCTTTCTTTAACAGAAGGTGTGAAAGGACACATCATAGTCCCATCTCAAGCAGCTGCCAGCCAAATCTGTGGCTCAACCATCATGGTTTGCTCCACCTTCCTCCAGAAATAGGCACTTCAGAACCTTGAGTTCAGGCTCTGATGAATGCCTGCCCACCAGCTCAACTAGTGGTAACAGATGAGCTATGAACATGCATGTTTTCTGCAGTAAGCATAACCACATGGTTTAAAGCACGACTTTGTTGAATACAATGGGAGCAAAGACTTTCAAAACTAGATCCGTGTGGTTTTATCTGGAGAGAGGAATATTAAAACATTATCTACCATGAAAAGTGCCAGGGGTTTCACTGCCAACCACACAAAGGCCCTGCTAACAACTTTGCCAAATCTCCTACTGAGCATGGCCGACAGCTGCACGGGCACATCTTTGCTCTTTACATGTTCATAGCTGGGTTCAGTCCTCACTTGATCTTCATTGCTTCTGAGCCTGTACCTAAACCAGGCCAGTCCCCTGGCACTACTCTGCATTCTGTTCCAGCCTGTGCTCCAAAGCCTTCCCCCAGTTGCCCCAGTTCCCAGGACCTCAAATAGTGTCATCCCCAGCAGTTTATAATCTTCCCTCCCCTCAGTCTTCCTTCTAACACTCTTTTGTTCAAACATCTAAAAGAACTCCCCAGTAGAGAGAACATTTTTCCAACGTGGGACCTTCAATAAAATAATGGGTACTTGATGTGCTGTCACATGGTTCGTATTATTCAATGAAAATTACTAAGGAAGAACTTTTATTAGAGCCAACAAAGAAGGCTTTTTTGAGAGATTGGGGAGATGGCTCAGAGGTTAAGAGCACTGGCTGCTCTTGCAGAGGACCCAGGTTCAATTCTCAGCACTCTTATGGCAGCTAACAACTGTCTATAACTCTAGTTCCAGGGGATCCAACCCTCTCTTCTGACCTCCATGGGCTTTGAGTGACATGGGCATACTTGTACATGTAGGCAACACACTGATACACATAAAATTAAAACAATTTTTTTAAAAAAAGAATGCTTTTGGTGTTTTGTCTTCTTGGTTTTGAGACCTTGCCTCTATGAAGCCTTAGGCAATGTGGAACTCACCGGGAGGCCAGGATAGCCTTGAACTCATGATCCTCCTGACTCAGCACCCAGAGTGCTAGGATTATGGGCATGCAGCAGCAAGCTGGGTTAGTGTTCCCTCTTTTCTTTTCTTTGACTGGTTTAGTAATTTCAGTTTGGCATTACTCAAGATAATCTTTCAAAGATTTGCAGAAATAAAGCAGGTATGACGGCCCCTGCCTTTAATCCCAGCACTCAGGAGACAGAGGTGGGGATCAGATCTCTGTGAGATCAAGGCCACCCTGGTCTACATAGCAAGTTCCAGGCAACCTGGGGCTACAAAAATACCCAATTCCAAAAAGCAAAAGATTTGCAGAAATAGCAAGTCCATGGTCATTCCACATCCCAAGACAGAAACTTGGGCGTGGAGGGATATAAATTTATGTTCTCCAAAATAGTATTTTCAATCTCTTAAAAAAGTTATAATTAATCTTTCCAGGTATTCTAGTGCTTCCTAGTCAAAAGCTAAGTAAAGATTTTCCTTAAAATTTTAAGTTCTTAGGCAAAATTAATTCTCAGAGATTAGCATATATATATTACAACCACCTCAAGTTTTGAAGCACACTCTGAGAAGCTAAGGCTTGGGTCTGCAATGCTCCCCACAGACTCCGGTCTTAAGCACTTGGTCTCCAGTTTGTGGTGCTATTTTGAAGCTATGGAGGCTTTAGGAGGCAGCCCTGGTTGACAGAAACAGGGCTTCATGGGTAGCCTTTTTTGTTTCCTTAATTTTTTATTGAGCTTCTGTGCATTTCATACAATATTTCTTAATCAAGTTTATGTCTGTCTCCACATCCATGCCCCACCCCCCTACTCATGCATTCTGCTTTACATGTTAAATCCTGTCTTGCATATTTTTCTCAAGTATTTTTTAATGCAGAAGTTTACTATTTGGGTAAGTTCTCTGAGCAAGTCTTTTGTTGCTGAGTTATTTATTTATTTATTTATTTATCCAAAAAGTTCTGGGATCACCAGCTCCATTTCAGTGTCTTGACTGCTGGGATCACCAGCTCCATCTGAGTGTTCTGAGTGCTGGGATCACCAGCTCCATTGAGTGTCCTGAGTGCTGGGATCACCAGCTCCATCTCAGCGTCCTGAGTGCTGAGATCACCAGCTCCATCTGAGTGTCCTGTGTGCTGAGATCACCAGCTCCATCTGAGTGTCCTGTGTGCTGAGATCACCAGCTCCATCTGAGTGTCCTGTGTGCTGAGATCACCAGCTCCATCTCAGTGTCCTGTGTGCTGAGATCACCAGCTCCATCTCAGTGTCCTGTGTGCTGAGATCACCAGCTCCATCCATCTGAGTGTCCTGTGTGCTGAGATCACCAGCTCCATCTCAGTGTCCTGAGTGCTGGGATCACCAGCTCCATCTCAGTGTCTTGAGTGCTGGGATCACCAGCTCCATCTCAGTGTCCTGAGTGCTGGGATCACCAGCTCCATCTCAGTGTCCTGAGTGCTGGGATCACCAGCTCCATCTCAGTGTCCTGAGTGCTGGGATCACCAGCTCCATCTCAGTGTCCTGAGTGCTGGGATCACCAGCTCCATCTCAGTGTCCTGAGTGCTGGGATCACCAGCTCCATCTCAGTGTCCTGAGTGCTGGGATCACCAGCTCCATCTCAGTGTCCTGAGTGCTGGGATCACCAGCTCCATCTCAGTGTCCTGAGTGCTGGGATCACCAGCTCCATCTCAGTGTCCTGAGTGCTGGGATCACCAGCTCCATCTCAGTGTCCTGAGTGCTGGGATCACCAGCTCCATCTCAGTGTCCTGAGTGCTGGGATCACCAGCTCCATCTCAGTGTCCTGAGTGCTGGGATCACCAGCTCCATCTCAGTGTCCTGAGTGCTGGGATCACCAGCTCCATCTCAGTGTCCTGAGTGCTGGGATCACCAGCTCCATCTCAGTGTCCTGAGTGCTGGGATCACCAGCTCCATCTCAGTGTCCTGAGTGCTGGGATCACCAGCTCCATCTCAGTGTCCTGAGTGCTGGGATCACCAGCTCCATCTCAGTGTCCTGAGTGCTGGGATCACCAGCTCCATCTCAGTGTCCTGAGTGCTGGGATCACCAGCTCCATCTCAGTGTCCTGAGTGCTGGGATCACCAGCTCCATCTCAGTGTCCTGAGTGCTGGGATCACCAGCTCCATCTCAGTGTCCTGAGTGCTGGGATCACCAGCTCCATCTCAGTGTCCTGAGTGCTGGGATCACCAGCTCCATCTCAGTGTCCTGAGTGCTGGGATCACCAGCTCCATCTCAGTGTCCTGAGTGCTGAGATCACCACCTCCATCTCAGTGTCTTGAGTGCTGAGATCACCAGCTCCATCTCAGTGTCCTGAGTGCTGGGATCACCAGCTCCATCTCAGTGTCCTGAGTGCTGAGATCACTAGCTCCATCTTAGTGTCCTGAGTGCTGGGATCACCAGCTCCAACTCAGTGTCCTGAGTGCTGGGATCACCAGCTCCATCTCAGTGTCCTGAGTGCTGAGATCACCAGCTCCATCTCAGTGTCCTGAGTGCTAGGATCACCAGCTCCATCTCAGTGTCTTGAGTGCTGAGATCACCAGCTCCATCTCAGCATCTTGAGTGCTGGGATTATCAGCTTCATCTCCCATGGGTAGGCTTTTGAAAGTGTCCTTGGTTCCTGCCCCTCTTGATCAGCTTCTTGTGAGTGATTTCTGCCACGTATGCTTATTTCCACGAACTCTGCCATCCTTCCTTTTCATGAGGGACTGCAACCCTCTGAACTGGTGAGACTAAACAGCCCTTTCTTAAGTTGCTTTTGTCAGGTATTTTGTCACAGCAAGGACAAAAGTAATACAAGAGTCTTGCTTTCTAATCAGGAGCAACTTCTGAGTTTATCAACTTTAGGCTATGGTATAGATCCTTGCATGAATGGACCACAGAATCAAACAAGAAGCCTGCACTATAAAAGTGTTATTTATAATTAGCACCAAATAAATTGGGAATCTAAAAATATTCCACTTAAAATTTTCAAAGCCGTATCTCAAACTGTTCCCCTTTTTTTGACAGGGTCTCTCGAGTCCCAGACCTCCTAGAAGTCACTATGTGGACCCAATTAGCCTGCGCCTCCTGAGGCCTGGTATTAAGGACATGGCCTGCCAGGTGTGGTGGCGCACGCCTTTAATCCTAGCACTCAGGAGGCAGAAGCAGGTGGATCTCTGAGTTCAAGGCCAGCCTGGTCTACAGAATGAGTTCCAGGACAGCTGGAGCTACAGGGAGACCCTGTCTCAAAAATAAATAAATAAATAAATAAATAAATAAATAAATAAATAAATAAAGGCACAGGCCACCATGCCCAGGTCAAAACCCTTTTTGATCTAGTCTCCTATTTACTCTTACTTGGGATTTTAGAAGCCCAGTTTAATAAGTGAGATTATGACATCCTCAGAATTCCTTTGTAAGAAGCACAGCGTATTTAAAAAGACAGCCTTTGTTGATGTTCACACATGATATAATTACCAACACTGTTCCAACTGGTTCTTTAGGCATTAAGTATTCATACATGTTCTTGATAGCTCCAGGATCCTAAGCCCTGTCCATGTACCCTCAGCCAAATAAAACTGAGCCTTAAATGTACATTGACTGCATTGCCTGGTCCACGTGTGCTGTGACAGCAGACTTTCCATCACTGCCATTAGCATTAGATGTATGCATAAAGAATACAGTTTCCACCACTACCTGCCATGGAAGATCAATCTATGATTTAAATGTGAACGCTATACATATGAACTTTCTGATAGGAAATATATTTACAGAATCACATTTGGTTCCATAGTATTTCCAAGGCTTGGCTTACTGAGACAGGCTTCTCCAAAGAGTTGTTTTTGTAACAATTATAGAAAAAGTGAGAAAGGCCTTTCACAAGTTGAGAGACAATTTAGTGGGAACAGATCTCAAAGACAACAGCTTTGCAAATTATAGTCATCATACTCATTTTAAATGACTAAAGAAATTCTATATAACACTGCAAAAGGATTGTGCTCTGTTGACCATTTTCTGTTTAATGTTTAAAAGAAAACGAGGCCCATAGTGGTGGTGTGCCACAGTGAAAGCAGCCCAGTAAGCCATCTCAAAGACACTTGGAAGCAGTCCCTTAGCAGTCTGCTCTGCTGCTACATGGAGGCACAATGGACATAAAGTAAAGTACGGCATGAAGCAGAGAAGACTCAGGTAGTACAGCTGACACATTTCCTGAAAGCAAAACAAGTACACAGAGAACACACTCACAAATATCCCTTGCAAAATCCATATGAGCAAGAGGCACCATTTAAGCAGGCAGAAGGAACATGGCACACTGCACAGTGGATCTGCAAACTTCCCACACTGCTTTCACCATTCAGATCACGGATACTGGCAGCAGCATCAAATGAAAAAAAACAGAGCCAAAATTCTCAAAAATGCTGGTTTCCACAAAATGGAAATGCCTCTCCAGTTTATTCTTTTAAATGTTTATAAAAAGAAAAGGGACAGTTTAGAGAATAAACAAACTTTATTTTATAACAGTATTACATAAAGCAAAATATCATTTAATACAACTTGAAGCTGCTATAAATCTAATCTGGCATCGTAACTATACATAGGGTCAAAAGCAAAATGTTCAATACGGTTAATAAGTCCCTACTAGGTCTCTGGTGTCAGCTTTAAATGGTATAGCCTTCTTACAACCAACGGAACCCTCACCACTGCCCCTACTCCTCTCTTTCCCAGCATCTTCAAACCCGCAAATCATCAAGCTATCTTAAAGAGATATGCCTGCTCAGTAACAGAAGGTCAGTTTTACATGTAGACAAAAAGGTTTAATACAAAGCAAGTATTCTACCCAAGTGTTCAAATAATATAAAGTATTGAAATTTGGAAACATTAAGAAAGCAAGCACTAAGGTTTTAAGCTGCCTGGTGTCTTAGTAGAAGAGAAGAAACAAGTTTTCTTGTTCTCCTCCCTTCTGTTCTGGAATGCTGTCGAAGAGCATGTTTCTGGAAGGTACTGGCACTGTGGTGTGACAGGGCTCTCGACACAGTGCATGGTCAGTGAACTCTGTAATTCTCCAGTCTGGAGAGTCTCTGACTCTCTACTAAAAGTAAAAAGTCACAGGACTGGAAAGTCAAAGGGGTTCAATATAAAAACATCTCCAGTGAAATCCTCAAACATTAGAAAAATTTCAAGATGTAAGAAATGCTTTTAATAGGTATTAATACTTTCTCATGCAGTGTACTTACTGCAGTCTGAAAACTGTAAATATTGACTGTAAGAATTCAATGGAAAGAACCATGAAGAATGAAAATCACTATCTAAATTAGTCATAGAGTTTCCTTTCCATACAACAGCACCTGTTCAAGTGAACAGCACCTTACCAGCCCGAGCTGGCCTTGTTCACTGTCATTTGAGCAAATGAGTCACAAAAAGCAGGTAGGAAAGGAAACAAAAACAAAACCCCCTAACAAACATGGGGAGGGGAGGAGGCAAGAATGTTTAGAAGTGGTTATAAAAGAAATAATATATTAAACAATGCACAGGAATAGTATAGACCAGAGCTGTTAAGGTAAGGTTTGGTGTTGGCATTTTAATTCTTCAGGCTTCTGGTCATTGTTACCAGTTGTAGCACAAATTTGCTGGAGTAGTGGTGCGGTGTTAAGACTTGGAATGCTCAAAATTCTTCAGGTTCATGAAGTTGAATGTTGTTTTAAAAAAATGACTTTCTAGAAAAGAAAATAAAAGACATAAAGCTTAACTAAGTATTCCAAAAACAGGGGGGCTGAAAAGAAAACTCAAGTAACCGAATTTTCAGTCAAGTAATCAACAGTGTATGTGCCTACATCTCTAGGAAATAACATTTTCCAAAAATGAGCATAAAGGGCTGTTCTAAAACTTAGGGCCTTACCTGGTCTGGAAATCTGAAGTATACTAGAGCAGCCAAAGACTGGATTAACATAAGACAGTTAATTTGCATAGTACAATGCCCTTCCCCAAGCCCCTAGTTTTGTCTTCTGCAGTTTCAGCTACCTATAGTCAACTGTGGTCCAAAAACATTGCATGGAAAATTCCAGAAATAAACACAAACTTAAAACTGAGGACTGTTCTGAGTAGTTTGATGAACTCACCCACCCAGTTCATGAGTTAACCCTCTGCCCAGCAAATCCACATTGCCTATGCTGTCTTCCTGTTTCTCACCTGGCAGCTGTCTTGGTTATTAGGTCAACTGCCAGGGCATCACAGTGCCTGCATTAAACCAACCTCTATTTTTCTTAATAATGGTCCCAAAGTGCCTGAGCAGTAATGTTGGCAATTCAAATATGTTAAAGAGAAACTACAAAGTGTTTCATTTTAAGGGGAGAGCAAAAAAAAGGGGGGGGTGTATATAGAGATTCAATACTACTTGATTTCAAGGATCTATTTTATTAGGAGTTGAAAGACATATCCCCCTTTGGGTAATGGTGATTTACTGTAAAAATAAAAAAAGGAAACCAATGTAGGTTTTAATCTAGACTTGGGGAGAACCAAAGTCCATTTTCTTTTTCTTTCTTTCTTTTTCTTTCTCTCTCTCTCTCTCTTTCTCTTTTTTTCTTCCTTCCTTCTTTCTTTCCTTTCTTTTCCCTTCTTTCCTTCCTTTCCTTTCCTTTCTTTCTTTTTTTTTTTTTGGTCTTTTCAAGACATGGTCTCCCTGTAGCCTCAGCTGTCCTAGAATTCGCTCTGTAGACCAGGCTGACCTTGAACTCCCAAAGATCCACCTGCCTCTGCCTCCCAAGTGCTAGGATTAAAGGCATTCACCTGGCTTCCAAAGTCCCATTTTCACTTTACTAAAATGAATAGGAAGGGTACTTCAAGTGGAGAGAACTGAAGAGGCACAAGATTGTGTACAGTATTATCATGCACATAAAGATGCATGTAAATGAATGACAAGATGAGGAAAGAAAAGCAATGGATAACAGTAAGGGTAGGTATGGGTCTAATGGAGGGTAAGAAATATTAGGTCTGTTCTTTACTAGGACTCAGAAGCAGAAACAAAGGAAAAAAAAACATGATTATCTAGACAAAAAAGACCAACTGGCAGTCGACTACCACGATCCAGAGCACAGTAAAAAGCCAGGGAAAAGAAAAGATGAGAACAGAGTGGCGCTGTGAGCCATGCAGGCTGCAAGCCTGGGAAAGGAGGTCAAACTTCTCTCCTTTGGTCTGGGGGAAGGTTGGAATAGCTGGATACATATTTTAAAAGCATTGCTGTGGCTTCAGTGTGGCAAGCAAGCTGAAGGTGAGGCCAAACTCCAGTCAGGAGCCACCAGGGGTGTGGGCTGGATGAATGTGGCAAAGGCCAGGTGTTATTGCTAGATGTCAAGAACTCAGGCCTGGGCTGCTGCCACAGAATGAAGTTGGATGGAGAAATCCGACAGGCACCACTGAAGGAGAGTCAACGTGTGGTGACTAAGGAGGAAGGTCCAGAGGACTCTAAAGTCTAGGACCTTCGAAAACAAAGAGGGGCATAGAGCCTGTGTGAGCCATTAGAACTAGAGATCTGGATCTGTGAGTCAGCATGGATGGATCCAGTCACAACCATGGCTAGAACTAAGCCTTGATAAGTATCAGGAAAAATGAAGAAGAGACTCTTGTGGTAGCCTACAAGCCCACAGTTAAACACAGGTAGATAAGACAGAGAACTAAAAAATGATTGTACTCTCTGAGAACAAGAAAAAGGCTTTTAGAATATAGTTATCCCAGTTTCTACTTCAGCTTGTCTAAAAATCTGGCAATCAGTACACAATTACAGAGACAGTGGACATTAGTGGCCTATCCAAAAGACACCAGTCCCAAGCTCCCTTAGAACGTACATTTTGTAGGTTACACAAAAATCCTATTTTGATGAAAAAATCTCCCCATCATTTATTAGTACCTCAGACAATATTATAGCCTATTGATTATTCCTGACAGGATGAGTAATCAAATTCATTGTTTCCCACCCTTCTGCCTGCCTTAGGCTATCTCATTACTCATCAGTACCTCTGCTTGAGTCTAGGCAGGGGAATCAGTGGTAAAAAAAGTAAAAAAGTGTTTTAGGTTACCGAATCCCAAGAGAAAGTGGAGCAAGTAACAGAAAAGACAACCAATCACACTGAACATGAGGGTTACCAAGAGCTCTGGTCCAGATTCTGCCTGCAGAATGTACATCATTTGCTGAACACAGCCGCCATTCTGCTTAGCTCACATCAGAAAACAAACCCCTCCTCCACGTGCTGAAACAGTACTTCAGATAGAGAAAGTTAGGAAGAAAAAAAGTGAATGCTAGCAGTCCCTGAAAATCTATAGCAAGAACAAGGTTTGGGATTCCATATTCCATCTTCTCTGCATTCTGTGTTACTTTATTTGTTTGATATTATTAAAGATAAGTAATAAATTTTAAAAAGCTAAAATTGCTTGTTCAAAGCTCTTATAGGAAACTAGGAGTGTGTAAGGAAACTGAAGACAAAAGACCTTGATCTAAAAAGAAAAACCCTCAAAATTTATTGAATTAAAAATCAAGATATAATTATACAAAATATCTCTACATGAGTCCATGTTATAGCTGAAGGCTATATAATAAGAAACAGTGCCAAACAGGAGAAACCTTCCTTTGAGTCGTTGGCCAAGGTAGTTTCAAGAGACTCCCCAAATCACACAGCCTATACAGGACATACTCCTGACACAGGATTTGGAGCAATGGATCTGAAACTGACCTAGAAGTCCCCCTCCCCTAAAGGCTAGCTCTCAGCTTTGGAGAGCACTACACAAGCCGTTAAGGAGAACATCAATCCATGTCCACCACCAGCTTCAAGGCCCAATAACCACAGCACTGACCAACAGGTATAGCAAATGACATTGTGCAGTAGTGACACTTTTATCATGGGAGTGATCAACAGCTACCTAATCGGACTTGAAGTCCATTCAATGGGAGGAAAGTCATGTGTGGTACTGTAAATACAGCCAAACCCCATAGCTGGAGAGGTCATGGATCTCAGAGAAAACCCTAAGGCTGTCCATCCCTAGACAAATGTAAGTTCTTACTCTGTGCTAAATAAGGATAATTATATTAACAGACAAGTATCAACTCATTGATTTTTATTTTTTATTTTGTAATAGATGGAGATTATTACAGAGTTCCACAACTGGTAACACACAGAAAATAAGTGTCTTTGAATTGCCCAACCCTAAATGACACATCTAAAGTTCCTTATTTACACATCCATGGATCCTTTTTGATTCTTCTTATACTTAAAAATAGGTCTATGATCCTTAAAAAAAAAAGGATAGAACTACTAAATTACTAGTAGACAAGCATTAAGCATTCTAATTTTTCTTTGTGTGTGTGTGTGTGTGTATCTGTAAGAAAGAAGCTGAATGTATGACAATTTTCATAGCTTTTGAGTCTAAATGATTGGCCATTTATCCTGATCAAAATGAAAAGGTGACACTGCATCTTTAGGTAAGAGTTAACAGTTTCAAGAACATTTCTCCATCCTCTTCTCCCTGTTCTTTCCTGTCTCCTTCCATTTCCTATCTGAACATTTCTCTATCCTCTTCCCCTCTTCTTCCCTCTCTCCTTCCATTTCCTATCTTCTTTCCTTTCCTAGTCTATGTCCCCCTCTTTTGGCTAAAATGAACAATAGGTCAGTGTGGTTAAAGCTCAGCTCAGCACAGGCTGAAATCTATCTCCAAATTCTTCAAGGGCACATGCTGGTCCTGTGCTTGGCCTTAAGGTGTCACAGTAGATTCAGAAAGTTCTAGTTTATCCTCCCCAGTACACCTTAGGACAGAATTTGGAGGCTCACAGGTATCTCAGTCTTGAGACTGCATGGCTCCAGAAACTGATTCGGTAAAGTGGTTTTAGAAAGTATTTAACACTGCCTTTAAGTGGTAAACCACTTATTCAGACAGTAGTCTGCATAAAAAAAATGCAAAAATAATGTTTGACCCAAAAGAATGAAACAAAAATGCAAATAACACAATTAAGAATATCTGATTATCAGAGCAGTAATATAACTGGACATTTAGAAAATAAATGAACATGTTTATGTAAGATACATAAACATGAATGAACATACATAAACATACAAATGAACATGTTATGTAAGACACAATACAATTATTTCTGAAATTACAAATGAGTTCTGTGTATTCCAGTATGACAATCATTTCTAATGATCAACTTTCATTTTATTCTTTTGCTTTCAATTTGTATATTTAATTTAAAGTTTCACAAACTTTATATTATTTACATTATAAGAATCCTAGACTCCCAAATGCAAATATACCAAATTTCCATTAGGTTAACCCAGGAAATCTTCAATTGCTAAAGCGTTTATACTACCACTGTAATATTGACAAAGTGTGGTCTACAGACTTTGAATGCTGCCAAGACTCCTTCAGGGGCCACAGGGGCCACAGTGTTTTCAAGGTCATTTGTCATGCTAAGATATTATTTACTCTTTTCAGGGCACTGACATTTTCATCAATGATGCAACAGCAATGCAAGGACATCTATCTGGTCATCTCAGCAAAGCAGGAACAGCAATCTGCACTAGGAGTCACAGCATTCTTATTTACTTTTTTGAGACCAGGCCCAAGTTGGTCTTGAATTCACAGTCCTCTCTTGCCTCAGCTCTGCAGTGCTGGGTTATGGAGCTACACCACCACACCTGTCAGCATACTCTTCACTAGCACACTCACAGGAAAACAAAGCCATTTTCATTTGAGAATGTCCCTGATGAAAAACCCTGAGTATGTCATACACTGTTCGGTTATGATCACTAGAGGGAAGGCATCTGGATGAATGCTTGATCTGAGAGTCAATGAAGCTTTCTTCATAAAATAGCTGTTTGCTTCAGAGAATTATGGACACAACTCTCATTGTGGCTAAATTTGAAAACTGTTTATGTTGAAATCTGTTATCTCTGAGTTACTGCTATTTTTTTTCTCTCAAAGGTATCTGTGCATTTGCTGAATGGGGGTGGTGGTTAAATCTAAGGTCTTTCCTCTTTTCAGGAAGATGAAGATCTTTATCTGTTCTACTAGTTATTCCGCAATGTGCTTTGCTTCTCCTGGTTCCCTAGACGCCATCAATGCTGAGGAGTCCCATCTTCTTAAAAGGCTCTACAGCCAGGCCTTTCAGCATGGGTGGGCCACTTTAGCCACATGCTTTAGGAATAAACATTTTCACCCAGTGGAAGACACATTAACCGTTTACTTCAAAGACAAAATTTTAGTTCAAAGTCTACTAGAACTGAAAGGCACTTAATGTCTGTTTTTAGGGGTGTCGATTTTTGAGTTGCTTCTCCTGATACTGTTTTTAAGGCACGCACCTGCTTTCCACTTGGCTGCAGCTTTCTCTCCTCCTAAAGTGGGGGCACAGGGGCATCTGCCTCCCCATCACCTTATTTGGTTCAAGCTCATTTTGTCAGCCACACTTGCCTTTAACTCCTAGTGATCTTATCAGCTCAATTAATTCTTTAAAGCTTGCAGCCATTTTTTTTTCTGTTAGAATCTTTATGTTTGACACATCCAAGTCATTCTATTTAAAGAATTACTAACACAGCAATTTCAGGACAGCCTGTCACAGGAAACATCACTTCCACCTGCAAGGCCCAAATTATGAGTAAAGTCTGAAGATAAATCTACCTTCTATTAACATGTAAATTCACTGTTTCTCTTTTTCCTATGTATTTCCCAACATGTAAGAAAAGCAGATTCGGAGTTGGAGAAATGGCTCACTGGTTAAGAGCACTGGCTGCTTTTGCAAAGGACCTGGGATCAATTCCCAGCACAAACATGGTGGCTAACTGTCCCTAACTCTAGTTCCATGGGAACTGATGCCCTCTTCTGATCTCTGTGGGCACTGAACAACAAACACGGGTGCACTCACTCATATACATAATATAAAAATAATAAATGACTTTTTTTAATTTAGAAAAGTAAAGACAATACAATACCATCTTTTTACCTTACTTTTAATTTTTTTTTAATGAGAAGAGGTTTTTCTTGTTCACTTGACATTACATCAAGTTGCAAACTTAGAGGCTTTTGTTCAAAATAAATTTTTCTATGATGAATCCAAGTACATTGGTGGGAATCTAGTTGAGACATTCCCATGATGAATCTCCTGAGAATGCTACATGAGTTGTGGTGTCCAACTGGGTGATGGTGCTTCTTGCTCAGTCACTCAGAGACCAAGTAGCCTGGCCCACACAAAGAACTTAACGTCTCTAGCCTCAATATCTATACTTAACACAGTTGACTCTAGGAACCAATGACAAAGATCTCAATAGAAAGACAAACAGAATACTAGTAAGCATTAGCTAATATTGTCATATTTTAAAAGATTTTTCCTGTGTGATATTTCACTCTTGGTTTTGCTTCTAAATTAAATTCAATCTTCCACTTAAAAACAGAGGCACAGGGGCTGGAGAGATGGTTCGGCAGTTAAGAGCACCAACTGCTCTTGCGGAGGACCGGGGTTCAAATCCCAGCACCCACGTTGTGGCTAAGAACCACCTTTAAGCCAGGCATGGTGGTGCACACCTTTAATCCCAGAATCAGGAAGCAGAGGCAGACAGATCTCTGTGAGTTCAAGGCCAGCCTGGTCTACCGAGCGAGTTCCAGGACAGCTGGGGCTACAGGGAGACCCTGCCTCAAAAAAGACCAAAAATAAATAAATAAATAAATAAATAAATAAATAAATAAATAAATAAATAAATAAATGAAAAAAAGAAAAAAATGTCATCCATATGAATAGTTATGATTAGTGGTTCATAGTGGCTTGAGAATTGAACTGACAAATATGTTTATTACATCATTGATTAAGACATTTCTGTAGGCAAATTTAGATTTTATAAAACTTCTCAGTAGCATCTTTAATTATGTTAAATATGAGATTTTTTTTAAAACATGATAATTTTTAAATACATGATAGTGAAACTGATCAAAATAATCTCCTGTGGTGATTTTTGTAATGCAAGGTAGTTGATTAAGAGTTTATTGATGTGTCACAGTTGGTAATGTTCAGTTATGCCAATTAACAGCCACTATTATTAGAATAGTAAAATCTATTTTTGTCTTGATGGTCCTTTAAAAACTTAAAATAGGGACTGGAGTATGTTTCAAGGATTAAAGTAAGTAGTGGTCTTGTGGAGGACATGAGATTGGTTCCCAGCACCCATGTGGGGTAGCTCATAATCACTTGTAACTCCAGCTCCAGGGATCGAATACCCTCTTCTGTCCTCAGAGGATACCTACATGTAGCATGCACTCCCACGGTCTGATGTAACTCCCTTCTGCTGAGGGGGGGGGGGGG